>OZ026835.1:1381052-1644052 GCA_964023205.1 Lutraria lutraria | reverse complement strand
GAGGCGTATAGGTGGAACTTTATTTATGGTACACTTATACATCAGTGAATCTATTCAAGCAAACAAATTCTCTTAATGTATACAAAATTTAGTGTGCACCGAGAACTTCCCGGCTTGATGCCTATACTGATCCTTTTTTTTAATGCAGGTGCTCGTTTGTATGCCACTTTCGTTATAAAATAGTTCTGTGTTGAAATTATTGTTTGGAGTTTAACCCAGCATAATGATATCACTGCTATATTATGACGGCATGTGACCTTCAGAGGTTTCTACTTGTACATTGTTATTTAGATCATTCGAGGAAAGAAAGATGGCGGCCGACTGCATTGTATTTATTGACTGTGGGCACTAGATTAGTACAGATTATTAGTAAAAGAGATGTGTACAAATAAAATACAGCATTTGGTTCACATCAGTAATTTTTTGTCTGTTCTAAATGTAGCTACACCGTTATCTGGTACCACCTGTATATATCTCCATTATTTCTAAACTGTATTACGTTATATATAATACTAAATATCATTTTCTTTAAAGACACATAAACTTTTTGAATGTATTTTAATTTTATTTTGAATAGATAAAATGATAGTAAAATATAAGAAGTGTATTTTTTATTTGGTCTAAAACAATACTACATTGTAGTAGTTACATAATGTTTTCATTTAGCCACATCTCGAAAACAATGTTGTCAGATGTTATTTACGGAAGCTTCTGGGGCTCTCTGCTTGCGAAATAAATATGACATGCATTGTTTTGTTGTTCTAACCTATGATCTAGACCCAATTTGTTCTATGTACAAGGTTGACATGTTCTATGTACAAGGTTGACATGTTCTATGTACAAGGTTGACATGTTCAATGTACAAGGTTGACATGTTCAATGTACAAGGTTGACATGTTCTATGTACAAGGTTGACATGTTCAATGTACAAGGTTGACATGTTCTATGTACAAGATTGACATGTTCAATGTACAAGGTTGACATGTTCTATGTACAAGGTTGTCATGTTCTATGTACAAGGTGTTGACATGTTCTATGTACAAGGTTGACATGTTCTATGTACAAGGTTGACATGTTCTATGTACAAGGTTGACATGTTCTATGTACAAGGTTGACACGTTCTATGTACAAAGTTGGCATGTTCTATGTACAAGGTTGACATGTTCTATGTACAAGGTTGACATGTTCTATGTACAAGGTTGACAGATGACATATGGGTGTGTTCTTTGTGCTTGTGTTATGCATAACGTTTGGAATTACACGACAAGGCTGTTTTCGAAAAACAGAAAATACTCCAGTGCTCGCCTCACGTACTTCGATTAATTTAAGTTTAAGTTTGTGATTATCACAAATCGAAAGTTACTAACCTATCCGCATCAAACTACATGTATACACAAATATATAGAGTGTAAGGACCGAAACAGTTGACGGTATTCAACTGATGATGTCCTAAACGTCAATTTCAAAGAGGCTGCTTTTGACCGACCTGTAAAATTAACAGGGGCGTGGATTTTGGTCACCTTATCAATTATGGATGGGGGCGTTTATAATAAGTAGGTGGTGACTTTTTAGCTTGGAGCTGCCTATGTATTGTTTTCGGTTACGTTTGTTCCCTAAATGCTGGTAGATGTAATACGAAAGCTTGGTACAAGCGCACAAAGATGTTAAAAGTCCGGCGATTGGATGAGAGCTATATGCAAACAGTCCGGTGATTGGTTTATGCTAACTGTGAGAATCGGTATCATGTGACTTGAGTGTACCAACTTCACTGCGCTAGTCTTTTATGAAATGAGGGAGTTTCACTATAGACCGGTTTATTCCATTAACATTAATTACACGTAAAGGTACACATTTTAAAACTGTCTAGATTTTTTTCTGTTACAATGTACAATATGTTTAAATCAATTATTTTAATCATTACTGAAAGACATATTAGCGGAGTATTGTTCAAGAGAATTTAAGGAAGCCCCTATTATTTATTACCTGGATATAATCAATAGAATGACAATAGATTTTAAGAAAAGATTTAGTATGGCCAATTTTATACCGGGGTCTAGATATTTCTCATTTTTTTTGTATGACATTGTTAGTTAGTAAATGAATTCCGAAGCAGTGCCCTCTATTTATCAATTCTTGTACTTCCAGTGGTGTCATGCTAGCACCCCCACAGTTTTTTTTGTATGTGTCTTTGACGATGATACGTATACGCATTGCATTGCAGTTCATCGTCAAACCCACTTGTCCTTTAAAAGCTTACAGGTAAACGACTCAAACTGAGTCGCGTTCGTTTTCCTATTAAACGCACATATTTCCGTAAAACTTGTGTACAGTACGATGAATTATAGTAAAATCTATCAACATGACCAAAAATATACCTTCAACGGGCGAAAGGTATCAAATATTTTGCCGATGTTTCAGACTACCTGTTGAATTTGAAAGAGGGCAATTCTATAACTCAAATGGTCTACAAACCGAAATAAAATGAACCAATTTAGTTATGGTATCAGAACTAACTTATCAGCACCAACCAGCCAAGCCTTTCCTTTTTAAAAGGAAACTTTTGTTATTCATTTGTTGTTGTTTTTTGAAGCAGTATAACTCATAAAGCGATGTTTATTTCTTTTAACCATGATAGACCTTAAAGTGTTGATTCCTAGAGGAAAATAGTCCGAATAACGTATGTGTTATTGTGCTTAATACTCGTATAGCTTACACCGGGTAGAGCTTACGTAATTGGTTAGCGCTATTTGAGACACGCTCTAGACGAACAACGTTTATTTTTCCTAGACAGGTGTTCTACTTCAATTTTAGATACACAAACTTAGAAACACTTGTTTATGATTAAAGCAAACAAATGATGTTTTATAATGATGTTTCACTTATTCCACCTATCTGCATGATGTGAATATTTGCGTCATACAAATGTAGTTCATTATAATCCTTGTATTAACATCATCAGTCGCACTTTCGTGGTTTCATTCTAATTATTTCTATAGCGATATCAACACCGTACATACAGTACAACCTATCCAGAGCAGTCCTCCCTTGAGCAACAACCTTCCTTCAACAACATCAAGATTATTCCCACTGCAATATTCAACTATTTATTTAACCTCTCTAGAGCAACAACCTCTCAACAACCACACAATTTTGCTACTCTCAACGAGTGTTGCTTTGGAGAGGTACGTTGCACTATATTTCTCAAATATCTATCATTATTCTATCGTGTTATCATTATTCTACAGTGTTATCATTATTCTATAGTGTTATCATTATTCTATAGTGTTATCATTATTCTATCGTGTTATCATTATTCTACAGTGTTCTCATTATTCTACAGTGTTCTCATTATTCTATAGTGTTATCATTATTCTATAGTGTTATCATTATTCTATCGTGTTATCATTATTCTATCGTGTTATCATTATTCTATCGTGTTATCATTATTCTATCGTGTTATCATTATTCTATCGTGTTATCATTATTCTATCGTGTTATCATTATTCTATCGTGTTATCATTATTCTATAGTGTTATCATTATAGTGCTATCATTATTCTATAGTGTTATCATTATTCTATAGTGTTATCATTATTCTATAGTGTTATCATTATAGTGTTATCATTATTCTATAGTGTTATCATTATTCTATAGTGTTATCATTATTCTATAGTGTTATCATTATTCTATAGTGTTATCATTATTCTATCGTGTTATCATTATTCTATAGTGTTATCATTATTCTATAGTGTTATCATTATTCTATAGTGTTATCATTATTCTATAGTGTTATCATTATTCTATCGTGTTATCATTATTCTATAGTGTTATCATTATTCTATCGTGTTATCATTATCGTATTGTGGCATTTGTATGATTATTCTAAAGTATTATCTATATTGTATTGTTTCAGTGTTTGTCATAGATGTTGTCATTGAAGTATTCGGACTAACTGTTGAGTTAATGAAAACGCGAAGATTCGTCATTGAAGTATTCGGACTAACTGTTGAGTTAATGAAAACGCGAAGATTCGTCATTGAAGTCACAGATACCGGCCAATCACAACTTTTTCAGGAATATAGGCACTCGTTTTCAAGAATCATTCTTAGAATAGCTGACTTTCAAACATGTTAACTAAACTATCTAAAGTTATCGTTCGTGATTGATAAAATTAGCATCAAGAGAAACACATTGATGTGCTACGATGTATTCGGCAATTTGTTATGAGTGGATGATAGAAATTCCACAAGAACTAGGGGGTATTTGATAGAGACATTAGAGATTTGGATGAAAGATGAATACACTGAGCTTGTGAACTGTGTTTTTTTATTTTGTAAAAGTATTAGAAGTTTGCCAAACATTTTTAAATAAACAATACTGAATTTATGGCAATAACAAAAGATGAGTTTCACATCAACACTGTGTGTAATATATCTACATTGTCTATATATTGCATTATAGTTATGCTATCTTTTCTTAACGTTAGTCCATATTTCAAGAGGTGACGTCATGGGAAGAATTGACGTCACTAGACATGTGATCACGTGATCTAGAACTGAAGGTAGCTGCTGGCCGCAGTGTTCCATTTGCATAACCTGACATTGGTGAGTTAAACTTAGCCCCTGTCATTTTCATTTGTGGCTGAAGCAACTGAAATAATAAAATGATAAAATAAACCAAAGTACTGAAAGTCCTCATAGAACCCGAACTTACATAGACTTGCGCTACATCAAAGGGGACTTGTTTACTATTGCGTGTCGGATGTAGAAAACGTACTTTGCAAAATTCATGCGCGCCGAGCGAGTGACGGCTATGGTAAGCTGTCTGTCATTCTGTGAATGTTCTGGTAAACAGTCTCGTTTCCGATGCGCTGACTTGGGTCGATGTTCAGGACTTGCTTCAGCATCCTAGAGTAGCAGCCATCAAGGGACCTCTAGAGATGTGAGATGACTGTCCTGCATTCAGAGCCTTAGTGCAGAACGGACACAACTGTGGCGAAGAAATGCTGACATTGATGTCCTGAGACACATGAGCGCAACAGACCATTTTTTCTGTACATAACCGCTTTTAAAGGCGGTTATAACCGATTTTTCTACTCATGTTGTCAGACAAATATAGCCCCCTACTCAGACATTGGCTTCTTCATGCCTGCCACAGAAGCGGCATTTTCATGTTCAAAATAGATAATAAAATGTCATAATTTCTATCACGTGTTATAAACTTACTTGTCTTGTCATGTCTTGGTTTATCTGATTGTCCGAAGATCTCGAATAATCACCTGCCTCGTCTACGTAACTATTTGTTCCTAAAATAGCATGGGAATTGATTAAAAAGTTAACAATTCAGATACAATGAAGTATTGGAAATAGTAAAGTATTGGATTAATGAAATAAAGAATAAGATAAAATATTGTGAAGAATCTATTTATCACAGAACCTGTCATTCTTTAAATCATTGTTAAATATATATAAATATGTATAAAATGAAATAATCTAAAAAGTGTGTTCAAATTTAAGATAGTATTCATAGCTGGTATAGGCCTATAGAAAGCATCAACAGGGTAACAATCTATTAACTCTAAACAATATCATCTGTTAACTGGGACTCCTGATAACATGAATCCAAGACAGCAGACATGTTTAGGGTCAACCTAGTTTGCTTGTTTGTTTGAGTTTTACGCCCCTTTTCAACAGTCCACGAGCCTCAATTGATGGCAGGTTACAGTGAATTGAAGTCAGCGACCTAAACTACTCGACCACGGAGGCGGGCTTGGTTTAGTGTAAATTTTCTGTTAGCCCAATGTCCAAACCGCTGAGATTTGAGACAATGTTGGGATAGAGCTTTTTGTTCGCACTTGGTAAAGTTTTTCATTACTAATAGGCAAACATTGGGTCATAATCTATATACACAAATGTATTACAATACACTAGTTGTATCTCATTGTCTACATGTTTCTAAAACACTCAAAGTAATCCATCAAAAAACAAAATTACGACAATACCAACCTTTACTATTTATTGCGAGTTTATTTTTCCGAGGAGAATTTTTCTGAAAACAAAAATCAACACAAAGTAATCATTCCGTAATCCAATGCATGCACCAATATTAAAACTGAATGTCGCGTTCTTCATTGCTTCCAAAACTACAACGAACTAATTTACGATGGTGAAAATACGATTAGATACCACATTAACACCATCGTACTTACTACATGTACAACAGTTACTATGAGGTAATCGCTAAAGAGACAACAGCAGAGCGAGGAAAATTCCGTAACTCTGCCTACTGGTAAGAAATAAAAAGTATTGAGTACCGGACTCCGTCTCTCGAAATGAAATTCTTATTCCATTATTAACAGTAAAATATACTCAACAATTAAGGCACCTACCCTCACTGGATGTCCACTTATAAAACTTTAAAATATATTAACTGAGGCACCTACCCTCACTGGATGTCCATTTTCAACAGTAAAATAAATTGAATGAAGTTACCTACCCTCACTGGATGTCCACTTTCAACCTAAGATATATTTAACTAAGGCACCTACCCTCACTGGATGTCCATTAAAACTAAGACACCTACCCTCACTGGATGTCCACATTTAACATTAAACGATATTGAATTAAGGCACCTACCCTCACTGGATGTCCATTTTAAACAGAAAGTTATCTAAATTAAGGCACCTACCCTCACTGGATGTCCATTTTAAACAGAAACTTATATTAAATTAAGGCACCTACCCTCACTGGAAGTCCACTTTTAACAGTAAAATATATTCAACTAAGGCACCTACCCTCACTGGATGTCAATTTTCAGCGGTGAAAGATATTGAATTAAGTTACCTACCTTCACTGGATGTCCACATTTAACATTAAACGATATTAAATTAAGACGCCTACCTTCACTGGATGTCCGCTTTTAAAAGTAAAGTATATTAGACTAAGGCACCTACCCTCACTGGATGTCCACTTTAACATTAAACGATATTCGATTATGGCACCTACCCTCACTGGATGTCCATTTTAAACAGTAAATTCTATTAAATCAGAGATGTATAATTTAAGACACCTACCCTCATTGGATGTCAGCTTATATTAACCTACATGTAAATACACTTCATAATCCATTGTAGCGCATTTGACTCTTAAAACTTCTTAATTGAAATAATTATAAAAACGCCTTGATTTCAGTCTAGCGGATTGATTATACGTCTTAAAAAGATCGATAATAACAGGTGGTTGTATCTAAATACAACTACCTGGTTATAATGATAATTTAACAAATCAGTCTCGTAAGTAAGACGGAGTCCGGTATTCCGTACTTTATCTATCCAGTAGGCGGAGTTACGGGGTATAACGGAACCTACCTCCACTGGTGTCCTCGCTCTGCTGACCAGTGTCTCTTTAGCGATTACCTCTAACTATGACCGGGGAAACATTAATCCTAACTGAACAATATAGCAAAATACAGCCGTACCTGTGTACAAAGACCACCGTTGGGAAGGACATAAATGTGGCGTTCAAGGACAGGTGGTATATATTTATTTATCTTGTTCCTAACAAGTGTCAAGTAATAAAACGTCATTTTCAATGTATTTGGGCAAATAATGCATTAATATTAACGGCTTCCGCAAATACCTAGAAATTGTTTACAACACTATTTGTGCATTAGAATGTCCAGTATTTAAATATGAATACTTACAGAGGAACTTTGAAAAGTCTCTTGTGCTGAACGTCTTCTTTTCTTCAGTTTTAAAGCATTTTTTACCTTTAACAAATAGTAAAACATCGATTATTCATAGCAAACGAAAGTCACGATCAGTTTAGTCACGATTTGGTCGATTCCGCTCCTCGCTTACAAGCATTGAATGACGGATATTACCGAAATGAACCGAGTTTTTCCGAATATGCTTTCGGTATGCTTAATGTTCAATCATGTTTGTTGCCCTAAACTTTACACGTGCAGTGGTGTAAATATACTCCTCGATTTTAGTCAAATGCTTACGGCTTCATTTACGATATAACGTGAAAATAACGTGAAGTAACGTATAAATGACGTGTTAAATAATTTGAGAATGCAAGAACCAACCATTCATACGACACTTACCTGCTTATTAAGTAGACAGTGGAAAATAAAAATAAATAGACCCTGAAAAAAAGAAGCAAACATTACAGGAAAAGTCATTGTTTACGTCAATCCAATTAACTTACATGACAGACCCGTAACTAAAGTATATGAGCTTTATATATTTACGGTCACTGGAATCAAGCTTGACAATTATAATACATAATATATTACATACTCATAATTTCCCCTATCAGGCCAAAGAACTCATAAATGTAACTTATGTTTAAGTATCTAAATACTACGAACGAAAGTAATAAAAATTACATATTTGACATTACTTTTTAGATTCCTACTCATGTACAATTTATATATTATATTTTAGACAAATGGTTGTAAACCTTCCTCCACTTTAAGACCAATGTGTACACCTAGGCCACGTGCTACCCACATCAACTTGTGTAACATCGCCCTTCAAATGAATACTTGGGAAGGAACTACAGTGCATCCTCTACAGAACTAACCTGTACATGAATTTTCGCACTGCACGATTTATAAATTGATATAGTCTCTATAGAGCAAAAACCTCTCAAAAACAACATAATCATGATTTCCCCACAAGGTGTTGTTTTTGAGAGGTTGTACTGTACATATATACACTTTTAGCCTATTGCTAATGCTACTTGTACTACTTATAATGCCCATTGAGTACAGCGTCTCTATCTGGTCATTCGTGTAAAGCTTACTATTTGAGGTAAAGTGCAAGGTAGGTTTCCCTCCTTGTTAGCACATGCGAGGCAAGCTGAAATGTCACACCGGAAGTCTCTGAATAACCATGGCTATCAGTGTGACGTTAATCCCCGGTCAATAAATAAAAGAGATAAACCGAAATCTACATACCTGTAATCCATTGAGAATAGTAAATATAAATTGTACAAAGATAAACCCATCCTCCACATAGAATATACCAAGTAACCAAGATATTCCCATCACTGGTACAAGTACACATAATGACCGTACACTGGCTCTGAAATTATATTATCATATTAAAGTAGCAAACTATTTGTCCGAAAACAAACGTTATATGCTAGCGTAAACTATGTATATTGTATTTATAAATATTAGTCCACTGGTAACCAGAAACACGAAGTGACCTTTATATCTGCTGTTTATACATATTGCATTTGAACACTCAATACAAACGTACACGGATGGGCTCTAAGTCATTGAGAATGTAATATTCAGAAAAAGTCAACGTCTCATCACAATATACATCGTTTGTAAACAAGTTTGTCCTTGTTGGTTCAAACATTGTAAGGACATTAAACCTATTTAATTCATTTGATATTAATGTTTGAATTACATGTATATAACATATACCTGACTTTGTCTTGTGTGTTCTTTGTTTTCATTGTGGCAGTGTTGCACATTGCCCGCACTACGACACAAATACATATCACATTGAACTAGAATATAAGAATTTCAATTTTTGCTGAGGCACATATCCCATTGAAATAAATACACATTTTGGTGAGGAATACATCACATTAAATTAGAATATAAGAATTACAAATTTTGGTGAGGAATATATCAAATTGAACTAGAATATAAGAATAACACATTTTGGTTAGGCACATTATTATCCCATTGAAATGTCATATAAGAAAAAAACATTTGGTGAGGCAATGGTGAAAACAATATTGACATGCGCAGTGTGTACCAAAGTCGATCTTAGAAACTAAGTTAGAACGCCGGTTTGTACATTATATTAAGATAAGAAAGACAAAAAAATCAAAATCCTTGTCACTGATTGGATAAGAAAGTGGGACAAGCAATAAATTAAGTGTCTATCAAAGATACAACCTAAGTAGTAATGGGCGTTACCCTGGGGACCAAATCAACGTAATTGGTCCCCAGAAGTTTTCAAAATTGTGACAAATTGGGACAAATTGGAAATCAATGTTGTACCCCAAAATAGTATGAATTGAATTTTAGGAATGTTCTGGGTACTGTGTGTGTTTTGTTATTTGTACTGTATAGACTTAGACAATGAGAGAATTTTCTTTCGAAAAGACATGGTGGCCCTGAAAAGGGCCGTTGGTGGTCCTGAAAAGGACCGTTGATAGTTTTTTAAACTTTTAAACCGTGTTTGCTGACTGATCTGGTTGGGTACATAGTTCGCATTGGCAGTCTGGTGGGGGATAGCAGAGCCTGCATGTTAGATCCCCACAGGACCATTCCTGTTCTGGTGGTTGTTCCGTGTACTCAACTTGAGCGGTAGAGCGTCAATGCTCTTCTTCTTGTTGTTGTTCCCGTTGTCTATTCGTCGTTCGTTCCCGAGCATCTCGCTGCCTTTCTCTGACTTGATCTCGAAATTGCTCTCGCATTTGAGATAATTCTTCTCTATGATGAAATCGATTGGTTTCAATGGTATTCAAAGTCTCACCAATGGTTTGAAGATCACGTTCCCTTTTTCTAACAATGCTAGCCGCTAAGCGACTGATTGAACGCCATACCCTGCTCTGTTTTTCAGTCAGTTGTTTTGCTGTTTTGAGTTCATTGAATAAAGCCTCCATCTTGAGTGTTTGAGTTCTCAGAATGAAATGAGGCATTGTAAGACGGAGTATTGTATTACACCCCCCACTCTCGTGGTTGGATGACGTCATATTGCTTGGATGACGTCACCCTAGGGTTGGATGGCGTCACGCACCGATGCATGTGCGGAGCTTGATTTTTATGAACTTAGAAAAAAGACAACAGACGTCTAGTTTCAGTTTGTAACAAGAAACAAGAAACTACATGAAACATTTTATGAAACAGTAACATTGTTTACATTTAATGATCACCATAAAGAGTTGTATTTCTATGTATGATACTATGATACAAACGTCTGTGACCTTCTGGTCTAGAGTTACGTTGAGCACAACACTTTTGTCCACACTTGTTCACATATTGAGCATGCATGTAATAAGTACCATAATATTGTTGAAACCAATGCGTCACATAAGTGTCATTTTTTCCATACATGTCCGGTTTGAATCAGGTTAACAGTATCTGGTTCAAGTCACATTCACGTGAGATAAAATCCAAAGCGAATAGACAATACACACCACACACCGGTAACATATCGCCTTGTATTCTCATGGCATTCCACAGATAAGTTTTGCTGGCATGTTTTTTCACAAAGGATAAAATCTCTTCGAAAGGTGGTAATCCGTAGGAATCAAAGTACACTGCTTTATTGTCTTTTAAATAAAGAGCCACCCAGTGTTCTCCAGGTTGATTTCCGTTATGGGTATTCACAATATAGGCTTTCACGTCATGCGGTTTCTCTGAAGGTAATTGATCTTTGGCACAAACACGAGCATGTAGTGGTTTTAATAACGGTGAATGATCTAATAGGTATTGTAGTTCATTCGTCTCCATAATGCCAATTTCTGTTGACACGTTCAGCCCAAACACTGATCCACTGATCAATGAACTGATTCTGAGTGAGTTCTTCTTTAAATTGAATCCATAATCGACACGCGTCTCCTTTTTCACTATCGGTCAAGGTCACTAATTCAGGACACCACTTTTCCATGACCTTGAACACGTCCAAACGTTGAATCGCTTTTTGAATGTAAAGTTCTGTCCACTCTTCCGTATTCGTGTATAAGCAGAGTACATGTTGTACTTGACTAGGATGATTCACTCGACAACCATAACAGTCTTTATGCACTTGATTATAAATTAAAGATTGGAGTGCTTCTGTGACGTGATGATTCAAGCACTCTTGTAAAAAGTCCGTCTTTGAACTTGTACAACAAGGATACGCCAATAACTTCATTTCGTAATCTTGTCCTTTTTCCAGGTGTTCAATATCCATGTCTTCCATCTTAATAATCTAGATTAATAATCTAGAAGTACTTCTCTGAATTGATTGATTTCAATTTGATTGTCGTATTCCGCAAATACAATCACGTTGATGGCTTGTGCAAGTGCTGTTCCAAAGTGAAATTCCAATCTCAGATTGCCCGTTTTTATAGGATGGAGTTGACCTTCCTCGCAACCTTGATCTGCTGTCAAGTCCAACCCCCAGAGTGAGTATCCGTTCCGATAATCATTCATGCTAAATCCAAATGAACGATTGAGACCAAGAGCTCCTGTCGCTTGATAGAGTGACATGTAGGATCTTAGAACTTCTCCCGTTTCAAAATTGGGTTGAAACGCTTTGTTATGAATACTTTTTCCGTCAATGCTGACTTCTAGATGATTCAGTGTAAAATGACGGAACTCAAAGGGGTTGGTAGCCATGTCTCCATTCATGTCTCCATTTCTTACCATACCGATGATAAGACGTTTTGGCAATTGACCTTGAAATAAATGATCTTCAATCTTGGATCGTTGACCGTTAGGAATCGTAAATGTTTTTACTTCAGTTCGTCGGATGGGGATTTTCATGTTATGTTGAGCAATCTGTTGATTGAGTTGATTGGCTACCACTGGCAGTAAATCTACTGTTCTTACATTAAATCCTGCTTCTAGAAACTTGATTTTAGCCGGTGAAGTACTCATGAGACAGAATTGAGGTGACGCTTTGTTTAGTCTTAAGCGTATTTCCATACCATTGGGTAAATATTTATCTTGCATCATCAGATCCAAATGAAGCCGTCCACATAGTTCCACCACACGACTTTGATGGACACGAGCACGTCTCTTACCATAGCCCTTGTTATCCCCGTCATGTACTTTTTCGAGCATATGACCAGCGGTGTCTTCAGCCCATAACTCTAGCGCCTGAAGCTGAGTGTCTTTACAGCTTGAGGTGAAGGAGAGTAAATTTTCTATGTATGCCCGATAGCCATACGTGTCCGCATTGCTGGTGATCAGTTTATTATTCAGATACACATCAATGCTTGAGAACATGCTGTGAAAGAAATTGTTAACGGTAGCAATTTCAATGTCGGCCGCTAGGTCTGTACCATCTGACTGTATAATTTTGAGTTTTAGGTACAGGTAAGATTGATTCAGATCTGTCCATTTTTCTGTCTGTGCAGGAATCACAAATTCAATCGGAGCATTATTGTCCAGGGCAGAAATGGGATAATGCTCAGTCCATTGACATTCTTGCATGGCTGTCATGGTAGGTGGCACAACAGACACATCCAACTCTGTCTTACTACATTCACAGGAACCGTGTTGCATCATGATTAATCGAAAATATCAAGAGGTCTGGCCTGCTTAACTCGGCGATGATGAAGTTTCGAATGAGGTCTTTTCTTGACTGGTTTGCTCTTTATACGTCTTTTAGGGCTGGCCACGGCACGTAGTAAGGATTCACCCACATCTTTTAATACAGAGGCTCCACGTTTTCGTATTACTTGTTTAACGTTTGATCCTGTCAAGATATCTTTCATAGCGGCTTTTCCTTGCTGGAGTCCTTCTTTTTTCAAGGTGTGAACTCCAGATTTCACAAATGGATTTAGTAAAGGCATAATTCTTTTCATGGCTTTCTTAAACATGGATCCAAGTCCGTGTCCATATTGTCGAGGTTGACCTTGGTAAGTAGGTATCATTGTCTTTGACGTAGGTGTAGTTTCACCATAGACTTCCCATGAATAAACTGAATAGACTGGCCAGTGTCACCCCTTATATGGATAGTGATGGTGTCAAAGTCGGCTTTAGCCAGTGGTACATAGTGTAAATTCAAGAACTCGAAATGAATATGAGGGTTAGTTCCTGCTTTCGTTCTCGGATCAAATGGAGCTACACGTAAGATGGGGGCTTCTATGTTTCCCAAATAGGTATAAGACGCAAGGTCGGAATAAACAAACAAATGATTATGACCCATGTTAATATCTACGCCATGAGGAAACGGTTCCGGAGTGTCTTTAAAAAAGATGGTCGAAGAACTATCAGGGGCTCCACCCAGTTTAATAAACATGTGAGGATGAAACTGAATGCCTAGTTGATCCGAACTGTCCAGTTTTGCGCGTTTACTTTGTCCTGAAAAACCCATGGTAAATCGAAGGCCTTTCTGTCTAAATATTTTACCTAATTGATCTTTCACGGTAAAGTCAATCGTCTCGATCAAATGTTGGGGTGTGACATAAGTTCCTATAGGAATACAAAGTCGTACACCTTTTTCTTCTTTATTGGGGAGAGTACAATAGGTCTCAAAGTTTTCTAAGGCCTTACCCAGGACAGGATCATGTGTGACAATGTAGAAATGTCGCTCTTCTTCAGTGACATTAATGACCTGACTAGGAACAATCATTTCCACTAAGGCAATTTCCCAATCTTGTTTATTGAGATGGATGGGTTTTGCCAGTTTGGTACGAAAACAACATTGCGTATTGTCTTGGAATAAATCCATAGAGCTATCACTCATGAGTGTTATGTAAAACGAACTCATGTTGATTTAGGTTTATTGAATTTCAAGGAGGGATTCGGTAGAATATAACCTAGAGAACTACTTAAAAGCAGAAGCCACAATTCTCGATCGGGTCGTTGAAAACACAAATTAAATAGCGATACGGTAATAATAATAAATACCACTACAATTTGTGACAAAAAAAGTGACCTTATTTTTGGGTTCACACAATTTGGTTTGCTCTGAGGCAGTCACTACCACACTGGCCGTATCGGTTTGAGACATGATGTATTTATTAACCAGTTCAAACGAGATGGGATTCGGGAATCCAACTGTCAAATTTCGAAGGATAACCTTTCCAATGTACTTTAATTTCTCGTCTTCCGTCTACCTTACTCTGGCGATGTGCGAGCACTGATTCAATTTCATAGATAGCATCATCTTTTATAACCTGTACTTCAGAGAAATAAAACGAACCCAAAATGGGTTCTCCGTCTAAATCAGTCAATTTCACAGTAGCAGGAGAGGTCTTTTTGACTTGGATCACTTTAAACAGTTCAGTGGTCCAGTTGGGTAGATAACCTTTATCAAATGTACGTTTTGTTTTATTGATACGAACAATATCTCCCACATGAAGGGTCGTCGACGCTTTTTTTCTTGATTTTCCATACAAGGTCAAGGCCACTTGAGATTCGTTATTCTCATTTACGGATACGGGTGCCATTTGTATACTACGATGAACACGATGATTATAGGCATGCACGAGATCAGACAATACCTGAATATACCTTCGTGTTTTATGATGCGTAAAGTATTTCCACATGCGTGATTTTAAGGTCCGTTGAAAACGTTCCACTATACTAGCCTTAGTTTCTGGGTTTTCAGTCGTAAAATAATGAATCCCTACTTTGTCTAAAAACTGTTGAAACCTTTGATTCTTGAATTCTGTTCCTTTATCGGTTTGCAACGCTTTAGGTTGTCTCGTTTTAAGAATAGAGCGAAACGCTTCCACCAATGTGAGCCCCGTTTTATCCTTGAGGGGAACGACCCAAGCATATTTTGAAAACACGTCAATGACACACAACAAATATCGATAAGGGGTGTTGTACTGAGCCAAGGATTGCATGTCTGCCAAATCAGCTTGCCATTGATGATCAATACCACCCACAATCGTTTTCCGTCTCGAGAATACCCTACGGATAGGTTTGTGCAGGGTATAGGTCTTTTGTCCCTTCAACCAGGATCGCACTTGACTTGGCGTGATGGATTTCAGTTGAGTTCGAGCTGCTGTAGTAAGACGTTCTACCCCACCAAAACCAGCCGGATGATGGGGATCATAATAAATCTGATGTAACAGACTGTCTACCTTTTTGTTCATGTTGTCTAGTAGGCTTCCCACTTAGGTTCTGCTTTCATCTGTTTGACAGGTTTACTTATAGGTTCTGCTTTCATCCGTTTACTTATAGGTGAACGAGACTCAACAAAACTATCAAATTCATCATCTTCCTCCGAATCGTCTGCTTTTTGCATCCATGACCATCTCCGTTTATTTCCTATCACTTCTTGTGGTACATTGACATCTCTTAGTCCACTAGAAAACTGTTCCCATCCTCTAGGCTCCGACCCTTTTCTATGACGTATGACATCATTGACCAAATCAATAATGTTGGATCCTTGTATTGGTTTTCCATGGTATTCCAACATCCCATGATCATTCCATGACATGTGGGGATGATTTTGTAGAAAGTGTAATAAAAGCTGAGTTTTTCGACGCATGGTAGTAGGAACACTTTCAAGAATCCGATCCGTCAATGTAGCAGGAGCCGCTTGTGCCCCTTGTGCACCTTGAGCAGCTGGAACAACCGGTGCAGCCGGTGCAACTGGTGCAGCCAGAGTAGCCGGTTCACGTGCTTTTTGATGAGACAGTTGAAACCTTTGCAAGACTTGCCCATAGTGTTGTGCTTTTTCTGATTCAGACAACGATTCATTTTGTAATACGTCTCCCATTTGTTTCTGTAAATCGGATGTTTGACTGACTTGCGGGGGAGGAGGTAAACGTGGTCGTTGTTCTGTTTTCCATCGATTCATCTCTTCTAGCATTTTGAATGGGACGATAGCCATTTTCTTCATAGCTTTTTCACCAGTGTGGCAACACCTCCACTGAGTGCTCCTGCAGCAACAGCTTTAGCAATGATTGGAGCAAGAGCCAGTAATGGAAATAATCCTCCTTTTTGATTCAACACACGTTTCTTTTTTTGAATGGATACTCTTTTATCTGCTAAAGTGCGGAGATGTTGACGCTTGGACTTCAACCTTTGCTTTTGAGAGGGGGATAAGGCAACATTGCCTTTTAAAACATTCTGACAGCATTCTGCCACACATTGAATCATTTCTTTAGATGCTCCATGTATCATCTTTCTTCTTAACCCATCTGGGGCTTGAGTTAAACCCAAAACCAGATGTCCGTATTTATGCAGGAGTGGTCGCTTTGGTGCCATTATGTCAAATAATACCTGTTTTTACTTCTTCACAGCTTTTATACTAAAGCATCAAAGGCTTGTCTTGAAGCTGGATTCATAGGGCCCTGTCTCATCAGGTGAATACGATGTCTCAAAAGGGGTTTCAAGACAGCCTGTCTTGATAAGGTAGACAAGGATAGGGGTGAAAAACGGCACAATGGAGTGTCTGGTGAACTTCTTGAACTGGGAGATGATCTACTGGATGAACTGTGAGATGATCTACTGGATGAGCTCCTAGATGAATTTCTTGAAGAACTCAAACTACTTGGCCCACTGCTTGAAGAACTACTTGGTGAACTTCTAGAATAACTTCTAGATAAACTGCTTGGCCCACTGCTTGAATAACTTCTTGAATAACTCAAACTACTTGGCGAACTTCTAGATAAACTGCTTGGCCCACTGCTTGAATAACTTCTAGATGAACTTCTTAAACTTTTAGGTGTGCTAAAACTGCTTGGTCCACTTCTAGAAGAATTTTGAGATGAGCTTTTAGATGAATTTCTAGATGAGCTAAAGCTCAAACTACTCACAGGACTGATAGGAGACCATTGTAACTTACTGATTGGAGTTACAGCCATAGAGGGTGTTGAAGTGGTTTGCTTTCGACGACGGAGAGTAATAAAACGTTCATTGATCTTGGCAGGCGATTTTCTAGCTTTTTTAGCTGGAGCTTTTCTAGGTTTTCTGGCTGGTGCTTTTCTTTTAGCTGGAGATTTTCTAGGTTTTTTAGCAGGCGCTTTTCTGGCTTTTTTAGCTGGAGATTTTACAAATTTACGAATCGTCTTTTGACCATTCCATCGGAGTAAACTTCGTATCATGACTCCACCAAGAAATCCACCACCTCCTGGTTTCAATATGAGTTGACGTTTAGTATCCATGTCCACTTGATCATCTCCCAGCTGCTCTAATTCATGCTGATGTTTTTGCATAAAGTTTTGTGTTTGTTTAGGTAGCACAATTTTCTTTTTTAAAATCCCCTTTGCTGCTAAGGTGAACCACTTGAGCATTTCTTTTAATCCAGACCGTAGCATTTGCTCCCGTACAGTAGGGTCTCGTTCCTGACCCAAATGTTCTAACGATTGAGCTATGGCTGTAGCTGACATGATGACTGAATGATCTTATATGAGTAAACGATGTTTATATATACACAACTGGCCCACGTTTTTCTCCAGTGATCCAGTGATGAAAAATATCTGTTCTTAACCGATAACTGTCTGGTGTTTGAGGGTGAAAGTCAATCACTAAATACCCATCAGGTGTAGAGATAGCATCTTGATAAGCGGGTAACAAGTGTGGCAATTGAATTTGATTCGCCAACACTTTGATTTGTCCTTTATCTCTTGTGTTTTGAAATAAGATCATGTAATGTGCATTTAAACTCAGGGTACGACTGGCTTTCGATTGTTGAAACATGTTTTGTGTAATGTAGATCACACTAGCATTACGATGGTGACCTTTTCGTGTAAACCATAATTTGATTTTCTCTTCATCTTTATCACCAAGCATGTCATCAAATATAATTAAATGAGGAATGGATGTATCCTCTACTATCTCTTCATCCTCGTCAGGTATCCCCTGTATGAACCGAATACTAGGTTCTTGTTCTTGTAATTGTGCATAGGCTACTTGCCATTCTTTGTAACACCATACAATACGCTCTGGTACTACTTGAAACAAATCTGATTTGTATTCCAACACCTTTTTTACAAATTGTGTTTTACCAGAGCCACTAGGGCCTGAGATAAACATATTGCAAGGATGCTTAAAAAGTAAACTGGACTCCATGACGTGAAAATCACAACTAACACTATTGGAAGAAAAACATTTTATTTATTTGTGTAACAAGTTTATGTATGAGTACAAGAATAATCACAACAAGAACAACACATGTCATGTAAGGGTAACAACAGTTTGTCAGAAAATTCAAACACACATTCTGAATGTCCAAATTGACTCAGAAATGTTAACACAGAGTCATTGTTCACCACCTGTTTGAACCAATCCGTTTCACTCAAATTCATGGGTACTGATTGGTACGAATTCATCACATGAAGTCCATGTTTCATTTCTTCAAACATGTCTGGTGTACTCAACTGTTGTCGAATCCATTCCAGAGAATGATGACCTTCAGGTATCTTCATACGATAAGCAAATACCAATGCTTTTCTCAACAGGGTATGGTTCATAATATCAAACTGTTCCATTCTTGAATCGTGTGAATCACTCTATCGTTACATACATAAGTATTCCAATCGTCTCGATGGATAGCTTTCAAGTCTAAGTGTGCACTGATTATAGCATCACGAATCATCTGTCTAAATAGTTCAAACGTGTGAGGGTTCAGAATCCACGCGCGAATGTCCTTGACCTTGACAAGGTCATCTTGTACAATACTGTATAACGTATCCGTATACAGCTCAAAATCCAAAATGTAATATAAACTTATAAATCGTCTAGATGGTTTAACCATAATTGAATATTTCCTGAACAAATCACTATTCTAGGTCGATTCGCATGAACGGATTCAATCTCGTCTTTGACTTCTCTTAAGCGGTGCCTTAATTTATAGAACACGGCACGATACTGTAGAATATGAATAACATGAGTGAACGGTACCTGTCTCTTAAATACCATGATACCACGTATTTTAAACTGTGAATACTGACGCCATCCGGGGTGAGATCTCCCATTGTCCTCTTCAGCCATACTGAACCATATCACATTGGGGGTAGAACGAAAATTGTTAGCTAAGGCAGATACGTCGCTCAAATTAGCATCGTGGATTAAAAAATCCCATGTCGTAGATAACATACGATCTAAGCTTTGTTGTACCACATTCAGTTTTCGTAGAATCGGTAATTTTTGGTTGAATGACAAGTCCTGGCGATCACCTACATCCTTCAACAGTCTCTCTATCTTTCGATGATTTGTATGTTGTAAGCTATGTATAGCATTATGAGTAGCCCATGTGTGCACTAACTCCATCTTCCATGTTTTAGCGTTAGCCCATATGACATAACGATGAATTTTAAGTCTCAGCTCTATCGGTAGTAAGGGTATCCAATCCATGTCTTTATGAATAATGACTTTTAGATGACTTGTTCTAGGTCAAAAGGTATCCTAAAAGGTCAAGGTCAGTCATGTAGATAACCATAAGGTACAGTCATATGATTCTCGACCACAATACGTTTGGTATACACCGAACGAAATGTTTTGACTTGTTTCTCACTGGTCACGGTTCTGTCCTTATGACGTTTAATCCGAGAAGCATATTCAACTACGGTCGAATAATGATGTCTGTCTTTCACACAATCCACCATCGTATTGAAATTCACTTGTTGAGTGGCATTGTAGTCTAACGTAATGCCTTTCACTTTGCATTTTTGATGGAGTTCACCGTTTTCAATGTATTCATACCCATAGTTCTTTGGACCTAAAGCGACATATCTCACAATACGACCCTTTGGTACCTCATCTGTCAATTTTCCCAATCGACTGGAGATAATAGGAACATTATAGCCATCAGGGTCATGAATGTACATACAACTGTCTGTGTCAAAATACAGTACTCTCTTTCCTAGAGGTTCAAGCACTTTGTACAGTTCTAATCGAGCATAAGCCGTCACAAATGAAGCCACCACAGGATTGGCTGATGAATGAGGGTCTGCTTTGTCCGATTCATCAGTGTAATTCATTAACATGAATTCATCATGATCAAAACACTCTGCATATTTCACAGACTTTTTAGGATCGTTCAGTATTCCGTAGAACTGGTCCAATCGATGAACATACTCTGTTTTAGGCAAGAGGTTGGTTTGAGCATTTTTACCCCAGAGACAATTCAACATGGTTTTGGCAAAAGCTCGTTTTCCTGGATTTTTCTCCACCTGTTGCAAACGAATTCCTTCTGCTTCAAAATAATCTTGTTTAAATTTATCTTGAGCCTCTTCCGTATCCACCCCTGGAGGATATCCACTAGCCTCTTGTTTCATTTTCAAGTATTTATCAATGTATTGCCGATAGACGTCCGTACTCCATTCATCCCAGTGCCATACATGATACACTTTTGATACTTGGTAGCCTAAAGCAATAGCTTTAGCCAATTCAACATGAGTCCATGTGCCATACAAGAATCGTTCATACGGGGAATGTGTACAATAATCCATCTCCTTCTCAGCACAGGTACGGCATAGCGTAAACACCATTTTACTATTGCAGTGTATGGGTAAGACAGGCATCCATAAATCTTGCGGGGGTAGAACACGGCATTTAATCAGTCCTTTGTATTTCTCAATATGCTGTTGATCAATTTGTTCTTGACTCATGATCACTGGATGACCTATCGGATAAGCCCTGTACTTGTTCACATACGGATAGAGAGAACAAATATCTACATATTTGATTTCTTGATCGTTGTCTACTTCATGATACAGTCGGATGGCATTCGTACGACCTCCGAACAAAGCTTCCCTGGGTTGAATCGGGTCTTGACCATGATAGAATCGTTCCACTCTTGTCTTATAGGCAGGATCCTTTTGACATCGCTGATCAAATTCACATTCCCACATGACCACAACAGGGTACCCCTGTTCTTTCAAAGACTCCAGTCGCTTATACGTATCGTGATAGGCCTGTTGCATGCTTCTCAAAGTATATGGATTGATGGTACTTCGGTTAGGAAAACAGGTGGGGCACCCATGGTACCAACATCCCATGAATTCATACACGGTGTTGGTCTCTTGACAATAGCCATCCACGTAATAAGCTCCAATTTTGACTTCGCCTTTGTTATTCAAGGCATGTCGAATATGTATCTCTTCGGTGACAGCCATCATTTGTAGCCAACGTATGCCTTTCATGGAATACCGGGTTTTATTGGGATACCGAAATCACGGCTAAACTATGAGGTGGCATGGAATTTTTGCGCCAGGCTTTGTTACACACTTGAGCTAATGTGGTAGCTTCAGTAAATGGATCTATTTGATCACTGTCCAATAATTGTTGACGAAATTCTCCACATCCGCGCCTTAAAATGTCCACATCCGATTGACAGTATTTCTCCATTTCCTTTTGAAAATCAAATACGTCACCTTTTCTTTCATTGTACCAGGTTAAAAACTCTTCACGTCGCTCTGGTTTCATACTATCCGGTTTGTAAAAGTGTAGCGGCAAATAAGGTCCCACATAATCTTGATACGCTAAGGTGTTTGCATAGAATGGAAACCATCCTTTGGCTAACTCGGTCAGTCCAAATGTATTGGGAAAATAGGAGAGAGGCATACTCAGGAAACTGAGGGAGTCAATCATGCGTATTCCATGCACTCTCAATTGAATGATTTTACTACCATTCATAATCAACTGGGGTTTCGCCGTCCCCTGAGTAACCACATATCTAAGAATAAACTGAGCGTCATAGCCTTGAGCATTGTGGGCTATCACTGTCGATCCTCGATGGGTAGGGAGGAATAGCCAAGTACAGAATTGTTGTAACGTATTTTCACCACGGAATGTCATTTGTCTGGCTTCATTCACCTCTTCACAATACTCACATGGAGCTTTCACTGACTTACACATACAGTCACCACAAGCACGTTGAGCCACACAAAAATTAGGGATATGTTCTCCAGAATCAAAACGACATTCAAAATCAAAAAAGATGAATGGTACTTCTGGTTGTTTTCTATCGGGTGGTTCATACGTTGGAATGTAACAGTCATGATCTGGTCCTACTATGGCTTTACAACACCTGCATTTCTTTGTCCCTGGACAAACATGATTCCGTTTCGTTCCAAGCACCTTTTGCCCACATTTCTTACAATTCCATACGGATTCACAAATGGTTTTACGTTGTTTTCCCGTTTTAGTTTTATGATTGTCAAAACATGCCTGACTCTGGAATAGGCGACGACAATCCGGACATCTTATAGATTGGCCTGCTGGGCACAGGGTGTGAGCATAACACTGACAAATATGGCTACACTGGTGTCCTTCACGGTGATCATAACTGATATCGCACCATTCACAATAATAAACCCGTCCGAGAAATCCGGTAATGGATACGATACAGTCATAATGATTATCATGGTGAAAGATATGAATCACACGACTTTTTTCAGTCATAGCAGGTGGTTTAAATAACAATTCACTTCCATAATGTTGTGGATGGATTTTAATCACATAGCCTGGATAGAGATAGTCCTGTAGTTTTTGGTATTCTTCTATACCACACGACTGATCCGATGAAATACCCACTTGCTTCAACAATGCTTCAGCTTCGTATCTTTGAAGATCTTTCTTAGAGTGACGTATATAATCCCATCGTTTTTTCCATTCCGGGGTTTGATTTTCATGTACTTTGCACCGTCCTACCACAATCGATCTAGCTAAACACATAGAGTCTTTACTATTGTCAATACACACAACACTTGTCTTTGACTTCCGCATACTGAATAAGTTTGGTGCTTTAAACGTTTTCTTTCCGGATCCCTGTGGCATAGCAATATGCGTAATTTCCATCTGTGCCGCCCCATCATGAATTTTAAATTGACGGTTACTCTGTGCCACACGTTCAATTTCATCCAATAATGTATCTCCACTAATACGAGATGCCCTATTAAACGGAACATGTATCCCAAAGTCCAAATCAGGATGTAGAATAGATACTCGAACTCGATCATTCGATCTCACTTCACATCTCTTGTAGAGCTGATCCATCATATCATTAAACAACCTGTTTGTAAATTCAAACGATTGATTATACGGCTGAAATGTCACATCATATACTCTAGATTGAGTCTTGAATTTTCTTGACTTTCTTTCCATGCGTGACTGTATGTCATAATAGTCGCGCACAGGCTCAAACTTACTTCGTTTAGTTGGAGGTTCATCCTCACCACTAGTACTGTCGGTATCTGACATGATTATGATCTTAGAACTTCTCCGCCGTTTTTTATAGTTCGGGTTCAAGGTCACAACGCGTGACACTCTATAAAAGACGTACGCTCCGTCCGTTTTTTATCATTTCAACATGAGCGATCCTAAAATGAACCAAGTTGAAGAGAACCGAGATCAAACTTTGATGTATTCATTAAAGAAGAAAATTAAAGAGCTTAACAACTTAGCGGATCAGCTCTGTGGACAGAAAAATGTAACATGGGATCATATCAAGTGTTATCGTTGTGGAAAGAAAGGACATTATTCTACCAGCTGTACGGAACCCTTCAACAATGAATGTTTTTATTGTCATGAACAAGGACATTTCATCGCAGACTGTCCTAAGAAACAAGGTGAACAGGTCGATCTACAGGACGCAGAACAGAGTAAGAAAAAACGTAAATACAAAAAGAATCCAACAAAAACTGTGAGTGACTTTGTGTAATCCGGACAATGTGTTGGACAATGTGTTGGACAATTGTGTATAGACTTAAATTGGAGACTAAGTGAGTTGTATTGTGTTGTACTTTGTTGTACTTTGTTACTCAGAATGTTTTCAAAAATAAAATGATAGACAATGTAATATGCTTTTGTCTTTGCTTGAGATATAAAACGAATCTAACACATATGGTGGCCCTAATAAGGGCCGTTGGGTAATTCATTGCATTTCTGCAAGAAATAAGTACCGCCAATAGTTGGCTCTCAACTCATCATCATAAAAGATGGCAAGGTCAGGGTATAAATTACCCATCTTGATATCCATCTTGACAATACTAACATCTTGGAATTCAGACAAGTCTGGGTACAAATTACCCATCTTGACCACCCAAACATCTTCTTGTAACTCATCAGGTTCATCAGAAGTACTTTTCAAGCAGTTGCCCATGTTGAATCATGAAACATAAATGAGCTATGGATTACGAAAAAAACACTAACTGACCTAGAAAACAACAGACCAATGAAATGCCAGTAAAATAGACCAATGAAATACCGTTAAAATAGACCAATGAAATATCTTTAAAATGGACCAATCAGAGTCCTTGTATCATAGTCAGTGAGTGACCTTGCCTTGATCTAATTTCATTCTGTATCAAGATGTCTCAACGTACAGTCAACATTATTAAGAGAAAATATGCTGCCTTAGGGCGGTATATTGAACAACTGGAGATGCAGTTAGAAGAGTTGAGGTTGGAGGTGAAGACCCTGAGAGAGGGGAAGGAGTTTGAAGAGGAGGTCGTGGTCAGCTCTGGGGAAGAGGACTGGGGGGATACCCCTCAAGAATCAACCCCAGAGAACTGGGAAGATGAACTGGTAGAGGTTCCGTCGAACCTCTACCAACCTACACCGGACCCCAAGGATGTCCAGAAATGGGACAAGTGGTGTCCCGCTTGTATGGGGAGATGCGGTCAACGCCATTAATCCCCATACAAGCACCAACGGTCCTTTTCAGGACCACCAACGGCCCTTTTCAGGGCCCCCATACAATTCAGAAAGAATCATTCTCATATTGTCAATATTATCATACTTTACTATTTACTACTATATTTACATTCCTATCTGATGACGTCAAATCATGACGTCATTTATAAACTTAATATGCTGGTGCGTAGACGGTGTGGGGTAAGTGTACGTTTTATAGAGTTTTCTATAAACATTATAACATTTTTTCCTACAAAGTGCTGTAATTATATTATATTAGGTATACAGTCTGCAAATTGCTGTGATTGTATGATGTGTACAAAGTATTTCCCACAAATGTATGCAAAGTGCTGTGATGTACAAAGTATTTCCCACAAATATAAGTGATAGTATGATGTGTACAATCATTTTCAACAAATGTATACAGTATTCAAATTGCTGTGATAGTATAATGTGTACAGTATTCAAATTGCTGTGATAGTATAATGTGTACAGTATTCAAATTGCTGTGATAGTATAATGTGTACAGTGTTCAAATTGCTGTGATAGTATAATGTGTACAGTGTTCAAATTGCTGTGATAGTATAATGTGTACAGTGTTCAAATTGCTGTGATAGTATATATTAAGTGTACAGTGTTCAAATTGCTGTGATAGTATAATGTGTACAGTGTTCAAATTGCTGTGATAGTATGATGTGTACAAAGTATTCCCACAAATGTATTCAAAGTGCTGTGATAGTATGATGTGTACAAAGCATATCTACAATATAACCTTGACCTTGACGTGTCAAACACTTGTTCAAAAAAAACTTGAAGTGTCACACTTATTTTAAAAAAACTTGAAGTGTCACACGTATTCAAAAAAAACTTGTCACAATTGACCTTGACCTAATAGAACACTGGCGCGTGCAGGCAAAAAGTATAAATACCCCCGGCGCAGACACTATTTTTTCATTATCTAGCATGGAGTCCTTCAACATGCCATACGATGTATTGAGAGAAGCACTAGAATCATCTGAGTTGATAGACCCGAATGCGGGTATGCATTACAACCAGCCGAAGTACAACCAGCCAAAGTACGGTCAACTACAGTATAGTCAGCCACAGTACAGCCAATACAGTCAACCACTGTACAGCCAATACAGTCAACAGTCCATGGTAGATGTACAACCCCCCATGGTAGATGTACAGCCGATACAACCCATGGTAGATGTACAACCCACTATGACGAATACACAGCCTATGGTCGATGTACAACCCACTATGACGAATACACAGCCCCCTATGGCGAAAACACAGTCTAATACAACGGGTGATACAAAGCCTACAACGGGATTGTCTGTTCTACAAGGTATCAAGGAAGAAATGGTACAGATGAATCAAGTCATGCAAGAGATGGTCAGACTCATGAAGAATCAAGAAGTACGGTTTAAGCCACAAGAAATGATTGTACCTGTACAGTTTATGTATGATTCAAAGAAACGAAAGCATGAGCATGAGAAAAAGAAACCGGAGCATGACAAAAAGAAACCGGAGCATGACAAAAAGAAACCGGAGATGACAGAAACGAAGAAACGAAAACATGACCTTGAGAAACAACCTCGGGGCAAGTATGGTAAAGAAATAAAGAAATGAAGATCCGACTAACAACTACCAACCACGACCAACGGTCCTTTTCAGGACCACCAACGGCCCTTTTCAGGGCCACCATGTCTTTTCGAAAGAAAATTCTCTCATTGTCTAAGTCTATACAGTACAAATAACAAAACACACACAGTACCCAGAACATTCCTAAAATTCAATTCATACTATTTTGGGGTACAACATTGATTTCCAATTTGTCCCAATTTGTCACAATTTTGAAAACTTCTGGGGACCAATTACGTTGATTTGGTCCCCAGGGTAACGCCCATTACTACTAACCTAGATATAAAATCATAAATAACTGTGGGAAACTATCGCTACGAAAATCTCATTAAGGTATTACTCACAAATATTATCACTAGAGCCGGACCGACAAATGACCAGATCAGGCCACTGTCAACAGATAGCCAACAACTGAAATAGAATAGGTCAGAAGTATAAATTGTGAGATCCAACTCGACTTGTTCGTAGATTCTTATTGAACTACTTTATCTAACGGTTACATGTGTATATTGTCAGATTTCAAAATTGTCAAATGGACAGATTGTCCAACATTTAATAGTAAGGGAATTATTTGTTTATTTATTTTGGTTTAACGCCGTTTAAAATCAAAGCTCTGAAGGTTCTGCTGTTGTTCGGAACTTCAAAGCAGTCAAAAGTTGATTTCTTTGTAGGGTGAGTTTTGGAAAACGAACGATAGTTCGCATGCAGACATAAGTACTACGAACTCTTTTCTACACCCGCCATGCAGTTGTTACATTTGTTTCCGTTCCATGTGCTTTCACTACTTTGATTAATGTTTCCCATCTGATCATCAAAAGTAATTCAGCGATCAGCATAATACTATATAGTCTGCATTACTTGCCTCTTTGAATACTCAACTTATACAGAATGTAATATATCATACATGAAGACGTGCTCGAAGAAAACGTTAAACGTTAACAGCATTAAATTAATCGATAAAAACTTCCCGATGAATCACTTTTTTAAATATCTGGTTGACTCACAGTTACCATCGCATCGTCCATGAATTCAATGATGACTTCTATACGTTTACAATAGAAGCTAGGAACCAGACTAAATTAGCACATACATCACGAGAATTATGACGTCATCCTTCCTTGAAATGTGTGTACTGATAGTAAATATTGTAGTAATCCGAGGGTGAGGATTGTTTAGATTTTTACGACTGTTTTGTATTGCTCGTTGACGATATTGCATAGCCATATGATTTTGACTTAAATGCACTTATTATTTGAATTGAATTTGTATTTAGCCATTTAATTGAAATATCGGAACAACATTCTTAGGCGGAAGCTAGGTTAGTGGAAGCTGTTCGGTATGCAGAAAACTGAGCGATTGTTGAAATACGGTAATAACTTCATTGTCAGTAATATACGGAGACCGGCTCACTTAAATCAGTTGTCCTGGACTATATAGTCCAACCAGTACTAACTTACTCTTCCGCTATGAACCGGTAAGTTTGCCAAATGTGTAGGAAAATCGACGTCGCCAAATTTCATGGGAGGGCAAGGCCAGCCCCGACCGGGAATCTAACCCGGATTACAAATCCAGAACATTTGCCCACGGACTATGGATGTAGCTTATTGGGATTTAAGTGAACAAAATTACATTACATGGCAAACATAAAACTTACAACAAATCACTTCCATAGCCACCCCCCTGTGTTACTCCTGCAGATATGGCAACTATGATTCCAGGTAGAACTGAAATAAAATGTCAGGACATCAATATGTGGAAAATAGGTTTGTGCTCAGCATACATTTGCTATAAGGCATAGCAATTGTCTAAATGCATACATGTCATAGGCAGTAATTCAGTTGATAGAGCACATATTGTTGTTCGTGAGGTCGCTGAAGCACTGAAGTACTTGCAAGGGCTTACTAGTACTGGTAAATATACCATGTATATACATGCAATAGGAGCAGTTCCAGAATTTACATAAAATATTCGCCAGTTTTTGCTCCAGCTAAACACACTGAGACATGTAATATTTCAGATACAGTCAACCATGACTTAGGGGCCAGCTAAAAAAGGACCAGCCTTTAAAAAAGACATATTTGATAATCTAAAACAAAATGACCTCAGAATAGAGATCATCTGTCAATAAAGACCACATTTTGCATTTCTCAAGGATGACCTTTGTTTACATGTTTGACTTTAGTTACAACACGCTCCTATTAGTAACACTGACTATCTTGACATATTCTGATCAACTTTCTTAACCTGTGCTTATTTTCTGTTGTTTTCGTTTTCGTTTTACCGTATGTGTTTTGTTCTGGAACTAGACAGATAAGGCACAAAAAGCACGATATAAAAATATGAGTATCATAATTATAGAAACAAAATGAGATACTGACCCCAAGCAGATACCAGCAGTAGTTTTATCCTGGATTTTGTTTTGAACACATATAACACAGCAATGGCGACCTCTATACCTTCCACTAACATTATACAAAATACAACTAGGTATAAATACTGCAGGAAACCAGCTATGACAGCACAAACAGTCTGAAAATATAAAGAAAATGTTTAGTTCGCGCAAACACATGTAAAGCGTAATAAGGGGTTTGTTTCTGTTTATATGCTCCTTAAAATAGGATAGGGAGTTGTTTAGGGTTTGGATATTTATTATTGATATTATTGGCATTACGCAGGAACAGTAAAACGATGAGACAGTGGACATTCCGTTCCTTAGGACCAACTAGGGTCGTGATAAACAAATAATGTAGGTCGCATAACCCGAAACAAACATTTTATTGCGCCTACGCTGTTTATAACTTCCGACCATTATGCAAAGTATAGAACAATGTATTTGGCATTATGCAAAATTATTATAACGTCATTCATGTTCAGCGCAAGCTAACAAAATGCAATTCTTTTAAACTTCTTGTCTGTAGCTATTGAAGGAACATTTTCACAAGGCACGTACGAACCTTTCTGTTCTAGGAAAGTTAAATATCCTTTTTTATAAAATAATAAAATATTGTTATCTACATGTATAATAATAGATAAGGGTTACCATGTTAATGCTTGTATTAAATTCAAGTATTTATTTGACTTTACCTTGCTCTCTGTTCTGTCGACACCCCCGAGAAATATAATATAAGCAAACAAAAGTGCGACACATAAATTCATCAGTATGGTTGTTCTGTCATTCCGCACATGTCTGAAGATACATATCAAATAAAAAGATTACTTTTGTAAATCAAGCACGGATGGGTATTGCATGATAATGCCATAAATGAGTGACTATAATTATGTGTGTATTCACGAAAGTAAATACTATATACGTTGGTTCACAATCGGGAAGTTGATATAATGCACTTATTTGTTCTTATCTTTATTCTGAACTGTCTATCTAATTCTATTATACAGAATCATTGTGTCTGATAGTATGTCGTAGATCACTGACAAACCGTGGCAATGTACAATAAAACCTCGCTTAGATACCATCTTCGTGTTAAGGCCACTTTATTATTTAACATCCTCCTATTTCAGGACTAAGATACTATATTTATTCAATATTTCGACTTTATGATAAGACCACGTAAATACTGACACAAAATGTTTGTCCCATACTTGACGGTATTATAATAGAGGTTTTATTATACTCCGATCTCCAATGTTAAAATGTTCAATTAAAATGCAATAACTTATACGGTGCAATCTCCCCAAAGCAACATCCTTCGGAAGTAACAACATTATGTTGTTGTTGAGAGGATTTTGCTCTCGAGATGTTAAATTAATAATTAAATCGTGCTTTGGGAAAAAATCATGATGTTGTTGAAGGGATGTTGTTGCTGAAGAAAGGTTGGTGCTGGAGAGGTTGCTGCACTGTACATGTTAACTTTTAATGTATACAATTTGCTTATACCTCCATAGACATATATGAACCAATAATGTAATGATGACACAACATATAGAAATGCCAATTCCTACTATGGATATAATTCTGAGGACTGTTGATGTGGAACCCATCTGAAACAGATGAAGCATAAGTGTCGAGAATATGGCATAATAATGTCACGAATTAATTTTGACTTTTCAAGAAATCTATTTACGAAGTCGCCCTACCCTACAAAATCTTTAGCAAATAATGGCCTTTGTGAAAAAAGATCAAGTGCCTGTTAATAAAACATTTTCTTAACTTCTAAATCTATATACTGGTATACATTTCATAATTACTTATAACAGCTGACAATAGATCCTTAAAACATCTGACAGGACTAAACACATTTAATATATGCATGCATGGACAAGTGATTGCAAGATCTGGTAAAACTTAAAACCTTGTTATCCTAGCTTAGTTATGTCTATGGAACGGCTCCCTGACTTTCGAAAATAAGGAGCTAGAAAAGCGGTTTTATACACTTTTAACGTAAGAAAGCCAGACATTTTAAAAATCCTTGTCACTGTTTGAATAAGAAAGTTGGGCGAGCACTTAATATTATTTGTAAAACAATACTTACCTCTTTGAATGGACTCATCAGGATAGCAAAGTTTGTCAGATGGTTACACTGGCATACTGTAATTGTTTCATTCGTTGAGTTCACCCAACAGCCATCACTGGACCATGCACCCTGGCTACCACTGTTCACAAAAAATAAGTGTAATTTACTTTCAACATAACTGTAGAATGAATTTTTCGGATATAAGATTTTACATCACGTAAGTGTAAACGAGGAACTTATGCATCCAAAAATATAAACATGGTTTAACCAAAAGCCAACCGGAAACAATATATCGGCCATTCGTCGGCTTATTTCTACAACCCCGTAACTCATTTTTGGCGATGCTGTGATTTTGGTAACATATCTTTCGTCTCGATTAGCTCCTTACAATGAACATACTTACCTGCTTTCTAATTTATGTTATAGATTCTTATTTCTTTTCGTAAGCATCGGTGGTTCAGTGGTAGAATGCTCGCCTGCCACGCGGGCGGCCGGGTTCGATTCCCGGCCGATGCATCCTTTTAATTTCACCATTTTGTTTCTAAAATAGGGTTGATCCAAAATTTCAAAAAGGGTATTTTCTGCCGCGACCGGGAATCGAACCTGGATCGCCCAGTAATAAATCAAGCCCACTGGACCACGACCTAATCAGCTAATTGTCATATAACAAAACTATTTTATTTTTTATACAATTGAGGGTTTCAATTGTAAATTCATCAATTACAAATTTGTCATAATATATGATGAGAAAGTGAGGTACGATATTACTTATTTGCCTTTTTTGATTAGAAAAAAAATGGTGAAATTCAAAAGACGTGCATCGGCCGGGAATCGAAACCGGGCCGCCCGCGTGGCAGGCGAGCATTCTACCACTGAACCACCGATGCTTCACGTACAATGCAATAAACAAGATAGATGGTCTGATATCCGTGCGGTTCATGCGTTCATACAGGTAACTACAATTACATGCCGCACGTGTTAAACATGTCAATTACAAATGTAACATGGATAAAACATGTCAAGCGTGTTTTCGCAATAAAATTAATAACAGTTTAACAAATTCCAATCACCACGAAATTGTCAAGATTTTTTCTTTGATGTTTCATTTTAGTATGTTCATTTGTACACAGAACAGGCATGTGTACATGTAAGTACCGCGGTGTAGGTAAGTAAATAAATTGATAGCAATGTAACAAGAAGTAGTTATGAATTTAGTGTTTGTCATCAGTCACTTCTCTGTCATTCACCTTTGGTACGACATAACACAGCTTCAAGTGTTCAAATATGAATATGTACGATTCTTAAGAAACTGAAACTCTCCTAGTGATCTGCCCTTATTGAATGACAGTCAGGGTTAGCTTAATGGGGTTTCCATTCGTCCAAACGGTCATTGTGGGGTTTAAATTGCGTTTGTGGGGTTGATAAAATACACTTGTAGGGTTGAAAAATAATAAAGGAATATAGAAGAAAAAATGCCGTAACGCTCGTCTCGTCCGACCGTCCGTCCATCCGACCGTAACCCTTTTTGAAACTTACAACAACTTCATAAGTTTTGCAGTTGTTTCTTTGAAACTTAAAATTTTGGTAGAGCGTGATTAGTGAGTGTTCTTATCCAAGAACTCTTTCATGCATTTTGACTAAATTATCAGCCTTATAAACTTTGTCACTTTTGCTGTTACTTACAATAATTTGAAAGGTATCTTGCTGTAATGTGGCTTGAGTGAATTTGCAGCACAGGCATATATGCTAGAACGTACCATTTATTTATGCTTCCTTCATGCTAACCACCGATAAAAATACTCGGCGGGATGTCAATTCGACGGATTTGCTTGTTACATTCATTTTCAACTTTCGAAAAACCGCACCGACATTTATGGCGAATTTTAATTTTTCATCTACTGCAAAATAGAGGAATCTGAGAAAATTCAATAATCTATGTTTACATAATAGATATTTTACATTTTTTTTCTTTGATAATTAAAACCGTGGACGCAAAATAAAAATGTATGTATGCATCAAAGTTTAGCGACAGTGAATTTATCTATTTAGGTTGATGTCGATTTTAAAATATTTTCAGTTATTTACGGCGGCCAATTTACCAGTTTTCATTGACAACATTCTAACCCTTCAACTAGGGACTGGGAATCGAGCCCGGATCACCGATTTACCGCGCTCTAACTACTGAACGACGGCGGACGGACACGGCCCTGCTGGAGTTTTTCAATGATAGAATGTCGCTCATATTTTATATGCATATATTTTTTTCATTGTCAAAATTGTTTATTATGATATTATTTTGCAGTACAAGTACAATGCTGCAGTTCTCTAACAGTATTGGTTAATTAATCCTTGATAAACACACAAAATAAAAATAGTTTAAAGTAATCGTAATGGACAAAGATGTTGAGAGAAGTGACATTTACAAATAAGGAATAAAACATTCATCAACATTTCGGTGTGCTTTTCTTCACTAAATATTTTCATTGACTTGGATGTTCTTTTCCCTTTAATCTTGGAAAAATATGGCTACTCCAGTGGACTTCAATTCCGGAAAAAACTCAATAAATATGGTTGTTTTAATTAAGATATCATGGTAAATCATGTTCTGACATGGAAACATTAGTATCGTTTTCAAAATCTCTCTACTCCGATTTGTTACAATATTTTTTGGAATTATGCATCTATAGTACCTTAGAAATAATTCATTTTAAGCTAAGATGGTATGCATTAATGTCTAAGCAAAGTTCTTAACTTGCTAACAATGGACAATACGTTCTATAATAGGACAGGAATCAAAGAATGGAATAAAAACTATCATAACCATGCTTATGCGAGAAGTATGTATTTAATTCTTTATATTACCAAACGGTAAAAGATGTGCATCGGCCGGGAATCGAACCCGGGCCGCCCGCGTGGCAGGCGAGCATTCTACCACTGAACCACCGATGCTTCACACTTTATTTAACAAAAAAACTGAATCTATCGCCTGTGGTCCATCAAGTCTAATTGACAAGTAGCATTGACTTTACGTTTAACATCAATCTTATTTGACATCAAGGAAAACGGTTTATTATTACCGTATGACTTATGAACACGGTCACATTGAATGAATGTTGTACACACAAAATGTGTGGAGTTGTACCTCGTATTTGTGGGGATACAGACAACGGCTAACTCCGAATAAAGGCCACCCTGTGAATAAAGGTTTTTATAACAACAGTAATAAATTATTTAGGACAAAATGACCTCCGCAAAAAAGCCAACTGTCATTATTCTCAAGTGTGGCCTTTGTTCAAAGGTTTGACCGTATAAATATGTTAATTAGATTTGCGCATTGTGTGTGTAGGGGTTTTTAGCTTTAACTTATACATGAATACTTACTTGTTGAATCTCCAGAAAGAACACAGGGGCGAAGATAGATTGCCCTGAAAATAAAATAACGCTACATAACCAACTGTCAAAATATTTATTCATACTTCTTGAACTATTTATATTTAGTGTGCATAAAAGTACAAAAAAAATCATGCTTTCATGAATTCCTTTGAATAGGTTAATTACAATCGTGCAATGTAATCCATCTTTCTGACCTAAGACTTGAAAATATCGAAAATTCTCAATGTCAGTGTCGATTCGAAATACAGCCAAACTGGCGATTGATGATGCTGTTGTTGTCGTTGTTGATAGAGACAATGTTTTTGCTGTTGATAGAGACAATGTTTTTGCTGTTGATAGAGACAATGGTTGTTGTTGATAGAGACAATGCTTGTTGTTGATAGAGACAACGTTGCTGTTGTTGTTGCTATTGACGACGCCATTGTTATTTCTGTTGATAGACAATGACCTCGTTATTGATGTTACTGATGTTGTTTTATGATACACACTGTCGTTATTGCTAATGTTATTGACGATGTTGTTGTTATTATTGACAATGGTGTTGTTGTTGACGATGCTGATGTTGTGTCTGTTGATAGACAATGACCTTGTTATTGATGTTACCGATGTTGTTATTATTCATAAAAGACACTGTTTCTGTTGCTAATGTTATTGACGATGTTGTGTTCATTATTCCAGTTGTTGTACTTGTTACTTACCTCAAAGTGTTCGAATATAATACTGATTGGTGGATCAAATATGGTAGGAGTGTTTTCTTTCGGTGATATTGACATTGCAAGGATTGGTCCGTTTATTTGATTTTCATCATAGTCACTTACTGAACTGTAAACAGAAATACATATAGCATGCTTAATTATTACAATCACTATTTTGTAGTAAATGTAATTAGGTACTATTCTTTTAAACCGTTATATTAAGGAATGATGTAGCATTCAGTTAAACGGATTTGGTACAGTGAGGAAATAGTGCAGCATTAACTCTATGCTTAGTGCATTCAAATATAAACATGTTTATGTGAAACTCCACACCCGATAACTCGAGCATCATTATCCATGGAAAAATGGAAGACATTTATTGCTTGACAATTTTTTAAATATTCACCGAAATGTTTAAATTTCAATGTATTTTGGGTCAATGAGTAACATATAAGTTTTCTCAGATTTTCTGAAATTTCTTAACATGTATTTTACCTGGTTGTTTTGTTGTGTATAGCAGAGCTTGGTAAGATCTCGGCAATGTCTTTGTACATGACCATAGTAATAACATATGATATGGATTTATCTGAAAATTTACAAAAATGTCTGATTATAACTATATACATGTACCTATCAAACAGGAGAATCTTTTACTGAACAAAACTTGTTTTTATTGTGGTTGTTTATTGTCGAACGATTTTACCATCAAATTGTCCACCAACAGGCAATATATTTACATGTGCGTACTCGGAAAATCCAAAGCTAGCTAACAAATTACTGCATTTCGATATTTTTAAACAAAGGCCTGTATTCTTCAAAATATTGGGGAAACTTACCTTGTTGACAAACAATATGAGTGCTCACAACGAGGAACGGAAGTTCCTCACAACATTTTTGTCGAAGGATAAATTACACTCGTTGTGAGTTAAACGGGCGTGGATTACATGGAATGCTTTGATGTCAAATATGATTGATGTTAAACATTTTAATACGTGACTTCAACGTTACTTGTCAATATGAGTTGATGGACCTCAGGCTATAAGTGCAGTTTTTTTGTGACAACAAATGTGAAGCATCGGTGGTTCAGTGGTAGAATGCTCGCCTGCCACGCGGGCGGCCCGGGTTCGATTCCCGGCCGATGCATATCTTTTACCGTTTGATAACAATGTTTCAGTTTAATCAACCGTTTCTACGCCAGTCAAACCTGTAGACAAAGGTCACCACTGGGAAGGATAAATTGTGGCCTTTATTGACAAATGGCCCTTATCCGGACGCCATTACATTCTGAACAATCAATGAAGGCTTCTTAAAAGAGTGGCCTTCATTCACAGTGTGGCCTTTTTCTGCTGTGGCCGGCAACACAGGTTTGATATATAACTAATATATTTTATTATAAAGTGAAATTTTAGCTGTCCTCACAACACTTGAAAGTGGAATCGATCAACCCAACCACCTTGTCATATAAATAAAGACTGCTCTGTTAAATCAATGAATATTGTTTCACTATCATAAATATAAATATATATACCTTCATCAATTTTACTTTGCAACGATTCCGTTTCTAATTGAATTTGACTTCTGGTTTCTTTCACCCACTCCAAGTCCTTGGCTTCAACGTCTATTTGTTGTGGGACGGGAAACACAACATCAGTGTTGGTATATTTCTGTGCTTCAACAGCTGTGAGAGGGAAACATTGAAGAGTTACAATATACACGCTTTCAAGAAAACCACGTTTACCCACTATACCATTAATGGTATTAAGAACATCTGATGCGTTTTTAGAGAATTTCAAAGTTTAGTTAAAGTTCTTCGACAAATACTGAGCTTCCTACCTCAGTCTTAAAACTGGATAAACTTCCTTTGTTTTAATACAAGTATAAACATCTATATAGAAGAAGTCTTTATCATAATACCCTTCCAATGAAATTCATGAAAGGTCGATTTTTTCTTGTATTATTCTTGCATACTTCATGAACTATTGGTGAAGCATGAATAGCCATTTGATAAGGGATATACATTCATTTTAGAAGGTTTCAACAATAAAATAAGTTCTGCAGTTCTAGAGTAATTTATTGTACATGAAAGAAAATGTAAATCTTGTTTAGAAGATGAATTTCATTTTCTTAATAGAAAGTCCATTGTATAACGTTTTCGTAAAAACATATATTATTGGAGAAGACCCAATATACCTATATTAATAGAACTAATGACTAATACAAATAAACTGTAAAATAATGTACATGGATTGCATGATTATAGATATTTCAAAACTACTCACCTAAGTTTTTCTTTACAACCGTCTTCTTTTCAGTTCCATTCAATGTTTGACCAACAGCTTCAACAAGTGAGGTAACCGCCGTTAATAAATTCTCAGCTCCTGTACTGTCCTGTAACGATAGAAACATATTGTTTTACATAAGACCAACCTTAAAAATTGGTGGTTTTGCAGCTACGCGACCGACTCATTACATAAAAAAGATATAATGTCAAAAAGGCACAAAACGCATACATCGATGGTAGATTATTGCAAATGCATGTGGAGAAAATACTGACCCATCGAACGAAAACCGAAAGTAGAACTATTTTACGGAAACAGGATATTATGGAAAAGAGCAACACTTGGGCGCGCTGTCTCATTGGCTAACATCGGATACGGGGGTTAATTCTATGCATTTGAATATGTCATATATTTTATAGATACATGACTCTTTCCATGTGGTTACAATGAAATGATTTGAAATACAATGTATATTTAGATCCAACACACCTAATTGAAGAAATATACCAGGTACGTCAGTATAATAGAAATATTTCATGGTGTCATATAACTATTTATGAAATACGCAAGAATCTATAGGTGACCGTTTATAAATGCTGAGCAGTGTATAATTTAACCAAAAAATGCCTTCCTACCCACTGTAAAAATTTAGGTCACGTAACATCCAACACCATTACCTAAAGGATAGTCACTAGTACGTTTTTGAAGTTCAGAATCAGTAGCTTCGGCATTCTAACTAATTACTCAGCTATGATGTAATTGAATTTACATTTTACCAACTAATTGTTTCAAAAGGTTCTCAGTGTAACTTACTGATTCACGAAGTGATTTCCAACTGTCTGCATTAGTTTTATCAATTAAGTTACTGGCTGATTCCACAAAATCCTGAAACCAAAGCAAATAATACTTTTAAACAAAGCAGTAACATGGCAGGTTTAATATGACTTTTTGCGAACCCGTGAGTAATAGAAAGAACATTAATTGTATTTCATGCGATCTTCCTCTAGCTGATCGGTGGCCTAGTGGTAAGGACGTTTTATTAGTGTCCCCATCTCAACTTCCAAGTCAAATACTGTGTTAAGAAAATCACAAGAAAGAAGTTACTAGTATACTGCTTTACACCAGACAAGATTAAATTCCGGGAAAAAAATATTCGAATGATGAGTTCATGAGTAGGGATATAAATGCCTGGTTCTCCTGGTTCTATTGTGTCTCCTCTCTTCTGGTGGCTCTGAAATGACTCTAGCTGTCGGTTGTGCCGTTAAACAACACAATTATAAAAAATAACTTCATTACTTCATATTCTTGTTAAGATGTTTGGCCTTAAACACGAAAAAAGTGCGTTGTTTTTTAATTAACCATTTAATTTCTTCTCGTTTTCTTGTTAGAGACATTGTAAACTATGTAACAATTCACAACATCTATACTTACATCAACAACAACGTCAGTTACAAACGCTGTATCATCTTGCACCAAACTTCCAATTCTATCTAATGACGAGGATAAAACAAAAATTTCTCCATCTGTTAATTTCTCTTCTGTCGTATCTGTGTTTTTATTAGTTAGCTCAGTAATGTTTCGAATGTCTGCGACTGTTTGCCGGAGATCTTCCTCCGTTGTGTTTTCACTGACATCAGCTACCTGTAGTGCAAAACTTAATGCTAGAAAATCCTTTAACTGTCTTAAAATGGCCTGAATATATCACGAAAAAACGGGAAAACCTCAATGCTAAACATCCTTTGACTGTCTTAAACGGGACTGATTACTGTGGAATCATTAATTTTTGTTGGGTTCAATTTTCGTGGTTTTTACTACAATGGCTATTTCGTGGGGACATGAATTCGTGGATTTTGATTTTTGAAAAGAAATGCCTTATCTCTGCATTTAAATTCGAGGGAATTTGAGCCGACCCACGAAATCCACGAAATTAAATCCCCAACGAAATTGATGATTCCACAGTATATAAAGAAGTTTGTGGAAAACCTTAATAGCATTTTAGAGAATTAGCTTACCTTCATGACCATCGTATACATAATCGACAAACCGTTAATGTTAATAATTGATAACACTTTTAAACTGGTGAGAAGAAATAATTCATGCGTTTGAATTAAATCGGTGGTAACATTTAAAAGAAGGCGTTATATTAACTATACATTGAAGTTCACTTCCATGATAAATCAGTGCGAATAATAATACCGAAATACTTATTCATCAGTTAGTCACGTGTCTAATATCACTAAAGACCGTTGATACAGTTCAACACAGTTGTAGTGAACGTGCATATAATGAAGTTCATTCGGTACATTCCTACATGTATCAGATAGACTGATATAGTTAACGTTCTCAGACCATGACACCTTTATTAGTTTAATGTGAAATTCGGATAGGGTCCAGTTATTATTCATGACCCTCAAATTCCCTATAACGTCTTTATTCTGTATATTTTGTTATAAGGAATAAAGTCTAAACAAATGTTTCTAGTTATATGCTCATTAAAGATAAGGAACGTAGTTAAAATGTTTTATTGTTCTTGAAAGCATGCGGAAAGATAAACAAGATAAAATATGGATGTACCGTACCTGGGACATATGAACAGTTTAAAGTCGTTGGGCATGTTAGGGTATGTCGGGTAACCAGAAACAATTACTTTTTTACGCTCAAGCAAGATGAGTTAATATATATTTTTGTGTTTGTATCTACCTTTTCCTGTATTTCTTGCACTTTTTCTCGTATACAGTTATATTGTGGTGACCTCCAAGTACCGTCATTATTACACTGACGTATTATGTTGCCTGAAAAAAAGATTTAGGCGATGTGATTACATATAAATGACTTAAGATGTTGTTAGTGAGGATAGCAATAAAAGAAACGAAAACTACCGTTTTTTTTAAGTCAAGAATGAAGTATGAACAGTGTGTGTAACCCACGTGAGTTTTGACGTCACAAATGACGAGCGTGGCAAGCACATTTTGGCTTGAAGCAGGGAGAAAAACATGCGCTCTTGTCATGAAAATTGAAATCGGAATAAAGTACTTACCGCTTTTTTTCTTCAGGCTTCGTGCTAAAAAGGGCTTCTTGTAATTGCCATTTGTGACGTTGAAAGTCCCGTTGGTTATCCACACTGATGAAGATATTAGCAGAATGGAATGATGATATGAGATGATACTAACGGTTTATTGCAGACCCATAAGAAGCAATTTCAGACAGGGAGTTAATTATAGATTTTATATGACAGCGGTGGGGGGGGGGGGGGGGGGGAGAGAGACTCAATTATAGCCACTACAAAAAAAAACATGGCTTATTTTAGTTTTTGTCTCACCTCCGGTTCCTTCGGCCCGATACCTGCGATTTGAAAAGTTAATGTTAAAATGTAAGTATCACACTACCTGTGTATCCAGTTTGACAATTCTTTTCTCGTGTATTCCCAGCTTGTGTTTCTAACCACACGCTCCCTCTAGCGTCCGTATCCCTGGGGCATAACTTTATCTCTTCTTCTGAATATTTGATAGCGAATATATGACAATTTTTCGTAACATACATACGCGGTTTTATTAAATAATAAATATTTTATTAAGACCATTCCTGGTGTTCATTTCATGAATAACTGTCTTAATTGCAGTCTATGCAGTTTTATGTCATCGAAGAGTCACAATCCCATTAAGAAAAATATACAAATTAACAATCGTACGAGGGATTGAATCAAATTCCTTCAATAATGTTGACCTTCCGACAACTAATTCCTCCATTATGATACCAATCCAATCATCCATCACTTCCCATGTATTTAATAGTTAATTCCTATCAAGTGAGCCATTATATACATACGTAACAAGCACAGTTGGTTTCTAGAAATGTTTTGCATGTTGCCTGTTAAAGCAATTTGCACTTAAGCCTAAACGTTTCAAGAAAAAAGTTACTAATACCTATTTGTGTACATGCCGTTGAACCAAGGCTCCAAGATCCGTTATATAAACATTCTGTACTTTGATTGCCAGATAGAGCGTAACCAGGTTGACAAACATATTCAGCAATGGTTCTGTATGTTGTACTATCATAGTATACAAAGCCATTTGTTGGCTGGATAGGTTCACCACAATCTGCAAACAATGTTCACTGCTTTTAACCTTTTCTTACATTTTTTAACATACCATCTTTGGTGTAATGGGAAGTTATATAAATTGGTTATTCATGATAAAAGAAACGAAACATTTCTTTCTTTCAATATATGTCGACGATGCCGTCTTGTACTTATTGGGAATTTGAATTTGATTGGTCAGTATTTACGAACAATTCAGTTATAAACGGCATGGGATCTCATCATTTAACAAAATAACCAGGAACGCATGCCACTGAAGACACAGCGCTGCATTCGAGTAACGCGACATTGTAAATACTAGTACATTCCTTACGTCTTCACTAGTTGGTAGTTTTTAAAGTGATTTTGATAATAACGGCTTATAATGTAGTTAATATGAGGGTGGTAAAACTTTAATGTCAAATGGTTCGACTTTTGATGAAGCCAAACTTTAATCCTGTATATTGTGGATCTGTCTGGCAAAACTATGAAAGTGTTGTTCAGATATTACGCTTTATTAAATTACAGCAAATGCAAAATGTTAAATACTTTTTAAGAATATTAGTCTATGAAATATGGCTTTTGAACCAACTGTACTTTGAGTGCAACACAATACCTTGTAAGCTAAGAACGATAGCAAAGTCTGTGAGATGTGTACATGTACACACTGTTGATGACGGCGATGTTTCAGCTACTGTACAACCATCTGTTGACCAACCTCCGCCAGTATCACTGAATCAGTAAATGTTTAACATTACAGTCAAACTTGTGTTAGCAGCCACCTCCGAATACAGGCAACCTTGTGAATAAGGGTCATTCATTCAAAAACTGTCATTGATTATCTGTCAATAAATACCATATACAAATGTACATGTATTGTCTTTCCCAGGGGTGACCTTTGTTCCCAGGATTGACAGTGCATGTTTTTGCGAAATATTAACTCTTCTTTCTAAATTGATGAAATTTGTGTTTTTGTCATTTGATGACGCCTTAATTGAGCGGAGAAATGCCGTTTTGCACATGTACGGCGCATGGCTTACTAATTAGATTGCCAACGAATGTTTTTACTTAATTTATTGACAATCATATAGACACAAAAAGAGATTCTTATCCGTACTTGATCACATATTTTCATAAAGAGGTAATCAAGCATTCTAGATACCGAATGATTCAATTAGACAAAACACAGGGGAATAACTTAGTTTCATTTATCAGCTGGTATCATTAATTAGCTGATCTATGATGCATGATTGTCCCTACATTTGTCGCAAATTTAGATGCAAAACAATATTATGTGATCTAGGGGTTTACTTTGCAGAAACGATTTATCACAGTGTAAGTAAATACTGACCTATCAAATTCCCAGTAAGTACAAGACGGCTTCGTTAACAAATCCTGAAAGATAGAAAACAATGCTTCGTTTCATGTTTCATGTACAATTTGTATGCGTTGTCCACATCACACATTTTAGCAGGTAAATGAACGACTTGACAGTTTAATTTCACGCTTGACTTCATCAAGATTCAACAAATGATATATTTGATAGAAACTTTAAGAAACATCAATGATTGAAGGTTTACAAAAAAAATATTAATTATTATTTTATGTACATGTATATTAAATCTTTCAAAATGTCCCGTAAACTGTCCCTATATCGAGATTTCATCGTAACTCCAAACTCCTTTCGAATAGTTTTTCCTGGATTTTTATCATGCCCAGTGTGAAGCACCGATACACGCCTCGCCCCATATACTGTGATTTTCTAAACACAGTACTTGCCTCGGTAGTTGAGATGGTGATACTGAAATAGCGACTGAGAAATTCAAAAGGCGAAAATTGAACCCACGACCTTTCGTTTAGTAATCCAGCGCGTTGCCACTCGACCACTAAAATCTAAGAAGTACTCACTGAGTTTTGATGAAATGTTAAACTGATTGGCATAGACAGTTTCTCAGTAATTGGTGGAAATGTAGAAAAAGACATGATTTGTCCGTTTAGTTCTTGTTCTGTACTGGACAATGGCAGGATACTCGACATGTCTTTAAATGACATTGCGGCTACTGTATATTGTCCGTCATTTTCTGAAAAAGGGAACGCATCATATGACTCTATGTTTGTCCTTTTCACTGTACAGTAAGCCATGAACAGCATGTACACTATGGAACTTCTATTAGTTTCAACGTTATATTACAGTTGACATAGTGTTGTTGAAAAAAAAGAAAAGAAAAATGAAAAGAAGTTTAAAGCATGATATTCCATAATTATAGGGTTCTGTGTTAAGAACAAGGAAACATGAAGAAGATTGGCTGACTACTGTAGAATCATTAATTTTCGTTGGGTTCAATTTTCGTGATTTTTACTAAAAAGGCTATTTCGTGGGGACATAAATTCGTGGATTTTGATTTTTGAAAAGAAATGCCTTATCTCTGCATTTGAATTCGTGGGGGTTTGATTTCGTGGATGAGTCGAACGACGAAATCCACGAAATTAAATCCCCAACGAAAATTAATGATTCTACAGTATTTATATGTTGTTTAACGCCCCACCCGACAGCTTCGGTCATTTAAATGAGAAAATACAGGAGAACTAAACATTTGTATACCAACTTTTATTTCAATACTAGTAAAGTTTGTCTTGGTTCTTTATCATGCCCGGTGTAAAACACCGATATACGCCTGTATGCCTGGTTGACAAAGATATAGAGGCTGACTCTAGGAGCTGGAAACAAGTACAGACATGGGCGAAGGATTGAAGGTCTCTGGTGACAGCCTTTTGTACAACCCAGCCAGGAGAGGATTAAGTTAACAATGTTAAGAATAACGGAACACATTGTACCTGGTAAAGAAGTCAGATTAAACGTCAATTCACTTCCGGATTGCATCAACCAATCACTGTTCAGCTCAGTAGGATTTGGATAAATGATCGTATCACCAACTGCTCTTTCAACTTTGAAATCTGTTATAAACATGAAAAATATAAGTTATATTTGTTTATACATTCAAACCTGTGAACAAAGGCCACCCTGGGGAAGATATAATGTTGTCTTCATTGACAGGTTTATATTTGGATGTCATTTTGTTCTTAATAATCAGTGGCAGGTTTTAAAAGAATGGCCTTTATTAATAGGGTGGCCTTTATTAACGGGGTGGCCTTTATTAATAGGGTGGCCTTTATTTGGAGATGGCTGATAGCACATATTTGATTTCAACAAAGCTGACTACCTTTGTGGGAATGTTTTAGACAATTTGTAACACTGGGCTCAGCCACTTGTAATAATATTAGAAGAGTTAATTATTAATGATATCAGGGACTCTATATAACATGATATAGAGTATACATGTATCTTGTGATATAATATTAGAAGAGTTAATTATTACTGATATCAGGGACTCTATATAACATGATATAGAGTATACATGTATCTTGTGATATAATATTAGAAGAGTTAATTATTACTGATATCAGGGACTCCATACAACATGATATAGAGTATACATGTATCTTGTGATATAATATTAGAAGAGTTAATTATTACTGATATCAGGGACTCTATATAACATGATATAGAGTATACATGTATCTTGTGATATAATATTAGAAGAGTTAATTATTACTGATATCAGGGACTCTATATAACATGATATAGAGTATACATGTATCTTGTGATATAATATTAGAAGAGTTAATTATTACTGATATCAGGGACTCCATATAACATGATATAGAGTATACATGTATCTTGTGATATATTATTCCTCTTGTATTGATGAATCAAATAAATCCTCTCAGAATAAAAAGGCTATTATTTCGACCCACTCAATCTGAACTAAAACATTATTGTACAAACATACTTTTAAAAACATTTTTATATATTGTCTAAGCCTTTACTGTAATTCTGACGGTATTGTGATTGTCAGTTATACAGCCGTATGATTTCTTGAAACTTAACATTATTCTGTCTAGGGTTGGAATATTTACATACATATATCAAAGATTTCATTACTAGTAGTTTGATATTAATAAACACATACCTAGATTATCTGATGTGATATGGAACGAATCACTATTTGGTGAAGTAAAATCATTTAATGACCTGCCCACAACTTCAACTATTCTATTCATGGATTGGAGAACAACTTCGCCAGAGGCATTTTCCTGTAAAACGAAAAAAAAAGGAAATGAATGTCACTGGTGTACATCTAGTCAAGTGTGTTTGAATTACATGTAGTGTGAAAAATTAAGTTCATTTAATGCTATCAAGGTTTTCCTGTAATTTGAACTGGTGACCTTGTTTTTATCCCTAAACGACGATGTTCTAACTAGTCTAAGATATCATTAAGACAAACATTCTGACGACAAGGTGCGATGAGGATCCAATCCAAACCCACCCCTAGAGTATTAACAAGGTTTTCCTGTGATTTGTGTCGATTCCAAGATGACCCATATTCGAACCCGTTCGAGATTCTATTAATACAAACATTCTGAACCAGTTATGTGAAGTTCTGACTAAACTGTGGCCTCTAGTTTGCTCAAAGGGTAAAAAGTGACGACGCACAATGCACGGTGACGGACAAAGACCGATAACAAAGGCTCATCATGAGTACTTTGTGCTCAGGTGAGCTAAAAATGACATACAAGCCTGTGTTGACGATTGCTTGTGAATAAAGATCACCTGGCTATAAAGACAGGTGGTTTATTACCAATTGCAGTTAGTTTTAAAACCACCTATATTAAATACAGTTTTTTCTGCCGGAAGGTCGCCTTTACCTGCAAATTTCACTGTATCTTTGTACAACCGGCCTCAGGATTACGACGTTCGCAAATTACGTTTTATCTATACAACAAATGTATATACTGTTAAATTAAATATTCGTGCAGAACTCAGCAGTTTATCAAATTATAAGTCATGTTAAGGTTATTGTACATTTCTGATGTATTTGCTCAAAGCTACATGCATGTAAACTGTACAACAACAGTATATTGTCCAATTATCATTATTTCTTTAATAGAAATCTTCAATTTATTTTACGACACATTTTTTAACTTTTGTAAGCGTTGCTGCCCTTGGTGGAAAATAGAAAAATAGTTTTTTGTGGAGATACTGAAAGGTGACGAATATCTAGTAAAAAGTTTGCCTTGATGTCAAATAAGATTGATGTAAGACATCATTAAAACGTAACGTCAATGGGGCTTGATGGATCTTAGGCTATAAGTCCACGTTTATTGTGGTTATAGTGTGAAGCATCGGTGGTTCAGTGGTAGAATGCTCGCCTGCCACGCGGGCGGCCCGGGTTCGATTCCCGGCCGATGCACACCTTTTGCCGTTTGATAACATTAAAATCAAATGCACACAATGATCATTATTGCTCAGTTCTATTATTCCGACCAACTAAAGAACGTATGATCTTTTTGCAAGTTGAGAACTTAGCTTAGGTATTAATATGAACAATTTCAGCTAAAAAAATAAATCATTTTTTTTGTAGGTACTGGATGCCTAATATGCCAAATATATACTAGTAGTAACTTTGGAGCAGGTCGATGTTGAAAACGTGAATAACGTATTATATGTTTCCATTAAAAAAAGATTTACAATGAGATGTTTAGATAAAACAATATCACATTCATTTGAATTAGTTTCCGTTTAAATGAAGTACATGGGTGTAGCCCAATATTTCAAAGAATAAAAAAGAGAGAATGTTCATATGAAAATGTTAAATGTAGAAAAGCACCACTAAATAATGAAGAATGTTCTATTCATCATTTGTAAATGTCTCTCTCCAAATATTTTTATTTTTAGAGAAAAATTGAAGAATTGTATTTTGCATGTATAACACGTTGATGGACCTCAGCCAATGAATCTACGCTTATTGTTTCCTAAAATGTAAAGCATCGGTGGTTCAGTGGTAGAATGCTCGCCTGCCACGCGGGCGGCCCGGGTTCGATTCCCGGCCGATGCACATCTTTTATGTCGATGACACCAACATTAAATACACACTATCAGTACGGTTACAGTTTTTGTTCCATTCTGTAATTCTTGTCCAACTATAGACTGTATTGTTTTTTGTTTGCAAGTTGAATACTTAGCTTCTAAGGTATTGAGGTAAACAAGACTACATCACCAATGATATACACATGTATTTCTGTAGTATTTGTACAATACATAAAAATATTCATCATAATTAATTATTACATACTACAAAATAGCATTGCCTAATTATCATTTCTAGTATTTGTTTTGATATTTCAGTGAATTTAAGATACATGTTTAAACCGTTTTGTAAGAGCTGTTGCCCTTGTTTAAAAAAATAGAAAAATAGTATCTTTTGAAGATATTGAACGATGTCCAATATTTGTCATTATCAAATTAGATTGATACAGTGTTATGGTATCTTTTTATCGCAAGTTTTCCTTTAAATGGATGTGTTTTTCTTTAATCTTTGAAAAATATGTTACTCCTATAGACTTCATTGTTTATTGAAAGAGAAAGTAGCTGAAAGGAGTGTCATTGGTTTTTTTTAATGGTAAGTCATTTTCTATCATGGAAATCTATACAAATCATTAACATTGTCAACATCTTTCAGATCAATGTTGAGAGTTATGATTCTAATATATTATATTTACAGTCTATAGTCATTCAACACTTACAATTTACATAATGATGATATGTAAGAATACCATAAAATTCAGACAGCATTTTATACATACATACAAAACACATACTTATAAATATACAAATTCTGCACAAATAAATATGCAAACAACATTTATACATGTAATAGCAATTTTATACTCGATGGTGAAATTGATTATATGACAGAACTAAATTAATTTAACATATTATATTTAAAATATAATTATGTAACTCTAAGTGCTTGGATACTTACATATATAAATAGATGAATGAGAAACTACAATAATTGTAGTAATAAAATGTCTAGTCAGCAAAGTGCTATATAGGCCTATACTAATCTTATATTAAGCATATGTGTATAGGTATAATGACAACAAAGTTAATGCGTTACATTTCATAATTTATTTACGAAAAAATACATTTTACGACAAACATGTGTATGTTTAAGGTAAAACAAATGTATGAGTAGTTTGTGAGTTTGTACCATTATTAATTCGTCAAAGTCATGAGGAATCCAAAGTGAAACTACCAATACAAATGAATACCCAAACGGTAGCACATGTCATGTTAAAAGCACATTAATCCATCGATAAAATGATACCGTGAAATGAAATATACACGGGATGTAGAAAAAGACACTGTTTAAATAAATTATAAACTGTATTAAAATAAAAATCCGACACGGAGTTTCAATTTCGATAAAATGATACCGTGAAATGAAATATACACGGGATGTAGAAAAAGACACTGTTTAAATAAATTATAAACTGAATTAAAATAAAAAATCCAACGCGGAGTTTCATTTTATTGCTACAGTCACAAACACTACGAGCGTCACACAAATCGATGTCGTCCTAAGAATCGTGTTCGTATTCATTTTCCGAAAATGGAATAATTTTGAAATCGAGTGCCGGTAATTTATATTGGTCATGTGTATTGTTTGTCAATATAACAAACTTCGAAAAATAAAATGAACATTTTTAATGTTGGTTGCTTTTTCAAGTGAAATTATGATGCAATTCATAAATCAAAGGAAAAATAAAAGGTGAATGATCTAGCTAACCCAGTCCGTATCGTAATAGGCTAATTGTGTTCCCATTACTGCAAACAATGATCCAAACCAACAATCCATTGTTCTCAGTGGTTTGATAATTTGTTGTTTACACCTTTTGACACGTTAAAGAAATCCTACAATGAACTTTTCTGATCGATCAGAGTTAATTGTCGACTTCGGATAATAGGTGCGAAAATACGCGTTCGGATAATTGTTTATCACTTCGGATAAGCCATGGTATTCGGATAAGACGATTCGGATAATCGAGGTTTATTTACATTGAAATATATAGAGGGAAATTCGGGACCGAAATTTCACTTCGGATAAGACCAGGTTTTCGGATAATCCGAGTTCGGATAATCGAGGTTTTACTGTAGATGAATGAGAAACTACAATAATTGTAGTAATAAAATGTCTAGTCAGCAAAGTGCTATATAGGCCTATACTTATCTTATATTATGCATATGTGTATCCTTGTGGGCTTTTAGCCTTTTGGATATAAAATGTTTCTCTCCTATACAAGTTGACCTGAATTCCGCATGCGTTAAGTCGTTAACTAATATATAATTGTTTCACTGACAATACCATCTACACCACAGGCGTAATGTACCCTTAATGCACCTTGTATCAGTTATATCAATTGATACAAATAAAACGTTTTACTACAAACACAGCTACAATCTAGACGATCGTTTAATTGATAAATTTCTTATCTTATACTTAAGAAGTTGGGAATCGCATTCTCACCACTGAAATTATCAACACGAGACTCAAGAGTTCAAAAACTGAAGAATTTTTATTTAATTCAGACATATTTTTCACGATAAAGAAAATTACAGGGTCCATTAAGGTTAACAGGGGACTTGTATGATCACTTTCTCATAAAATGTTTAAAACCATAGCAATCAAATACTTCTATGAATCTAGGTAAAAGTTCATTTAAATGTTAAGTGAATCGCTTTGATCTTTGAAACAAAATAAAAAAATACACCACTGATAAAATTTTAATCTCTTAAATTATAGTTCGAATGTTTATTTATATAATTATTTGATATATGTATTATATTTTCACCTAGTAGTCAGTTGAACGAAAATTTGTTTAACTGTCATTTAATTGATACATCACGTGACTTCAAATGAGCTAAACGCAAACCTGACTGGTTCCCGTCCAATGTTGCAGTCCACCAAATGATATAAAGACGGACTCCGGGGACCAGTTTAATTGATGAATTACAACGCCACGTCAACGTAACGCGTGTGTTTAATTTGTGTATTTCAATCAGATTTTAACGTACGATCGACGTCAATGTGAAGCATCGGTGGTTCAGTGGTAGAATGCTCGCCTGCCACGCGGGCGGCCCGGGTTCGATTCCCGGCCGATGCACACCTTTTGCCGTTTGATAACATTAAAATCAAATGCACACAATGATCATTATTGCTCAGTTCTATTATTCCGACCAACTAAAGAACGTACATGTATGATCTTTTTGCAAGTTGAGAACTTAGCTTAGGTATTAATATGAACAATTTCAGCTAAAAAAATAAAAAATAAATTTTTTTGTAGGTACTGGGTGCCTAATATGCCAAATATATACTAGTAGTAACTTTGGAGCAGGTCGGTGTTGAAAACGTGAATAACGTATTATATGTTTCCATTAAAAAAAGATTTACAATGAGATATTTAGATAAAACAATCACATTCATTTGAATTAGTTTCCGTTTAAATAAAGTATATACACACTATCAGTACGGTTACAGTTTTTGTTCCATTCTGTGATTCTTGTCCAACTATAGACTGTATTGTTTTTTGTTTGCAAGTTGAATACTTAGCTTCTAAGCTATTGAGGTAAACAAGACTACATCACCAATGATATACACATGTATTTCTGTAGTATTTGCACAATACATAAAAATATTCATCATTATTACATACTACAAAATAGCATTGCCTAATTATCATTTCTAGTATTTGTTTTGATATTTCAGTGAATTTAAGATACATGTTTAAACAGTTTTGTAAGAGCTGTTGCCCTTGTTAAAAAATAGAAAAATAGTATCTTTTGAAGATATTGAACGATGTCCAATATTTGTCATTATCAAATTAGATTGATACAGTGTTATTGTATCTTTTTATCGCAAGTTTTCTTTTAAATGGATGTGTTTTTCTTTAATCTTTGAAAAATATGTTACTCCTATAGACTTCATTGTTTATTGAAAGAGAAAGTAGCTGAAAGGAGTGTCATTGTTTTTTTTAATGGTAAGTCATTTTCTATCATGGAAATCTATACAAATCATTAACATTTTCAACATCTGTCAGCTCAAAGTTGAGAGTTATGATTCTAATATATTATATTTACAGTCTATAGTCATTCAACACTTACAATTTACATAATGATGATATGTAAGAATAATTTATTCCATAAAATTCAGACAGCATTTTATACATACATACAAAACACATACTTATAAATATACAAATTCTGCACAAATAAATATGCAAACAACATTTATACATGTAATAGCAATTTTATACTCGATGGTGAAATGGATTATATGACAGATCTAAATTAATTTAACATATTATATTGTAAATATATGTAACACTAAGTGCTTGGATACTTACATATATAAATAGATGAATGAGAAACTACAATTGTAGTTATAAAAATGTCTAGTCAGCAAAGTGCTATATAGGCCTATACTAATCTTATATTATGCATATGTGTATCCTTGTGGGCTTTTTAGCCTTTTGGAAATAAAATGTTTCTCTCCTATACAACGGTTGACCTGAATTCCGCATGCGTTAAGTCGTTAACTAATATATAATTGTTTACCACAGGCGTAATGTACCCTTAATGCACCTTGTATCAGTTATATCAATTAATACAAATACAACGTTGTACTACAAACACAGCTACAATCTAGACGGTTGTTTAATTGATAAATTTCTTATCTTATACTAAAAAGTTGGGAATCGCATTCTCACCACTGAAATTATCAACACGAGACTCAAGAGCTCAAAAACTTGAAGGATTTTTATTTAATTCAGGCATATTTTTCACGATAAAGAAAATTACAGGGTCCATTAGGGTTCACAGAGGACTTGTATGATCACTTTCTCATAAAATGTTCAAAACCATATCAATCTAATACTTCTGTGAATCTAGGTAAAAGTTCATTAAAAAGTTAAGTGAATCGCTTTGATCTTTGAAACAAAATTAAAAAAATCCACTCCTGATAAAATTTTAATCTCTTAAATTATAGTTCGAATGTTTATTTATATAATAGTTATATGTATTATATTTTCACCTAGTAGTCAGTTGAACGAAAATTTGTTTAACTGTCATTTAATTGATACATCACGTGACTTCAAATGAGCTAAACGCAAACCCGACTGGTTCCCGTCCAATGTTGCAGTCCACCAAATGATATAAAGTCGGACTCCGGGGACCAGTTTAATTGATGAATTACAACGCCACGTCAACGTAACGCGTGTGTTTAATTTGTGTATTTCAATCAGATTTTAACGTACGATCGACGTCAATGTGAAGCATCGGTGGTTCAGTGGTAGAATGCTCGCCTGCCACGCGGGCGGCCCGGGTTCGATTCCCGGCCGATGCACACCTTTTGCCGTTTGATAACATTAAAATCAAATGCACACAATGATCATTATTGCTCAGTTCTATTATTCCGACCAACTAAAGAACGTATGATCTTTTTGCAAGTTGAGAACTTAGCTTAGGTATTAATATGAACAATTTCAGCTAAAAAAATAAATCATTTTTTTGTAGGTACTGGATGCCTAATATGCCAAATATATACTAGTAGTAACTTTGGAGCAGGTCGATGTTGAAAACGTGAATAACGTATTATATGTTTCCATTAAAAAAAGATTTACAATGAGATGTTTAGATAAAACAATATCACATTCATTTGAATTAGTTTCCGTTTAAATGAAGTATATAGGTGTAGCCCAATATTTCAAAGAATAAAAAAGAGAGAATATTCATATGAAAAGCAAAGAAAAGCACCACTAAATAATGAAGAATGTTCTATTCATCATTTGTAAATGTCTCTCTCCCAACATTTTTATTTTTAGGGAAAAATTGAAGAATTGTATTTTGCATGTATAACACGGTTTCAATCGGGTTTGATGGACCTCAGCCAATGAGTCTACGCTTATTGTTTCCTAAAATGTAAAGCATCGGTGGTTCAGTGGTAGAATGCTCGCCTGCCACGCGGGCGGCCCGGGTTCGATTCCCGGCCGATGCACATCTTTTATGTCGATGACACCAACATTAAATACACACTATCAGTACGGTTACAGTTTTTGTTCCATTCTGTAATTCTTGTCCAACTATAGACTGTATTGTTTTTTGTTTGCAAGTTGAATACTTAGCTTCTAAGCTATTGAGGTAAACAAGACTACATCACCAATGATATACACATGTATTTCTGTAGTATTTGCACAATACATAAAAATATTCATCATTATTACATACTACAAAATAGCATTGCCTAATTATCATTTCTAGTATTTGTTTTGATATTTCAGTGAATTTAAGATACATGTTTAAACCGTTTTGTAAGAGCTGTTGCCCTTGTTTAAAAAAATAGAAAAATAATATCTTTTGAAGATATTGAACGATGTCCAATATTTGTCATTATCAAATTAGATTGTTACAGTGTTATTGTATCTTTTTGTCGCAAGTTTTCCTTTAAATGGATGAGTTTTTCTTTAATCTTTGAAAAATATGTTACTCCTATAGACTTCATTGTTTATTGAAAGAGAAAGTAGCTGAAAGGAGTGTCATTGTTTTTTTTTAATGGTAAGTCATTTTCTATCATGGAAATCTATACAAATCATTAACATTTTCAACATCTGTCAGCTCAAAGTTGAGAGTTATGATTCTAATATATTATATTTACAGTCTATAGTCATTCAACACTTACAATTTACATAATGATGATATGTAAGAATAATGTATTCCATAAAATTCAGACAGCATTTTATACATACATACAAAACACATACTTATAAATATACAAATTCTGCACAAATAAATATGCAAACAACATTTATACATGTAATAGCAATTTTATACTCGATGGTGAAATGGATTATATGACAAAACTAAATTAATTTAACATATTATATTTAAAATATATGTAACTCTAAGTGCTTGGATACTTACATATATAAATACAGTAAAACCCCGATTATCCGAAGTCGTCGGGACCGAAAAATTACTTCGGATAATCCGGGGTTTCGGATAATCCAGGGTAAGGGAAATCTAGACAAGTGCAAGAAAATAAAGGGAGATCACTCCCATATATATGGCGTACATGTATAGGTATAATGACAACAAAGTTAATGCGTTATATTTCATAATTTATTTACGAAAAAATACATTTTACGACAAACATGTGTATGTTTAAGGTAAAACAAATGTATGAGTAGTTTGTGAGTTTGTACCATTATTAATTCGTCAAAGTCATGAGGAATACAAAGTGAAACTACCAATACAAATGAATACCCAAACGGTAGCACATGTCAAACCTACCAAAATACCAATTGATGAAAGAAAATGTTTTATATGTAATACTTTGGAAGACGAATATCATTTTGTTTTAGAATGTTTAATGTATAAAAATTTGCGAATAACATATATACCAAAGAAATACTGGAACCGACCAAATATGTCAACATTTCTAGAACTTCTGAATTCAAACAGCAAACATATTATTAGAAACCTTGGAATATTTGTTGAAAAAGCTTTCACACTTAGAAATACTATTATGTAACTATTTTTTATTTTATTTTGCAAAGATTATTTTATCACTCTGTCGAATTGTTTTCAAGAGAAATCACTCATAACTAGTGTCAGGAAGAAAAAACTTATTTAATTATCATATGAAACATATTTGTAATACATATTGACCTTCTCCGAGCGTGATATAAAACGTTCGCCTTTTAATATATGAAGTACTCTTGTCTATTATTTACCATTAATTAGTATGCTACTTCCTTTGATTGTACAATCATATCTATACATGTATATAAATTTCACTGTTCGCCAATCTTATATTATGCATAGTTGTATCCTTGTGGGCTTTTTAGCCATTTGGAAAATAAAATGTTTCTCTCTCTGTTAAAAGCACATTAATCCATCGATAAAATGATACCGTGAAATGAAATATACACGGGATGTAGAAAAAGACACTGTTTAAATAAATTATAAACTGTATTAAAATAAAAATCCAACACGGAGTTTCAATTTCGATAAAATGATACCGTGAAATGAAATATACACGGGATGTAGAAAAAGACACTGTTTAAATAAATTATAAACTGAATTAAAATAAAAATCCAACGCGGAGTTTCATTTTATTGCTACAGTCACAAACACTACGAGCGTCACACAAATCGTTGTCGTCCTAAGAATCGTGTTCGTATTCATTTTCCGAAAATGGAATAATTTTGAAATCGAGTGCCGGTAATTTATATTGGTCATGTGTATTGTTTGTCAATATAACAAACTTCGAAAAATAAAATGAACATTTTTAATGTTGGTTGCTTTTTCAAGTGAAATTATGATGCAATTCATAAATCAAAGGAAAAATAAAAGGTGAATAATCTAGCTAACCCAGTCCGTATCGTAATAGGCTAATTGTGTTCCCATTACTGCAAACAATGATCCAAACCAACAATCCATTGTTCTCAGTGGTTTGATAATTTGTTGTTTACACCTTTTGACACGTTAAAGAAATCCTACAATGAACTTTTCTGATCGATCAGAGTTAATTGTCGACTTCGGATAATAGGTGCGAAAATACGCGTTCGGATAATTGTTTATCACTTCGGATAAGCCATGGTATTCGGATAAGACGATTCGGATAATCGAGGTTTATTTACATTGAAATATATAGAGGGAAATTCGGGACCGAAATTTCACTTCGGATAAGACCAGGTTTTCGGATAATCCGAGTTCGGATAATCGAGGTTTTACTGTAGATGAATGAGAAACTACAATAATTGTAGTAATAAAATGTCTAGTCAGCAAAGTGCTATATAGGCCTATACTTATCTTATATTATGCATATGTGTATCCTTGTGGGCTTTTAGCCTTTTGGATATAAAATGTTTCTCTCCTATACAAGTTGACCTGAATTCCGCATGCGTTAAGTCGTTAACTAATATATAATTGTTTCACTGACAATACCATCTACACCACAGGCGTAATGTACCCTTAATGCACCTTGTATCAGTTATATCAATTGATACAAATAAAACGTTTTACTACAAACACAGCTACAATCTAGACGATCGTTTAATTGATAAATTTCTTATCTTATACTTAAGAAGTTGGGAATCGCATTCTCACCACTGAAATTATCAACACGAGACTCAAGAGTTCAAAAACTGAAGAATTTTTATTTAATTCAGACATATTTTTCACGATAAAGAAAATTACAGGGTCCATTAAGGTTAACAGGGGACTTGTATGATCACTTTCTCATAAAATGTTTAAAACCATAGCAATCTAATACTTCTATGAATCTAGGTAAAAGTTCATTAAAATGTTAAGTGAATCGCTTTGATCTTTGAAACAAAATTAAAAAATACACCCCTGATAAAATTTTAATCTCTTAAATTATAGTTCGAATGTTTATTTATATAATTATTTGATATATGTATTATATTTTCACCTAGTAGTCAGTTGAACGAAAATTTGTTTAACTGTCATTTAATTGATTCATCACGTGACTTCAAATGAGCTAAACGCAAACCCGACTGGTTCCCGTCCAATGTTGCAGTCCACCAAATGATATAAAGACGGACTCCGGGGACCAGTTTAATTGATGAATTACAACGCCACGTCAACGTAACGCGCGTGTTTAATTTGTGTATTTCAATCAGATTTTAACGTACGATCGACGTCAATGTGAAGCATCGGTGGTTCAGTGGTAGAATGCTCGCCTGCCACGCGGGCGGCCCGGGTTCGATTCCCGGCCGATGCACACTTTTTTTATTTCAGCAAATAATAAAATTCATTCGTTCGACTGATTTTAGAATAGACAAAAAATAAATCCAATCATTTTCAAATATTGAAGTTGGTAAAGTGATAAAGAATACTAGACTCAGTGAGCTACTACAGTTAATTGGTTACATACGTCATATATAACAGACAATATATCTTGGATTTTGGACCCAATTAGTGCAACTACTACATGTAATTAACAAAATTATATTCGACATTTACTTTGCAAGTACTTTTATCTATGTTTTAGTGTTAAACGGTCCATTCAACAACCATGGTCATTTCCGGACCACCATTTCGGGGGGGGGGGGACACGGTAGCATTTGTATCCCAATTCTTATTTCTATTAGTTCCTCTTGTTTTATCGTGTCCGGTATAAAGCACTGATTCACGCCCTATCCGCTCACTATTATTTTCTTGACCACAAGTACTTGGCTCGGTAGTTGGGACAGGACACTAGAAAAGCGTCCCTAAAATATCCGGCAGTAGGCTGAGCCGAGATCCGAACCCATGACTTTTCGAACAGAAGTTCCACATATTACCACAGAGGCACTGATGTTCAATCATGGATGTTTCTTCATAATGTGTGTAATCAGTGGTTCAGTGGCCCGGGTTCGATTCCCGACCAATGCATATATTTTTTATATATTCAAGAATTAGTTTTATAGAGAAAGTTCATGAAGTTTAAACGTAGTTGGTGAACCGTTTTCATTAATTATTTAAGCATGTAGTTTCTAGTTTATTTATAAAGCATTTCCCCCGGTCTTATCCACGATGTCGCTATTTTCTTCGACATTTTTAGAGAAATTTGTTCTCGATCTGGAAAATGGTACCATGCACTGATTTACATTTTTTCTAATTGATATGTTTGTTTAAGGACGCTTCCACTACGACATCGGGTGGTGTTTCGTGCTAGAATAATTCATTTTGATATTGACCACAGAACACTGTACTGGTCGATGTCAACCAGTAGTAAACGATAAGTATAGATTATAATTGAATTATTTAGCTATATTAAATAAATTGGTTTATAAACCGTACTGTTAGTTTGTTGTCTAACACAGCTTTATTATGATTGAATGTCTTGAGTCTAAATATACTTTTTTCAAATACGTGTAATTTTGTTTTGATTAGCATGCGCTGACTCACCTGACGAGTTTTCCCGAAATGTATTCAAATCAGTAAGGAGTCGGCATGCAACTTCTACACATATGGAAAGAAATCGACTTTTTGTCAAATTTTCATAGAAGCTAGGGAATGAACTGCCTCGACCGGGATTCGAACCCAGAAACGTTGTCTGTGGAAAATCACTTCAGTCACGTTTTTGGTCTAAAAAGGTTCATTTCAGTACATTAATTGTATTTCAATTAAACACAAACATATTTTCATAAATGACACCGACCCTATGTAACAGGCAGTAGTAATGGACCGGTGAAATTACACTTTTAATACATTTGGCGCACCAAATGATACAAAGGCAGACTGCGGGAACCAGTTTAACTGGACAACGCCACGTTAACGTAACGCGTGTGTTAGAATGATAAATTTCAGCAAGTTTTTAACGTGTAAGGGAAAAAATATGAAGCATCGGTGGTTCAGTGGTAGAATGCTCGCCTGCCACGCGGGCGGCCCGGGTTCGATTCCCGGCCGATGCACATCTTTTTTATTTCTGCAAATAGAATTCATTCACTGAAGCGATTTAAAAAAAAAAGAAAATAAATAGACAAATAATAATCCAATTATTATAAAAAATAAGTTGATAAAGAATTTTAGACTCAATTTTCTATTGTAGTTAATTGATAACAGCTATCAGGGATTGGGGACCCACTTTGTGTACTATAATTACATATGTTATAAGTCTGATACATTGTTTTCGATTTTTTGCAAGTTTCTGTGTAGTTTTACTGATAGTTCGCACTTATAAAGTACAGATATCTATGTTTAATTGATGTTTATCGGCCCATTCAACAGCTACTGTATGGCCATCCTAGAGAGATAGGGGTACGGGAAAACCGGACATATCCCTACTCCCTATTCGAATGTTTTTTTCTTCTTGTTTTTATCGTGCCCGGTGTAAGGCACTGATTATGATACACAGTTCACCAGTTTTCTGTGATTTTCTTAACACAAGTAATTGACTCTGTAGTTGAGACTGGGACACTGATAAAGTCCGTCCCTGAAATATCGGTAGTAGTATATGGCGATACCCTGGGTACCAAATCAACGTAATTGGTACCCAGAAGTTTTCAAAATTGTAACAAATTGGGACAAATTGGAAATCAATGTTGTACCCCAAAATAGTATGAAATGGATTTTAGGAATGTTCTGGGTACTGTGTGTGTTTTGTTATTTGTACTGTATAGACTAAATATTTATTTGAGACAATGAGAGAATTTTCTTTCGAAAAGACATGGTGGCCCTGAAAAGGGCCGTTGGTGGTCCTGAAAAGGACCGTTGTGTCTTCTCAAGGTGATTTCTTCATAGCTGTTAGTCGGATCTTCATTTCTTTATTTCTTTACCATACTTGCCCCGAGGTTGTTTCTCAAGATCATGTTTTCGTTTCTTCGTTTCTGTCATCTCCGGTTTCTTTTTGTCATGCTCCGGTTTCTTTTTCTCATGCTCATGCTTTCGTTTCTTTGAATCATACATAAACTGTACAGGTACAATCATTTCTTGTGGTTTAAACCGTACTTCTTGATTCTTCATGAGTCTGACCATCTCTTGCATGACTTGATTCATCTGTACCATTTCTTCCCTGATACCTTGTAGAACAGACAATCCCGTTGTAGGCTTTGTAATTGTATTAGACTGTTTATCCGTCATAAGCTGTGTATTCGCCATAGGGGGCTGTGTATTCGTCATAGTGGGTTGTACATCTACCATAGGCTGTGTATTCGTCATAGGTTGTATAGGCTGTGTATTCGTCATAGTGGGTTGTACATCTACCATGGGTTGTGTATTCGTCATAGTGGGTTGTACATCTACCATGGGTTGTATCGGCTGTACATCTACCATAGGCTGTACATCTACCATGGACTGTTGACTGTATTGGTTGTACAGTGGTTGACTGTATTGGCTGTACTGTGGCTGCCTATACTGTAGTTGACCGTACTTTGGCTGGTTGTACTTCGGCTGGTTGTAATGCATACCCGCATTCGGGTCTATCAACTCAGATGATTCTAGTGCTTCTCTCAATATATCGTATGGCATGTTGAAGGACTCCATGCTAGATAATGAAAAAATAGTGTCTGCGCCGGGGGTATTTATACTTTTTGCCTGCACGCGCCAGTGTTCTATTAGGTCAAGGTCAATTGTGAGAAGTTTTTTTGAATACGTGTGACACTTCAAGTTTTTACAAGTGTGACACTTCAAGTTTTTTTAACAAGTGTTTGACACGTCAAGGTCAAGGTTATATTGTAGATATGCTTTGTACACATTATACTATCACAGCACTTTGCAGACTGTACACATTATACTATCACAGCACTTTGCAGACTGTACACTTAATACTATCACAGCACTTTGCAGACTGTACACTTAATACTATCACAGCACTTTGAATACTGTACACATTATACTATCACAGCACTTTGCAGACTGTACACATTATACTATCACAGCAATTTGAATACTGTACACATTATACTATCACAGCACTTTGCAGACTGTACACTTAATACTATCACAGCAATTTGCAGACATTTGTTGAAAATGATTGTACATCACATACTAACACTTATATTTGTGGGGGAAATACTTTGTACATCACAGCACTTATATTTGTTGAAAATGATTGTACACATCATACTATCACTTATATTTGTAGGAAATGTTTAACTTACCTCACACCGTCTATTTGTATTTGGTGTTATCAGATAGGACTGTAAATATTGACAATATGAGAGTGATTCTTTCTGAATTGTATGGGGGCCCTGAAAAGGGCCGTTGGTGGTCCTGAAAAGGACCGTTGGTGCTTGTATGGGGATTAATGGCGTTGACCGCATCTCCCCATACAAGCGGGACACCACTTGTCCCATTTCTGGACATCCTTGGGGTCCGGTGTAGGTTGGTAGAGGTTCGAAGGAACCTCTACCAGTTCATCTTCCCAGTTCTCTGGGGTTGATTCTTGAGGGGTATCCCCCCAGTCCTCTTCCCCAGAGCTGACCACAACCTCCTCTGCGAACTTCTTCCCCTCTCTCAGGGTCTTCACCTCCAACCGCAGCTCTTCTAGTTGCATTTCCAGCTGCTCTATATACTGCCCTAAGGCGGCATATTTTCTTTTGATAATGTTGACTGTTCTCTGTGACATCTTGATACAGAATGAAATTAGATCAAGGTAAGGTCACTCTCATATGATACAAGGACTCTGATTGGTCCATTTTAACGGTATTTCATTGGTCTATTTTAATGGCATTTCATTGGTCTATTTTACTGGCATTTCATTGGTCTGTTCTAGGTCAGTGTTTTTCTCATGTTCCATAGCTCATTTATGTTTCATGATTCAACATGGGCAACTGCTTGAAAAGTTCTTCTGATGAACCTGAACAAGAAGATGTTTGGGTGGTCAAGATGGGTAATTTGTACCCAGACTTGTCTGAATTCCAAGATGCATGTGTAGAAGTGAAGATGGATATCAAGATGGGTAATTTATACCCTGACCTTGCCATCTTTTATGATGAGGATTTGAGAGCCAACTATTGGCGATACCTATTTCTTGCAGAAATGCAATGAATTACCCAACGGCCCTTATTAGGGCCACCATATGTGTTAGATTCGTTTTATTTCTCAAGCAAAGACAAAAGCATATTACATTGTCTATCATTTTATTTTTGAAAACATTTATAAAGTACAACAAAGTACAACACAATACAACTCACTTAGTCTCCAATTTATACACAATTGTCCAACACATTGTCCAACACATTGTCTGGATTACACAAAGTCACTCACAGTTTTTGTTGGATTCTTTTTGTATTTACGTTTTTTCTTACTCTGTTCTGCGTCCTGTAGATCGACCTGTTCACCTTGTTTCTTAGGACAGTCTGCGATGAAATGTCCTTGTTCATGACAATAAAAACATTCATTGTTGAAGGGTTCCGTACAGCTTGTAGAATAATGTCCTTTCTTTCCACAACGATAACACTTGATATGATCCCATGTTACATTTTTCTGTCCACAGAGCTGATCCGCTAAGTTGTTAAGCTCTTTAATTTTCTTCTTTAATGAATACATCAAAGTTTGATCTCGGTTCTCTTCAGCTTGGTTCATTTTAGGATCGCTCATGTTGAAATGATAAAAAACGGACGGAGCGTACGTCTTTTATAGAGTGTCACGCGTTGTGACCTTGAACCCGAACTATAAAAAACGGCGGAGAAGTTCTAAGATCATAATCATGTCAGATACCGACAGTACTAGTGGTGAGGATGAACCTCCAACTAAACGAAGTAAGTTTGAGCCTGTGCGCGACTATTATGACATACAGTCACGCATGGAAAGAAAGTCAAGAAAATTCAAGACTCAATCTAGAGTATATGATGTGACATTTCAGCCGTATAATCAATCGTTTGAATTTACAAACAGGGTGTTTAATGATATGATGGATCAGCTCTACAAGAGATGCGAAGTGAAGTCGAATGATCGAGTTCGAGTATCTATTCTACATCCTGATTTGGACTTTGGAATACATGTTCCGTTTAATAGGGCATCTCGTATTAGTGGAGATACATTGTTGGATGAAATTGAACGTGTGGCACAAAGTAACCGTCAATTTAAAATTCATGATGGGGCGGCACAGATGGAAATTACGCATATTGCTATGCCACAGGGAACCGGAAAGAAAACGTTTAAAGCACCAAACTTATTCAGTATGCGGAAGTCAAAGACAAGTGTTGTGTGTATTGACAATAGTAAAGACTCTATGTGTTTAGCTAGATCGATTGTGGTAGGACGGTGTAAAGTACATGAAAATCAAACCCCGGAATGGAAAAAACGATGGGGTTATATACGTCGCTCTAAGAAAAATCTTCAAAAATACGAAGCTGAAGCATTGTTGAAGCAAGTGGGTATTTCATCGGATCAGTCGTGTGGTATAGAAGAATACCAAAAACTACAGGACTATCTCTATCCAGGCTATGTGATTAAAATCCATCCACAACATTATGGAAGTGAATTGTTATTCAAACCACCTGCTATGACTGAAAAAAGTCGTGTGATTCATATCTTTCACCATGATAATCATTATGACTGTATTGTATCCATCACCGGATTTCTCGGACGGGGTTATTATTGTGAATGGTGCGATATCAGTTATGATCACCGTGAAGGACACCAGTGTAGCCATATTTGTCAGTGTTATGCTCACACCCTGTGCCCAGCAGGACAATCTATAAGATGTCCAGATTGTCGTCGCCTGTTCCAGAGTCAGGCATGTTTTGACAATCATAAAACAAAAACGGGAAAACAACGTAAAACCATTTGTGAATCCGTATGGAATTGTAAGAAATGTGGGCAAAAGGTGATTGAAACGAAACGGAGTCACGTTTGCCCAGGGACAAAGAAATGCAGGTGTTGTAAAGCCATAGTAGGACCAGATCATGAATGTTACATTCCAACGTATGAACCACCCGATAGAAAACAACCAGAAGTACCATTCATCTTTTTTGATTTTGAATGTCGTTTTGATTCTGGAGAACATATCCCTAATTTTTGTGTGGCTCAACGTGCTTGTGGTGACTGTATGTGTAAGTCAGTGAAAGCTCCATGTGAGTATTGTGAAGAGGTGAATGAAGCCAGACAAATGACATTCCGTGGTGAAATTACGTTACAACAATTCTGTACTTGGCTATTCCTCCCTACCCATCGAGGATCGACAGTGATAGCCCACAATGCTCAAGGCTATGACGCTCAGTTTATTCTTAGATATGTGCTCACTCAGGGGACGGCGAAACCCCAGTTGATTATGAATGGTAGTAAAATCATTCAATTGAGAGTGCATGGAATACGCATGATTGACTCCCTCAGTTTCCTGAGTATGCCTCTCTCCGGTTTTCCCAATACATTTGGACTGACCGAGTTAGCCAAAGGATGGTTTCCATTCTATGCAAACACCCTGGCGTATCAAGATTATGTGGGACCTTATTTGCCGCTACACTTTTACAAACCGGATAGTATGAAACCAGAGCGACGTGAAGAGTTTTTAACCTGGTACAATGAAAGAAAAGGTGACGTATTTGATTTTCAAAAGGAAATGGAGAAATACTGTCAATCGGATGTGGACATTTTAAGACGCGGGTGTGGAGAATTTCGTCAACAATTATTGGAAAGTGATCAAATAGATCCATTTACTGAAGCTACCACATTAGCTCAAGTGTGTAACAAAGCCTGGCGCAAAAATTCCATGCCGCCTCATAGTTTAGCCGTGATTTCGGATGCCGGGTATCCCAATAAAACCCGGTATTCCATGAAAGGCATACGTTGGCTACAAATGATGGCTGTCACCGAAGAGATACATATTCGGCATGCCTTGAATAACAAAGGCGAAGTCAAAATTGGACCTTATTACGTGGATGGCTATTGTCAAGAGACCAACACCGTGTATGAATTCATGGGATGTTGGTACCATGGGTGCCCCACCTGTTTTCCTAACCGAAGTACCATTAATCCGTATACTTTGAGAAGCATGCAACAGGCCTATCACGATACGTATAAACGACTGGAGTCTTTGAAAGAACAGGGGTACCCTGTTGTGGTCATGTGGGAATGTGAATTTGATCAGCGTTGTCAAAAGGATCCTGCCTATAAGACAAGAGTGGAACGATTCTATCATGGTCAAGAACCGATACAACCCAGGGAAGCTTTGTTCGGAGGTCGTACGAATGCCGTTCGACTGTATCATGAAGTAGACAACGACCAAGAAATCAAATATGTGGATATTTGTTCTCTCTATCCGTATGTGAACAAGTACAGGACTTATCCGATAGGCCATCCAGTGATCATGAGTCAAGAACAAATTGATCAACAGCATATTGAGAAATACAAAGGACTGATTAAATGCCGTGTTCTACCCCCGCAAGATTTATGGATGCCTGTCTTACCCATACACTGTAATAGCAAAATGGTGTTTACGCTATGCCGTACCTGTGCTGAGAAGGAGATGGATTATTGTACACATTCACCGTATGAACGGTTCTTGTATGGCACATGGACTCATGTTGAATTGGCTAAAGCTATTGCTTTAGGCTATCAAGTATCAAAAGTGTATCATGTATGGCACTGGGATGAATGGAGTACGGACGTCTATCGGCAATACATTGACAAATACTTGAAAATGAAACAAGAGGCTAGTGGATATCCTCCAGGGGTGGATACGGAAGAGGCTCAAGATAAATTTAAACAGGATTATTTTGAAGCTGAAGGAATTCGTTTGCAACAGGTGGAGAAAAATCCAGGAAAACGAGCTTTTGCCAAAACCATGCTGAATTGTCTCTGGGGCAAAAATGCTCAAACCAACCTCTTGCCTAAAACAGAGTATGTTCATCGATTGGACCAGTTCTACGGAATACTGAACGATCCTAAAAAGTCTGTGAAATATGTAGAGTGTTTTGATCATGATGAATTCATGTTAATGAATTATACTGATGAATCGGACAAAGCAGACCCTCATTCATCAGCCAATCCTGTGGTGGCTTCATTTGTGACGGCTTATGCTCGATTAGAACTGTACAAAGTGCTTGAACCTCTAGGAAAGAGAGTATTGTATTTTGACACAGACAGTTGTATGTACATTCATGACCCTGATGGCTATAATGTTCCTATTATCTCCAGTCGATTGGGAAAATGGACAGATGAGGTACCAAAGGGTCGTATTGTGAGATATGTCGCTTTAGGTCCAAAGAACTATGGGTATGAATACATTGAAAACGGTGAACTCCATCAAAATTGCAAAGTGAAAGGCATTACGTTAGACTACAATGCCACTCAACAAGTGAATTTCAATACGATGGTGGATTGTGTGAAAGACAGACACCATTATTCGACCGTAGTTGAATATGCTTCTCGGATTAAACGTCATAAGGACAGAACCGTGACCAGTGAGAAACAAGTCAAAACATTTCGTTCGGTGTATACCAAACGTATTGTGGTCGAGAATCATATGACTGTGCCTTATGGTTATCTACATGACTGACATTGACCTTTTAGGTAATGACTAGAACAAGTCATCTAAAAGTCATTATTCATAAAGACATGGATTGGATACCCTTACTACCGATAGAGCTGAGACTTAAAATTTATCGTTATGTCATATGGGCTAACGCTAAAACATGGAAGATGGAGTTAGTGCACACATGGGCTACTCATAATGCTATACATAGCTTACAACATACAAATCATCGACGGATAGAGAGACTGTTGAAGGATGTAGGTGATCGCCAGGACTTGTCATTCAACCAAAAATTACCGATTCTACGAAAACTGAATGTGGTACAACAAAGCTTAGATCGTATGTTATCTACGACATGGGATTTTTTAATCCACGATGCTAATTTGAGCGACGTATCTGCCTTAGCTAACAATTTTCGTTCTACCCCAAATGTGATATGGTTCAGTATGGCTGAAGAGGACAATGGGAGATCTCACCCCGGATGGCGTCAGTATTCACAGTTTAAAATACGTGGTATCATGGTATTTAAGAGACAGGTACCGTTCACTCATGTTATTCATATTCTACAGTATCGTGCCGTGTTCTATAAATTAAGGCACCGCTTAAGAGAAGTCAAAGACGAGATTGAAGCCGTTCATGCGAATCGACCTAGAATAGTGATTTGTTCAGGAAATATTCAATTATGGTTAAACCATCTAGACGATTTATAAGTTTATATTACATTTTGGATTTTGAGCTGTATACGGATACGTTATACAGTATTGTACAAGATGACCTTGTCAAGGTCAAGGACATTCGCGCGTGGATTCTGAACCCTCACACGTTTGAACTATTTAGACAGATGATTCGTGATGCTATGATCAGTGCACACTTAGACTTGAAAGCTATCCATCGAGACGATTGGAATACTTATGTATGTAACGATAGAGTGATTCACACGATTCAAGAATGGAACAGTTTGATATTATGAACCATACCCTGTTGAGAAAAGCATTGGTATTTGCTTATCGTATGAAGATACCTGAAGGTCATCATTCTCTGGAATGGATTCGACAACAGTTGAGTACACCAGACATGTTTGAAGAAATGAAACATGGACTTCATGTGATGAATTCATTTTATAAACAATCAGTACCCATGGACTTGAGTGAAACGGATTGGTTCAAACAGGTGGTGAACAATGACTCTGTGTTAACATTTCTGAGTCAATCTGGACATTCAGAATGTGTGTTTGAATTTTCTGACAAACTGTTGTTACCCTTACATGACATGTGTTGTTCTTGTTGTGATTATTCTTGTACTCATACATAAACTTGTAAAGAACTCAATCATGTTTTATCTGGTTATTGTACACAAATAAATAAAATGTTTTTCTTCCAATAGTGTTAGTTGTGATTTTCACGTCATGGAGTCCAGTTTACTTTTTAAGCATCCTTGCAATATGTTTATCGCAGGCCCTAGTGGCTCTGGTAAAACACAATTTGTAAAAAAGGTGTTGGAATACAAATCAGATTTGTTTCAAGTAGTACCAGAGCGTATTGTATGGTGTTACAAAGAATGGCAAGTAGCCTATGCACAGTTACAAGAACAAGAACCTAGTATTCGGTTCATACAGGGGATACCTGACGAGGATGAAGAGATAGTAGAGGATACATCCATTCCTCATTTAATTATATTTGATGACATGCTTGGTGATAAAGATGAAGAGAAAATCAAATTATGGTTTACACGAAAAGGTCACCATCGTAATGCTAGTGTGATCTACATTACACAAAACATGTTTCAACAATCGAAAGCCAGTCGTACCCTGAGTTTAAATGCACATTACATGATCTTATTTCAAAACACAAGAGATAAAGGACAAATCAAAGTGTTGGCGAATCAAATTCAATTGCCACACTTGTTACCCGCTTATCAAGATGCTATCTCTACACCTCATGGGTATTTAGTGATTGACTTTCACCCTCAAACACCAGACAGTTATCGGTTAAGAACTGATATTTTTCATCACTGGATCACTGGAGAAAAACGTGGGCCAGTTGTGTATATATAAACATCGTTTACTCATATAAGATCATTCAGTCATCATGTCAGCCACAGCCATAGCTCAATCGTTAGAACATTTGGGTCAGGAACGAGACCCTACTGTACGGGAGCAAATGCTACGGTCTGGATTAAAAGAAATGCTCAAGTGGTTCACCTTAGCAGCAAAGGTGATTTTAAAAAAGGAAATTGTGCTACCTAAACAAACACAAAACTTTATGCAAAAACATCAGCATGAATTAGAGCAGCTGGGAGATGATCAAGTGGACATGGATACTAAACGTCAACTCATATTGAAACCAGGAGGAGGTGGATTTCTTGGTGGAGTTATGATACGAAGTTTACTCCGATGGAATGGTCAAAAGACGATTCGTAAATTTGTAAAATCTCCAGCTAAAAGAAAAGCGCCTGCTAGAAAACCTAGAAAAGCTCCAGCTAAAAGAAAATCGCCTGCTAGAAAACCTAGAAAAGCTCCAGCTAAAAAAGCTAGAAAATCGCCTGCCAAGATCAATGAACGTTTTATTACTCTCCGTCGTCGAAAGCAAACCACTTCAACACCCTCTATGGCTGTAACTCCAATCAGTAAGTTACAATGGTCTCCTATCAGTCCTGTGAGTAGTTTGAACTTTAGCTCATCTAAAAGCTTAAGAAATTCTTCTAGAAGTGGATCAAACAGTTTTAGCACACCTAAAAGTTCATCTAGAAGTTTATCTAGAAGTGGATCAAACAGTTCATCTAGAAGTTCAAGAAGTTTATCTAGAAGTGGACCAAGCAGTTCATCTAGAAGTTCAAGAAGTTTATCTAGAAGTGGACCAAGCTCTTTTAGCACACCTAGAAGTTCAAGAAGTTATTCAAGCAGTGGGCCAAGCAGTTTGAGTTATTCAAACAGTTCGCCAAGTAGTTATTCAACCAGTGGGCCAAGCAGTTATTCAACCAGTGGGTCAAGTAGTTTTACCACACCTAGGAGTTCATCCAGCAGATCATCTAGTAGATCATCTCCCAGTTCAAGAAGTTCACCAGACACTCCATTGTGCCGTTTTTCGCCCCTATCCTTATCTACCTTATCAAGACAGGCTGTCTTGAAACCCCTTTTGAGACATCGTATTCACCTGATGAGACAGGGCCCTATGAATCCAGCTTCAAGACAAGCCTTTGATGCTTTAGTATAAAAGCTGTAAAGAAGTAAAAACAGGTATTATTTGACATAATGGCACCAAAGAGACCACTCCTGCATAAATACGGACATCTGGTTTTGGGTTTAACTCAAGCCCCAGATGGGTTAAGAAGAAAGATGATACATGGAGCATCTAAAGAAATGATTCAATGTGTGTCAGAATGCTGTCAGAATGTTTTAAAAGGCAATGTTGCCTTATCCCCCTCTCAAAAGCAAAGGTTGAAGTCCAAGCGTCAACATCTCCGCACTTTAGCAGATAAAAGAGTATCCATTCAAAAAAAGAAACGTGTGTTGAATCAAAAAGGAGGATTATTTCCATTACTGGCTCTTGCTCCAATCATTGCTAAAGCTGTTGCTGCAGGAGCACTCAGTGGAGGTGTTGCCACACTGGTGAAAAAGCTATGAAGAAAATGGCTATCGTCCCGTTCAAAATGCTAGAAGAGATGAATCGATGGAAAACAGAACAACGACCACGTTTACCTCCTCCCCCGCAAGTCAGTCAAACATCCGATTTACAGAAACAAATGGGAGACGTATTACAAAATGAATCGTTGTCTGAATCAGAAAAAGCACAACACTATGGACAAGTCTTGCAAAAGTTTCAACTGTCTCATCAAAAAGCACGTGAACCGGCTACTCTGGCTGCACCAGTTACACCGGGTGCACCGGTTGTTCCAGCTGCTCAAGGTGCACAAGGGGCACAAGCGGCTCCTGCTACATTGACGGATCGGATTCTTGAAAGTGTTCCTACTACTATGCGTCGAAAAACTCAGCTTTTATTACACTTTCTACAAAATCATCCCCACATGTCATGGAATGATCAAGGGATGTTGGAATACCATGGAAAACCAATACAAGGATCCAACATTATTGATTTGGTCAATGATGTCATACGTCATAGAAAAGGGTCGGAGCCTAGAGGATGGGAACAGTTTTCTAGTGGACTAAGAGATGTCAATGTACCACAAGAAGCGATAGGAAATAAACGGAGATGGTCATGGATGCAAAAAGCAGACGATTCGGAGGAAGATGATGAATTCTTTGATAGTTTTGTTGAGCCTCGTTCACCTATAAGTAAACCTGCCAAACAGATGAAAGCAGAACCTATAAGTAAACCTGTCAAACAGATGAAAGCAGAACCTAAGTGGGAAGCCTACTAGACAACATGAACAAAAAGGTAGACAGTCTGTTACATCAGATTTATTATGATCCCCATCATCCGGCTGGTTTTGGTGGGGTAGAACGTCTTACTACAGCAGCTCGAACTCAACTGAAATCCATTACGCCAAGTCAAGTGCGATCCTGGTTGAAGGGACAAAAGACCTATACCCTGCACAAACCTATCCGTAGGGTATTCTCGAGACGGAAAACGATTGTGGGTGGTATTGATCATCAATGGCAAGCTGATTTGGCAGACATGCAATCCTTGGCTCAGTACAACACCCCTTATCGATATTTGTTGTGTGTCATTGACGTGTTTTCAAAATATGCTTGGGTCGTTCCCCTCAAGGATAAAACGGGGCTCACATTGGTGGAAGCGTTTCGCTCTATTCTTAAAACGAGACAACCTAAAGCGTTGCAAACCGATAAAGGAACAGAATTCAAGAATCAAAGGTTTCAACAGTTTTTAGACAAAGTAGGGATTCATTATTTTACGACTGAAAACCCAGAAACGAAGGCTAGTATAGTGGAACGTTTTCAACGAACCTTAAAATCACGCATGTGGAAATACTTTACGCATCATAAAACACGAAGGTATATTCAGGTATTGTCTGATCTCGTGCATGCCTATAATCATCGTGTTCATCGTAGTATACACATGGCACCCGTATCCGTAAATGAGAATAACGAATCTCAAGTGGCCTTGACCTTGTATGGAAAATCAAGAAAAAAAGCGTCGACGACCCTTCATGTGGGAGATATTGTTCGTATCAATAAAACAAAACGTACATTTGATAAAGGTTATCTACCCAACTGGACCACTGAACTGTTTAAAGTGATCCAAGTCAAAAAGACCTCTCCTGCTACTGTGAAATTGACTGATTTAGACGGAGAACCCATACTGGGTTCGTTTTATTTCTCTGAAGTACAGGTTATAAAAGATGATGCTATCTATGAAATTGAATCAGTGCTCGCCCATCGCCAGAGTAAGGTAGACGGAAGACGAGAAATTAAAGTACATTGGAAAGGTTATCCTTCGAAATTTGACAGTTGGATTCCCGAATCCCATCTCGTTTGAACTAATAAATACATCATGTCTCAAACCGATACGGCCAGTGTGGTAGTGACTGCCTCAGAGCAAGCCAAATTGTGTGAACCCAAAAATAAGGTCACTTTTTTTGCACAAATTGTAGTGGTATTTATTATTATTACCGTATCGCTATTTAATTTGTGTTTTCAACGACCCGATCGGGAATTGTGGCTTCTGCTTTTAAGTAGTTCTCTAGGTTATATTCTACCGAACCCCTCCTTGAAATTCAATAAACCTAAATCAACATGAGTTCGTTTTACATCACACTCATGAGTGATAGCTCTATGGATTTATTCCCAGACAATACGCAATGTTGTTTTCGTACCAAACTGACAAAACCCATCCATCTCAATAAACAAGACTGGGAAATTGCCTTAGTGGAAATGATTGTTCCTAGTCAGGTCATTAATGTCACTGAAGAAGAGCGACATTTCTACATTGTCACACATGATCCTGTCCTGGGTAAGGCCTTAGAAAACTTTGAGACCTATTGTACTCTCCCCAATAAAGAAGAAAAAGGTGTACGACTTTGTATTCCTATAGGAACTTATGTCACACCCCAACATTTGATCGAGACGATTGACTTTACCGTGAAAGATCAATTAGGTAAAATATTTAGACAGAAAGGCCTTCGATTTACCATGGGTTTTTCAGGACAAAGTAAACGCGCAAAACTGGACAGTTCGGATCAACTAGGCATTCAGTTTCATCCTCACATGTTTATTAAACTGGGTGGAGCCCCTGATAGTTCTTCGACCATCTTTTTTAAAGACACTCCAGATCCGTTTCCTCATGGCGTAGATATTAACATGGGTCATAATCATTTGTTTGTTTATTCCGACCTTGCGTCTTATACCTATTTGGGAAACATAGAAGCCCCCATCTTACGTGTAGCTCCATTTGATCCGAGAACGAAAGCAGGAACTAACCCTCATATTCATTTCGAGTTCTTGAATTTACACTATGTACCACTGGCTAAAGCCGACTTTGACACCATCACTATCCATATAAGGGGTGACACTGGCCAGTCTATTCAGTTTATTCATGGGAAGTCTATGGTGAAACTACACCTACGCCAAAGACAATGATACCTACTTACCAAGGTCAACCTCGACAATATGGACACGGACTTGGATCCATGTTTAAGAAAGCCATGAAAAGAATTATACCTTTACTGAATCCATTTGTGAAATCTGGAGTTCGCACCTTGAAAAAAGAAGGACTCCAGCAAGGAAAAGCCGCTATCAAAGATATCTTGACAGGATCAAACGCTAAACAAGTAATACGAAAACGTGGAGCCTCTGTATTAAAAGATGTGGGTGAATCCTTGCTACATGCCGTGGCCAGCCCTAAAAGACGTATAAAGAGCAAACCAGTCAAGAAAAGACCTCATTCGAAACTTCATCATCGCCGAGTTAAGCAGGCCAGACCTCTTGATATTTTCGATTAATCATGATGCAACACGGTTCCTGTGAATGTAGTAAGACAGAGTTGGATGTGTCTGTTGTGCCACCTACCATGACAGCCATGCAAGAAGGTCAATGGACTGAGCATTATCCCATTTCTGCTCTGGACAATAATGCTCCGATTGAATTTGTGATTCCTGCACAGACAGAAAAATGGACAGATCTGAATCAATCTTACCTGTACCTAAAACTCAAAATTATACAGGCAGATGGTACAGACCTAGCGGCCGACAGTGAAATTGCTACCGTCAACAATTTCTTTCACAGTATGTTCTCAAGCATTGATGTGTACCTGAATAATAAACTGATCACCAGCAATGCGGACACGTATGCCTATCGGGCATACATAGAAAATTTACTCTCCTTCACCTCAAGCTGTAAAGACACTCAACTTCAGGCGCTAGAGTTATGGGGTGAAGACACCCCTGGTCATATGAACACCCACGCACATGACGGGGGTAACCTGGGCTATATTGAGAGACGTGATCGTGTCCTTCAAAGTCGTGTGGTGGAACTATGTGGACGACTTCATTTGGATCTGATGATGCAAGATAAATATTTACCCAATGGTATGGAAATACGCTTAAGACTAAACAAAGCGTCACCTCAATTCTGTCTCATGGGTGCCGCACCGGCTAAAATCAAGTTTCTAGAAGCAGGATTTAATGTAAGAACAGTAGATTTACTGCCAGTGGTAGCCAATCAACTCAATCAACAGATTGCTCAACATAACATGAAAATCCCCATCCGACGAACTGAAGTAAAAACATTTACGATTCCTAACGGTCAACGATCCAAGATTGAAGATCATTTATTTCAAGGTCAATTGCCAAAACGTCTTATCATCGGTATGGTAAGAAATGGAGACATGAATGGAGACATGGCTACCAACCCCTTTGATTTCCGTCATTTTACACTGAATCATCTAGAAGTCAGCATTGACGGAAAAAGTATTCATAACAAAGCGTTTCAACCCAATTTTGAAACGGGAGAAGTTCTAAGATCCTACATGTCACTCTATCAAGCGACAGGAGCTCTTGGTCTCAATCGTTCATTTGGATTGAGCATGAATGATTATCGGAACGGATACACACTCTGGGGGTTGGACTTGACAGCAGATCAAGGTTGCGAGGAAGGTCAACTCCATCCTATAAAAACGGGCAATCTGAGATTGGAATTTCACTTTGGAACAGCACTTGCACAAGCCATCAACGTGATTGTATTTGCGGAATACGACAATCAAATTGAAATCAATCAATTCAGAGAAGTGCTTCTAGATTATTAAGATGGAAGACATGGATATTGAACACCTGGAAAAAGGACAAGATTACGAAATGAAGTTATTGGCGTATCCTTGTTGTACAAGTTCAAGGACGGACTTTTTACAAGAGTGCTTGAATCATCACGTCACAGAAGCACTCCAATCTTTAATTTATAATCAAGTGCATAAAGACTGTTATGGTTGTCGAGTGAATCATCCTAGTCAAGTACAACATGTACTCTGCTTATACACGAATACGGAAGAGTGGACAGAACTTTACATTCAAAAAGCGATTCAACGTTTGGACGTGTTCAAGGTCATGGAAAAGTGGTATCCTGAATTAGTGACCTTGACCGATAGTGAAAAAGGAGACGCGTGTCGATTATGGATTCAATTTAAAGAAGAACTCACTCAGAATCAGTTCATAGATCAATGGATCAGTGTTTGGGCTGAACGTGTCAACAGAAATTGGCATTATGGAGACGAATGAACTACAATACCTATTAGATCATTCACCGTTATTAAAACCACTACATGCTCGTGTTTGTGCCAAAGATCAATTACCTTCAGAGAAACCGCATGACGTGAAAGCCTATATTGTGAATACCCATAACGGGAATCAACGTGGAGAACACTGGGTGGCTCTTTATTTAAAAGACAATAAAGCAGTGTACTTTGATTCCTACGGATTACCTCCTTTCGAAGAGATTCTAACCTTTGTGAAAAAACATGCCAACAAAACTTATCTGTGGAATGCCATGAGAATACAAGGCGATATGTTACCGGTGTGTGGTGTGTATTGTCTATTCGCTTTGGATTTTATCTCACGTGAATGTGACTTGAACCAGATACTGTTAACCCGATTCAAACCGGACATGTATGGAAAAAATGACACTTATGTGACGCATTGGTTTCAACAATATTATGGTACTTATTACATGCATGCTCAATATGTGAACAAGTGTGGACAAAAGTGTTGTGCTCAACGTAACTCTAGACCAGAAGGTCACAACCGTTTGTATCATAGTATCACACATAGAAATACAACTCTTTATGGTGATCATTAAACAATGTTACTGTTTCATGTTGTTACTGTTTTCTTGTTACAAAAATAAAAGTTTAGAGAACTAGGTGTCTGTTGTCTTTTTTCTAAGTTCATAAAAATCAAGCACATGTCTGTGCGGTACATTGGCGCGTGACGCCATCCAACCCTAGGGTGACGTCATCCAAGCGATATGACGTCATCCAACCACGAGAGTGGGCGGCGCTTCAACAGAAAAATACTCCGTCTTACAATACAATGCCTCATTTCATTCTGAGAACTCAAACACTCAAGATGGAGGCTTTATTCAATGAACTCAAAACAGCAAAACAACTGACTGAAAAACAGAGCAGGGTATGGCGTTCAATCAGTCGCTTAGCGGCTAGCATTGTTAGAAAAAGGGAACGTGATCTTCAATTCATTGGTGAGACTTTGAATACCATTGAAACCAATCGATTTCATCATAGAGAAGAATTATCTCAATTTCGAGATCAAGTCAGAGAAAGGCAGCGAGATGCTCGGGAACGAACGGTGAATAGACAACGGGAACAACAACAAGAAGAAGAGCATTGGCGTATCATCACTACCGCTCAAGTTGAGTACACGGAACAACCACCAGTACCAGAACAGGAATGGTCCTGTGGGGATTCAACATGCAGGCTCTGCTATCCCCCACCAGACTGCCAATGCGAACTATGTACCCAACCAGATCAGTCAGCAAACACGGTTTAAAAAACCACCAACGGTCCTTTTCAGGACCACCAACGGCCCTTTTCAGGGCCACCATGTCTTTTCGAAAGAAAATTCTCTCATTGTCTCAAATAAATATTTAGTCTATACAGTACAAAACACACACAGTACCCAGAACATTCCTAAAATCCATTTCATACTATTTTGGGGTACAACATTGATTTCCAATTTGCCCCAATTTGTTACAATTTTGAAAACTTCTGGGTACCAATTACGTTGATTTGGTACCCAGGGTATCGCCATATACTACTATCGGTAGGCAGAGCCGAGATTCCAATCCACGACCTTCCGATCAGCAGTCCCGCGCATTACCCCAGAAGCCCCGATGTTTTTTCGTGCTGGTGTAAAGCATCGGTGGTTCAGTGGTAGAATGCTCGCCTGCCACGCGGGCGGCCCGGGTTCGATTCCCGGCCGATGCATATGTTTTTATGTATTCAAGAATTAGTTTATATAGACAGTTTATATAATTTAAATGTAGTTCTACACTGCACATGGCGAATTGCTATCCGATGATTAAAGACGTTTGCTACAGTTCGCTAGATACATGTTTATATTGGGCTGCGATCCTATGTACTGTTCTGTTCATAGGCACTCGATTTCGTGATTGATTTTTATACGTTTACAGACGTTATTTTTCTTTCGACAGGTTTGCGTTGTTTGATGGGTGAAATTGAAAAAATAACGTCTGTAAACGTATAAAAATCACGAAATCGAGTGCCTATGGTTTAGTTAGGATAATTGTACAGTGACGCAGTGGTCGAGTCCACTTTCACGGTGTAAAACCGCTGTCAAATTATCAGTAGACATGTATAGGCTGACTATATCATTTACAAATTTGTTGAAACCATCAACTGTCGGCGTAACGCAGTTGGTAACGGCTTGTCTGTTAATTGATAAATCTGAGACCGCGATTAAGTAATTTTTCGAAAATTATTTTCTATTTCTTTGTATTTTTCAAAAATTACGTCAATTTTGTCGTTTTCTTTTTGTCGTTTTTGTAAGGATTATACTAGATCTAGTGTTTATATCATTATCATTTATATCGTTTAGTACGTCTTTTACATGTAATAAACATGATGAAGAAAAGTCTCAGACATTTCGTCGTAATTCTGGTAAATACGTTTGGTTTGCTATTAAAAGTCCTTCTATTTTCAGCCATATTTAGCTACATTTGTGTAATTGGCCTTTACATAAGTTGGCACGAAATACTTGTGCACGGAACTATAAATTGAATACTTGTGCACGGTACTAAATACTTAAAGTACTTGTGCACTACACACTTCGTGTTAAACAGGACAATGATACATTATTTTTCTTTACAGTTTACCACTAAAATATTATAACAAACGTACCTATGTACTACAATTCATTTGCGTCTTAGATGAAGTTGTAAAAGAAAACAAAAAAGAGAGAACCGGTGAGGTTCGATAAAATTTTCGCTCCTGGGCATTCCGGTAGGCTTTACCAACTTTGCCAACCGGACATCTACAATTTCCTTGCTAACCTGTAAAACTATATTTGTTTCTTACAAACCCATTTTACCTGTTCAGACAATTGATGTAAACTTTTGTGTACACATAAAAACATCACTATCACATTATCCTAACTGATCAGTAACAGGTATTAGTAATGGACCTGTGAAATTACAACTTTAGTACATTTGGCGCTCCACGGGATATAAAGACAGAGTTCGGGGACCAGTTTTACTGATGAATTATGTACAACCCCACGTCAACGTAACGCGTGTGTTAGAATGATGAAATTCAGCCAATTTTTAATGTACTTTCCCTATCAATGTGAAGCATCGGTGGTTCAGTGGTAGAATGCTCGCCTGCCACGCGGGCGGCCCGGGTTCGATTCCCGGCCGATGCACATCTTTTTATTTCAGCAAATAGAATGCATTCGTTGTACTGATTTAAGAAACATTACAGTAAATAGACAAATAATCATCTTTATTATTAAAAAAAATAGAAGTTGATCAAGAGCACTAGATTCAATGTATACAAGTACCACACGGTAGTAATTTAGAACACATTTAGCAGACAAAGTTGTCAGGAAACGAGGACCCAATAAGAGTGATTACTAACAAGTCGACGTAACTACTTTGAATGCAGTTTTAACGTACCAAGTGTGATAATGTGAAGCATCGGTGGTTCAGTGGTAGAATGCTCGCCTGCCACGCGGGCGGCCCGGGTTCGATTCCCGGCCGATGCACATCTTTTTATTTCAGCAAATAGAATGCATTCGTTGTACTGATTTAAGAAACATTACAGTAAATAGACAAATAATCATCTTTATTATTAAAAAAAATAGAAGTTGATCAAGAGCACTAGATTCAATGTATACAAGTACCACACGGTAGTAATTTAGAACACATTTAGCAGACAAAGTTGTCAGGAAACGAGGACCCAATAAGAGTGATTACTAACAAGTCGACGTAACTACTTTGAATGCAGTTTTAACGTACCAAGTGTGATAATGTGAAGCATCGGTGGTTCAGTGGTAGAATGCTCGCCTGCCACGCGGGCGGCCCGGGTTCGATTCCCGGCCGATGCATGTCTTTTACTTTACATTACATGGCTGAATTGCGAAAATGCGAAACCACGAAGAGACGACAAAGTAACAGTTTATCGTGTTTTCGCATTTTTGAAGCAATTTTCGCCTCGAAAAACCGAAAGGACAACAAAGGAAGGGCGACAATAAATCATAAAATGTGTTATGTTTTCTCAATAACATATATCGTGTCTTTGCTTTTCCGCGGCGAAAATGCATAAATACGACATGGCGTGAATCAGCCTCTTAAATTTTAGTCACATTATGTCGACTTAATCACGTTATTGTACGGAGCAATAAAAGTGCGTGTGTTGTTAAAGTGCATAAAATGAAGCCATCATTAACTCGAGTATGTTAAGTTTTCTGAAGCGGTACTCTGATTTGAGATCAACAATTTGCTACAGGACAAATTTTAACGGATCAAAGTTTTTATTTTATTTTACATTCTCTAATGTTATATACAATGTAGATAAAATACCAAACATAGGCGTAAATTATTTCACACAACAAAATGATCATACTATTCATATGAATACCACATATGTATGATAATTTATGATATTTTAGTTTTAATGTACTTGTTCTCCTTAACCATACGGATTAAGAATAAGTTGTCCCACTCGGATGCTCGATATTTGATATATTATTTAAAATTTTCATGTAAAGAATAATAAATTTTCACGCAACAAACTAAACTAACGTAGCGTGCATTAAAGTACAATGGTCGTAAGGGCGATATGAATGGATTCAAAACAAGCTAAAATTTACAAACCTCATTTGATAAAGATTCCCAGGTTTGTTCGTTTGATGTATCGATGATTGAACTAACCAAATCAGTGAATGTCTGAAAAATATATTAATATGGTTAAATGTGAGAATATCGGGTTTTTCATTCTTTTCACCAGAAAAGTCAAGAATAGAAAATAGGAATATTTGACATAAAGCGACCGGCCCGGAAAATAACCGCGAAACAAAATATTTAAAAACATGTACAAAGGAAGAGTCCTACAAATCCTTTCAGCTTAAAATTGTCAAAAGAAATGCTTACCTACGAATCGAAATTCGGTGTAGCATTGGAGAAAATAAGATATTTAGTCGATCATTTCTGTAAGAATTTCAAATTTTCAGTTCAATGGAAAAAGTAAGATACTACATTTAGTTTGAAAACCCTCCTAAACGGATTATCATTTGATGTTCATAAAAGCGATTTTATGTTTACAGGTTTAATGTGCAGTTCGAATAAAAATAATGTAAAAAATATTTCTGCTGCTTTTTAACAATATTCTAAGATACAAGGCCTTTTTTTCCTAAATTGGGAATGGGCCTTAGCCTTTCATTTTGGGAAAATCAAGCGTGATATTCGGCCAAATTTTCAGAAGGTTAAACTACTGTGTTTGAATAGCATTTTATTTTTGGAAATTTCTTGGCTAAAATAATTGGAAAAAACAGCCTTTTTGCAATTGGGAAGTCACCGAATTTCGGCTTCTGTTATATAAGGAAAAAAAGCCATGAGATGCTGAAGGAATGTTTTTGTCACTCACCTGGACTATGCTGCCATTGGTAAATGAATTCATGTTCCAAAGCACTGTAGAAATTTTATCTAAAGCTTCTACCAGCGCACTTATGTCACGTTCAGTAAGTTTCTCTCCATCATCGACAGCTTCGTTCAAAGCATCACTTAAAATTTCAGCAATGTCATCATCGGATGAACTCAGATCCAAGGACGACGATTGGCTATTCAAGTCCTGAATACTTTGTCTGAGACAGTCGTATCTTGGTGGCTCCCATTTCCCGGAGGTTGAACAAAATCTGGTTTTCACTCCTTGTAATCAAAAAGAAATGTATGCTAGTAGGTTAGAGTTCTTTTAGAAAATTCTTTGGAATTCAGTAACCCAAGCGAGCGCCCATTGCTCTTTTACACTTCAATGACAAATGAACAACCCATGATAATTCAAGTAGCCTATCATCAAATACCGAAGAAAACTCTTCACGAATAATGTTTTATTTTTCATGAATACGAAACGAACAAAATCTGAACATTGATGCCACTTGTTTGATTTTTTTAATTTAGCCAACGCTGCTTGAATCGTTAAACCATGGAATAAAATGTTCTGGAACACTTTATTCTGATAACTTATAACGATCATGTTTGTTAAATTACAGACACAGTTATTGTTAAAACTCTTTGAGAAAACGCTCTAAAAAATGTTATGAAAATAACACGATTTACACTTTTTAAAATTATGCATCATATATTGTCAGATAAAGCTTAATAAACTTTAAAACAAAACAATTTATGTAATGCTTTCTATTATGTTACCACATAGTATATTTTACAGAAAGTACAGTCTATCCTGTGTTAGTGGTCATCTCCGAACATTTTACAGAAAGTACAGTCTATCCTGTGTTAGTGGTCATCTCCGAACATTTTGCAGAAAGTACAGTCTATCCTGTGTTAGTGGTCATCTCCGAACATTTTACAGAAAGTACAGTCTATCCTGTGTTAGTGGTCATCTCCGAACAAAGTACACCATGTGAATAAAGACCATTCTTAAAAAGCGTCAATGACCATTAGAACAAAATCACCTCTGAATAAGATCCACCCATCAATAAATGTCACATTTTGTGTTTTCCAAGGGTGGCCTTTATTTTAAGGTTTGACTGGATATAATTATTTGTGGAAAATGAAAGCCATAGAAGGCGCTTCTCCGTGACAACTTATAAACCAGAAAAAAGTTGATAAAACGAGTCATACCAGAATATCCTTCATCACAATCAACTGTCCTTGTTTCCCCGGCAACAGTAGTGTACCAAGTGGTTTGTTGGCTGTCTACAACTTGTAAGCATGTCACGGTATTTTCATCTGGAAATATTAAATAAAAACCACATTACATTTATATAATTACGTAGGGGATTATCGATGGTCGTTAGGTAACGCGCTGGACTTCTAAACGAAAGGTCATGGGTTCAAATTCTGTTCCACCTTTGAATATTTCAAGTGCGCTTTTTAGTGTCCCCACCCCCAACTACCGAGACAAGTACTGTGTTAAGGACTATATCGCCAGGAAAACTATTCGAAAAGATTATAGACACACTGAATGCCCGGTACTCCTGTATCTTTTCTCCCCAGTCTTTCTGGGGCGGCTCTGAAATTACCATAGCCGCCGAACGGGCCATTAACAATAGTATATTTATTTTAGAATATGTTAGCGACCACCACCGAATAAAGGCCATCCCGTGTATAAAGGCCATTCTTTGAAAATCCATCATTGATTATTTAACAACAAAATGACCTCTTAATTAAGGCCACCTGTCAATAAAGGCTATGCTATGACTTTCACAAACATGGTCATTGTTCACAGATTTGACTGTACTTCAATTTCAATATGGCTCGCTCAATATCATGGCTCAAGATCACGGCATAGTGTTAATTTGATCGAAGTTATTCCGTTATTATATATAGGGGTTGATTTGTTTTTGTCCTCAATAAATATGCTTATTAATACAATTTACGTGTCGGAATTGTTATCAATCTCTTTATTATAATGATAGGGCGAATTATCAGAAATATCAAAAAATTATCAAGTTTGTGTAATTCAAATCTATTACGTAAATTCTATGGTAAGTAGTCATGCGTGAAACAGCCTACTTTGTTATTGTTTTATGATAAATGTATCCAATCGTGTGCCGTAATATACACCCATCGGCAAACCATTGGTGTATGGTACTGTAACAAATACTTCTATCAATAAAGTTTTTTTTATAACTTCATTTAAACAGAAATTACCTGAGGCGTATTCACACACTTTGCGTATACCAATTGATAAAAGTATACATTTTGCTTTTTTATTTGCTCGTCCAAATGGAAATTTCCCGTAGCGTGGGGGAAATGTCAAATCTCTTTATTTCGAGATAGCATCAATGACATTGCAGTTACTAACGGCGGTGGGATCACTGAGATGACTAGAACAGTATTTCCATGGTTACCAGCATTCGAACATCCATAGCATATACTCATCCTCAATCCCTTTATGTACCCCACCGAGACTCGAGGACACACACATAATGTACCTCCCGCGAGACAGGCCCTATCGTGGACTCGCCCATAATGTACCCCCCCCCCCCCCCCCCTCCGCGAGATAGGCCCTATCGTGGATTCACCCATAATGTACCTCCCAGTGAGATAGGGCCTATCGTAGACTCATCCATAATATGTACCTACCCCACCCCCCAGCGAGATAGGGCCTATCGTGGATTCACCCATAATGTACCTCCCAGTGAGATAGGCCCTATTGTGGACTCACCCATTATGTACCCCCAGCGAGATAGGCCCTCTCGTGCATTCACCCATAATGTACCTCCCAGTGAGATAGGGCCCTATTGTGGACTCACCCATAATGTACCTCCCATTGAGATAGGCCCTATTGGGGATTCACCCATAATATACCCCCAGCGAGATAGGCCCTGTCGTAGACTCACCCTTCATGTACCCCCACTGAGACCCGTGGACTCACCCCTCATGTACCCCCACTGAGACCCGTGGACTCACCCTTCATGTACCCCCACTGAGACCCGTGGACTCACCCTTCATGTACCCCCACTAAGACCCGTGGACTCACCCTTCATGTACCCTACCTACACATCTAACCAGACGAGCCACTACAGCATATCAGTATACAGTCAAACCTGAATTGACAGTCACCTCTGAATTAAGGTCATCCCGTGAATAAAGGATATTCTTTTTAAAAGAATCATTGATCATGAAGAACAAAATGACTTTCAAATAAAGGTCACCTGTCAATGATGGCCACATTATGTCTTTCCTAAGATAGCCTTTGTTCACAGCATTGTCATTGATTGTAAATTTGCATCTTGTTTTAATAGCAATAGCCAAACATTGAAGTTTTATGTGTTTTCATTTCAGTCAAAATACGTCTGATAGCTATTTAATATATTTTATATAAAGTTTCATCAAACGATTAGCCGATGCATGACTTAGAATGATGAAATACTATGTCAGATCAAAGTTGAAGAACTAGGACATTATGGGCGCGATACATTTATCAAATGACGGTAAACCACATAAGAATTGGTCCGTGAAGTGTTTATCCTATTTTATGTATATTTGTATATAGGTATAAAATACCGAACATAAAAATAATATAAAGAATTGGTTCCAACTTGCAAGCAATATGGGTATTACAAACTGTAGTTACCTGTGGTTCGTTGCGTAGTTTCATTGACTGGTGATTCTGTAGTTTCAGTGACTGATGATTCTGTAGTTTCATTGAATGGTGATTCTGTAGTTTCAGTGAATGGTGATTCTGTAGTTTCAGTGACAGGTGATTCTGTAGTTTCATTGACAGGTGATTCTGTAGTTTCAGTGACTGATGATTCTGTAGTTTCATTGAATGGTGATTCTGTAGTTTCAGTGAATGGTGATTCTGTAGTTTCAGTGACAGGTGATTCTGTAGTTTCATTGACAGGTGATTCTGTAGTTTCAGTGACAGGTGATTCTGTAGTTTCAGTGAATGGTGATTCTGTAGTTTCAGTGAATGGTGATTCTGTAGTTTCATTGACAGGTGATTTTGTAGTTTCAGTCACAGGTGATTCTGTAGTTTCAGTGACAGGTGATTCTGTAGTTTCATTGACAGGTGATTCTGTAGTTTCAGTGAATGGTGATTCTGTAGTTTCAGTGACAGGTGATTCTGTAGTTTCATTGACAGGTGATTCTGTAGTTTCAGTGACAGGTGATTCTGTAGTTTCAGTGAATGGTGATTCTGTAGTTTTAGTGAATGGTGACTCTGTAGTTTCATTGACAGGTGATTTTGTAGTTTCAGTCACAGGTGATTCTGTAGTTTCAGTGACAGGTGATTCTGTAGTTTCATTGACAGGTGATTCTGTAGTTTCAGTGAATGGTGATTCTGTAGTTTCAGTGAATGGTGATTCTGTAGTTTCATTGAATGGTGATTCTGTAGTTTCAGTGAATGGTGATTCTGTAGTTTCAGTGAATGGTGATTCTGTAGTTTCATTGACAGGTGATTTTGTAGTTTCAGTCACAGGTGATTCTGTAGTTTCAGTGACAGGTGATTCTGTAGTTTCATTGACAGGTGATTCTGTAGTTTCAGTGAATGGTGATTCGGTAGTTTCATTGACAGGTGATTCTGTAGTTTCAGTGACTGGTGATTCTGTAGTAGTGTTAACTGGTGATATTGTAGTATTGTTAACTAGTGATGCTGTAGTAGTGTTAACTGGTGTTTCAGTAGTAGAGTTAACTCTTGTTTCTGTAGTAGAGTTAACTGGTGATTCAGTAGTAGAGTTAACTGATGATTCAGTAGTAGTGTTAACTGGTGTTTCTGTAGTAGTGTTAACTGGTGTTTCTGTAGTAGTGTTAACTGGTGTTTCTGTAGTAGAGTTAAATGGTGTTTCTGTAGTAGTGTTAACTGGTGTTTCTGTAGTAGAGTTAACTGGTGATTCAGTAGTAGAGTTAACTGGTGTTTCTGTAGTAGTGTTAACTGGTGTTTCTGTAGTAGAGTTAACTGGTGATTCAGTAGTAGAGTTAAATGGTGTTTCTGTAGTTGTGTTAACTGGTGTTTCTGTAGTAGAGTTAACTGGTGATTCAGTAGTAGAGTTAACTGGTGATTCAGTAGTAGTGTTAACTCGTCTTTCTGTAGTAGTGTTAACTGGTGTTTCTGTAGTAGTGTTAACTGGTGTTTCTGTAGTTTCAGTGAATGGTGATTCTGTAGTTTCATTGACAGGTGAATTTGTAGTTTCAGTGACAGGTGATTCTGTAGTTTCAGTGACAGGTGATTCTGTAGTTTCATTGACAGGTGATTCTGTAGTTTCAGCGAATGGTGATTCGGTAGTTTCATTGACAGGTGATTCTGTAGTAGTGTTAACTGGTGATATTGTAGTATTGTTAACTAGTGATGCTGTAGTAGTGTTAACTGGTGATTCAGTAATAGAGTTAACTCTTGTTTCTGTAGTAGAGTTAACTGGTGATTCAGTAGTAGAGTTAACTGATGATTCAGTAGTAGTGTTAACTGGTGTTTCTGTAGTAGTGTTAACTGGTGTTTCTGTAGTAGTGTTAACTGGTGTTTCTGTAGTAGAGTTAAATGGTGTTTCTGTAGTAGTGTTAACTGGTGTTTCTGTAGTAGAGTTAACTGGTGATTCAGTAGTAGAGTTAAATGGTGTTTCTGTAGTAGTGTTAACTGGTGTTTCTGTAGTAGAGTTAACTGGTGATTCAGTAGTAGAGTTAAATGGTGTTTCTGTAGTAGTGTTAACTGGTGTTTCTGTAGTAGAGTTAACTGGTGATTCAGTAGTAGAGTTAACTGGTGATTCAGTAGTAGTGTTAACTCGTCTTTCTGTAGTAGTGTTAACTGGTGTTTCTGTAGTAGTGTTAACTGGTGTTTCTGTAGTAGAGTTAACTGGTGTTTCTGTAGTAATGTTAACTGGTGTTTCTGTAGTGGAGTTAACTGGTGATTCAGTAGTAGAGTTAACTCTTGTTTCTGTAGTAGAGTTAATTGGTGATTCAGTAGTAGAGTTAACTGGTGATTCAGTAGTAGTGTTAACTGTTGTTTCTGTAGTAGAGTTAACTGGTGTTTCTGTAGTAGTGTTAACTGGTGTTTCTGTAGTAGAGTTAACTGGTGTTTCTGTAGTAGTGTTAACTGGTGTTTCTGTAGTAGAGTTAACTGGTGATTCAGTAGTAGAGTTAACTGGTGTTTCTGTAGTAGAGTTAACTGGTGATTCTGTAGTAGTGTTAACTGGTGTTTCTATAGTAGAGTTAACTGGTGATTCAGTAGTAGAGTTAACTGGTGTTTCTGTAGTAGAGTTAACTGGTGTTTCTGTAGTAGTGTTAACTGGTGTTTCTGTAGTAGAGTTAACTGGTGATGCTGTAGTAGTGTTAACTGGTGTTTCTGTAGTAGAGTTAACTGATGATTCAGTAGTAGAGTTAACTGGTGTTTCTGTAGTAGAGTTAACTGATGATTCAGTAGTAGAGTTAACTGGTGTTTCTGTAGTAGAGTTAACTGGTGATGCTGTAGTAGTGTTAACTGGTGTTTCTGTAGTAGAGTTATTTGATGATTCAGTAGTAGAGTTAACTGGTGTTTCTGTAGTAGAGTTAACTGATGATTCAGTAGTAGAGTTAACTGGTGTTTCTGTAGTAGTAATTTCATGTAAATCAGAAGTTGCACTCGAAACGGTTGTTGTTGTGTTCGAGTAAAATGTAATGTATTGTGTTCCTGATACAGTAGGTGAATGTGATGGGGAAAATGATGTCGTATTGAATGGATAAGTTGTAGTTGCGCTGAGTGGAAAAGTTGTTGTCGAACTGAATGGAAAAGTTGTTGTCGTATTAATTGGAAAGGCTGTTGTTGCGCTGAATGGAAATGTTGTTGTCGAATTGAATGGAAAAGTTGTCGTCGAATTGAATGGAAAAGTTGTTGTCGTGTTGAATGGCAATGATGTTGTTGCGTCGATTGGAAAATGTGTTGTGGTGTTAAATGGAAAAGTTGATGTTGTAGAAAAAGGAAATGTTGTTGATGCGTTTATTGGAAAAGTAGATATTGTACTTGATAGAAAAGGTGTTGTTGTGTTTAGTTGTGATACAGTGGCTGAGTTCGAAGGAAATTCAGTTGTTGTATCGCCGAAGTAAAAGGTGGTGGATGTTTCAATAGATGTGCCACTAATTATCCATAAAACACTGGCAAAATATATAGTTTTTATTTTTAAATAGTTTGCCATTTTGTTTCTAAAACGTACACTATCGAACTATAAAACCGATTAAACTGTTATTCCACTTCTGGTAAGTTCTTTCATCAGGTTGTACTGTCACACACCGAATATAACATTATATCCATTCCATACAGTTATCACTTTTTGAATACTCTGAATTAAGTTGCTTTTCAATATAAAGACGGACTCGTGAATGTATAAACTAGACTGCCTCACAAAATGGTAAACGTATGTTGGTATACATATATTATATAAATATATTCCGAAAATAATCCAGTTCCGTCCATATGTACTATTCCAAATAATCCCACTAAACGTTGCAGAATCACGTACGATACTTCTTGTTTATCCTACAAAAATAATAACAATTAATAGAATATTTACGTTAACTGCTATCCAAAGTTAATCAGTCGCTTCAAATAAAAAGCGTGAACGAATGTTCTTAAGTACATTGATTTGAAATGGTTTTAATCGAAAGGTTTTATTAAACAAATCATGAAGTATACGTGCCGCTTCATTCGAATTTGGGAAGCGATTTTGATCAATAAAATGCGTAGGTTAACAGCTTTTCCATGGTTGAGATAACCCGATAATACTAGAGTAAAAGAATACATCCGGGTTTTAACTGGACGGTATAAAACTCAGATACTTGATATTCTCATAGCCATATCGTGTCGTATTTTGAAAGGATGGGCTTTATTGTAACACTATTGCCGTGGGTTAATAAGTGCAGCGAGCCGAAACCAAGACTAAGCTAGGTCATGCTAAGATGTACTCGTATATCCGAATATGAAAATTTAGAAGCGTGATGACTTTTTGAACTTTTTAAGTGACAAATCCTATGAAAGATGTACCATAACTAGGTATATCAGTGTTCTGCGTGAATGGATCTAGGTAAAGCAATTCATTGTACATACATGTACATATCGCATCAATTGGCTGTAAATCTAACTATAAAAGGAATGTATTAATATTGAGAGTCGAGCATAATCGTTATTTTATCACTCACTTTCGCTACGATATGTGTGTGATTTGTTTATATAATGTTCTGGATGATCATAGTGAACACATGTCCAAAATAATCTTAAAAATACATATTCTGTTCTGTGTTAGATTTAATATTCCAATTCAATTAATTATACATCTAAAATCTTCTTAATATGTTATAATAGGGAGGTACATGTATAATCGTAGCTTGTTTGTATATTATATAATTATGTATGTTATAGCATAAATATATCAAAGTAACACGAATAAACTTAACATTGTCTCATCTCTTGGAGTGTTAATGTTTACAATCTGTGCATTTATTGAAATAATCTGATCAAACTCAAAATAACTTTTATTAAGGTACACGTTTATTATAAAATCGTACTTACTTGTGTACTTGCGAGTGTTAATAATCATCTCCGAAAATAATATACATTATAATGATGTGATTCAACTAATCGTCTTCAATATCAGATAATCGTATCAAACATAACACCAACTATTGACTAACTTATACAATACGTACATTTCGTAATATCACAACACAGTCGCTTTCATATTACATACCTGTATCCGGAATATATATAGTGTGACATCAGTACATGTATAATCACAAACAGCGAGTAGGCGCTACTAAAGGGAAATAATAAATGAAATCCTATAGTATAAACTGGGTCCTATTCCAGGTTACCAAACCAAACTTTTAATACCGTTGATTATCTTAATAATGCAAACTGAATGTATATATCCTACCGCAATCGTAGAAACTATATATATGTACATGACTGTAATAAAAGTAAACCAGAAGACACATGTATAGAACTTTCCTTAACATAGTCTATCTTATAACCATTATGTTAAAGTTTTGTTGATGCTGTTATTTTTATAAAAAAGCTATACTTACAAAGAAGGAATATTATCAAATATTTCATCAATGATAGTAAATGTTCGATCATGTGGGATTATCCCTGTGGCGAAGGTAAACAAACGTATCGTGCCAATCTAACCATATCCACACACATGCGCTAAAATGGCTTTGACACTTAGAATTACAAAGGAACATTTTCGTAGGTATTTATCCGAGGGATAACTGTTATATTTAACAAAATAAGTTTAGTTGTTGTATTTTTTAAGCATATAACAATAAAAAGGGATTTACCACAGCAAAAAATATCTTTCATATATCATTATTTTATATAATATTACAAAATATGTCATAGTTAAACATATTTATCACCTGTATGGCCAATGTAAAATACAACAAATTACGCAACGGAAGAACAGTGCATGATCAACAAATTAGAGACCAGCCAACAAGACAAATGCCTTCAAATGATCCGGAAAATGCTCTAAATCAAACCCTAAATGTTCTATTTTTCCCTTTTATAAATTTCACATAAATGATGTTTCAGTTACCGATTGTCCAAAGCACGTAATTTTAAATTGATATATTTATGCCAAAAGTAAATGGTTGATGTACACGTGTGTATGAAAAATGTGGCGTTGCTATGAAACAATGCATATTTTGAGGCGGAGGACGAAACCGTTTGGAAATTTTGTAATATATATTATCATGACATGTAATGGGAATATTTTTTATTAATAATTTACTTAACTCGGCACATTCTTTGACATTTTATGTACATACAGTCTAACCTCCATGAACGGTCACCTCCGAACAACAGTTATCTCCCTGTTGTAGCCAGTACGTTAGTAACACAAATTGACGTTTTACTCTGTTTTCACTCTCTTAGCAACAGTCATCTCCTTACAACAGCCAATGTTGTAACCCCTATTAGTGGCTATTGTAAGGAGGTGGCACTATTTATATATAAGTATACAGTTATTTTGTTTTTGTTTGTCTGATGTTTTACTACCATTGGACAGCTATGGTAATTTCGGACAGAGACGGGGGGGGAGAGGGGGGGGGGGGAGAAACAGGAGATCCCTACTGTCATTTCGATGAGTTTATCTTTGCTGTTTACTGTTCCAGATATAAAACACCATAACTCGCCTCGCCCGTTTCCTGACAGGACAGACTTACGCCAGGAATCTGGTATGGGGACACGGAAAAGTCGTCCCTAATACACCGGAAGTCAGAGTCGAGATTCAAACATACAACCGTCTTTCTTTCAGTAGTCCAGTATGTTACCATTACAGCATCTTTCCATCTATATACAGTTTCTCTTTTGTCACCGAGGAAACAATCTTGTTATCAATTGCACACCGAGAATAGTTTATGATTAACTCCCGTGCATGTTATTTCATACTGATAAAGTTTTTTTTTACATTGATTACGTAATTATACAGATCATTGATCAAACGTGACATTGTATTTATATGTAAAATCGGAGATGATATCTAATTAGCCTCTTGGTAAAATGTATCTATGTGATAATGTACTGTATTGAACACATTCGAAATGAATTACTGATGTACAAATTGTAAATTGTATCTCTTTATATATTATCTTAATGTATCGTTTAAAAAATAAAACCCACACACCAATCGTTTTACAAAAGTAAGGAAAATCAATGATTCGAAACAGATGATATACAGAGAAAATCGTGACTATGTACATGTATATAGTATATATATTATATACCGTCGAGTAACCCTAAATCGTGATACCTTCGTTTTCGTTATACCGGAACTATTTACAAAAAGCTCGCGCTATAGTTTGTCGAATGACGTCATACCCTGGAAGCCAACTGCAGAGACGACAAACCGCTGTCGGCAATAAAAAAATGCTTCGAATAGCTCTTGGAAACATAAGAAAATAGTTTCCCATCTTACACTATGATAAAAGCATGTAAAAAACATAATTAATTAGTAAACCTACATCTTACATTGATTTTTCAAAATATAACGATCTTTCTCCTAAAATTTGTTTAGCAGCTGATGGTTTACACCATTTACAGTTACGTCATGACCTTGGATGACTGGTTCCGTGTCTGATATTTAAATAACGAAATGGAAGGAAAGGTTACCTACTTATATGGTTGGAGACACCTAAATTTAATGTTTTGACACTTGTTAAAACAGTCACCATGTAGTATATATTGCCCGAAATACAATAAATTATCAATAAAAATATATATACCCCCCCCCCCCCCCATCGCATCATAAGAATGTGCGAGCCACATTAAACCTAAATCTGGCATATAAATTTAGAGATATATGGTACTAGATCTAGATCTAGCCCGCATCCAGCAAAATGCAGTCAGACGATATTCACCAACAATTCTATCGAAGGTCTATGAAATAGGCTATAACTGTTGATACCGAAATAAAAGATAAAATAAATTATAAAATTTAAAAACGGATCTAAAATAAATCTTTAAATACATAAAACTGCACGTTAAATGATATCTCTTGTTCTATTTGGCCAATTTCGTTTAATTCAGCCACTTCGCTAAACCTCACGAAAACTGTTCTACCATACTTAATGGAAGTCTCATTTTGTACATGTATGAAAATGGATGCGTCCATGAGTTAGCAAGTGAAGAATATTTTTAAAACATATGCGATATTATACGTGTTAAGTTGTGTTATTGATACATTGTTTTAAAATTTTGTTGGAAACAATATTGTTCTTGAGTGCCCTCGATGTTTCCTTAACCTCACGGAAACTGGTTACTCGAGGGTATATAAACAGTTTTGTAATAAGACAAAATGTTCAAAATGAAATGTAAATTGTTTCACATTTGGATGAACATCCATAATAATAGGAATACTGTTTCATTCAGTGCATTTTGCTTGTATGTTTGTGCAGGAAGGTTATGATATCACCGTAAAAACTTTACATTTATCACGATTCTTGTGTTCCGCCGAGGATACAACACATTTTTGTATATTTGCTGGGTACATCATGTTGCACTGTAGGGTCGTTAATCCATGTGCTTTAGCATAGATACAGCTAGAAACAGTTTTTATTGTAGGTGTACAGCGGTGAATCTTCAATAAAACCTAGACAGGTTCTTGATGATGTTAAAGCCTGCAAACTGTTTCAATATTTTGTATGCATGGGGATCTATCCAGTTCGATCTGACGTTTTTAGATGACAGAGATCCCAGACACTGTGAAGACAGTATTTTTATGTACATTAAAAGTCAAACCTATGAACACAGGCCACTACTGGGAAAGACAAATTATGGGATTTATTGACAAGTGACCTTTAATCTGAGATCGTTGAGTTAAAAATAGTCTAAGGTATTTTTTTAAAAGAATGACCTTTATTCACAGGCCGGTCTTTATTCGGTTATGGCCGGTAACCCAGGTTTAACTTTACGTGTTAATGAACTAAAACTGATGACTTAAATTGCATTTGTGCAGCAGCATCAGAGCTGGTACACCCATTTGCACAGACATTCAAAAGAAAAGCGAAATCGAAGACATTAGCAAAACTTTGAAATACATATTTCATCCAATATGGCGTTTTTTTCTTCACCTTTTGGTTAGTACTCGTATACCAGTACTGAAATGCAGAGTGAAGATTTAAAAAAAATATCAAATAAAAATATTAATTGGATGAACTTTCTCGATATCTGTATGCAAGATTAATTTCGTAAATTGCGAGAACTGAACGACAGGCTCGTTCAGTAAAACGTACCTAAATGCGAATGATGATGACATCTTTTAAACAGTTTTATAAGGAAAAATAACAATAACAATAAAGATATTGTTTACTAGGCACACAAATTTGTGTCAACATAATATTGCTTTCTGTCGAAGTTACCAAGACGTTTTGAATATATACACTTTTTTCTTTGGTGAGTTACTTCCCTTGTACTAACTAGCCAATGGTGATCAACTATAATAAGTGTTAAAAATTGAGATTTCTTTTTGTAATCAAGATTTACTTATTATTTTAAAAATGTAGACATACTACACATATAATAGTAGCGTGTAAGCATATCAAGTGTAGCGAGATTTGTTATGATTTTATCATCATGTGATACTTTCCGACTTTTTATTGCCATTGTACAAGTAAGTAAGGATCGAAGGCAGGCAGGCAGGATGACTGACTGGCTGGCTGGCTGGCTGGTTGGTTATTATTTAAAGTCGGCAAGATAACATAACAATACAAATGAGCTTCACCGACAGTCAGATTTCTTTGTTTAACTTCGACTGTTTTATTTGTCCTGTTTTATTTGTTCCATCTCTTGTTGAAATTAAGATGATAGAATATCTATCGATATACAACATTTGTTATAAACATTGATTGAATTTAAACAACTGGGTAAAATTTGAGTTAGGCTAAATTTTGGCTAAACTTGTTCCCGTTGACGATGTCTGTACAAAGCCTTCACTTAACAGGAACCAGATTAAATCTTCGGTTGCAATTTCCCAAATATTCATCACATCATCAAACGGTTTGTTTCAGAAATTTTGGCTTTTGTTAATAAATGCGTAAAATGATTGGCATTAAATGTCATTCCAAGCACAGGTACACACATCATATTATCATATTTTACAATTTATTTATCTGTCACTTTGTGCTTAAACAACAATATTTTGAACGCTTTTTTTCCATCAACATCAAACATGTTCACTAAATATACTTATCAATGACCCATTAGATACATTTATCATGCAACTGCCACAGTAACTGCCTGATAACACATGACCTGAGAACATTATGTGTTCTCAGGTCAATAGGCTGCTAGTAGCCTGAGAACACTTTTTGGCTCCGCCCACAAAGACGGACTACTTTCATAAATTATGAATGGAACATTTTATTTGCTAAATTATAAAAAACAGTGTTTTTGTCAAAGAAATTTATTACAAGAAATATAAAAATAGTATTCAATGTATCTGAACACAAATTATCATAAATAAAAACAAAGAATCATCAAGAAATGCTTATTTATGCAACTTAACAAAATACTAAACTTACATCAAAGAAAAAAAATGGGAGCAACTTTGGAAATAGAATGACGTCATTTTGTTCAACCGTGCGCGATGTATTTCCCGCAAAATCGTGTAAATTTATTGAAATTGAAGTTATATGGACGAAAATAATGCCGATTAAGCAGTATTAAAGAAAATAATTCTACCATTACTTATGTGTTGTAGATAAGTGTTAACAAATGATTTCTTTAATGTGAAATTAAATTTTTTGATCCATGAGAGCTTTTTTTAAATTATTTTTCCCAATTGTAGTGAACTATTTATCTGCGGATGTTGACTGTTTTTGTGATTTGCCGGGAGATCGTAATAATCACACTAGCCGCGGAATTAAACGCTAAATTTCAGGTGAAATGACACTAAATAATGCTCCGAAAAATGAGTTACATGATAAATAGAAACTCGGGTCACTGTCAGGATCGAACAATGTTATCAGACTCGACGATATCGTCCAAGGTGACTCGCTAAAGCTCGCCACCCTGGACGATATCACCTCGCCTGATAACATTGTTCTCACCGGACAGTGACCCGAGTTTCTCTATTTCAACTACCAAAGCAGCGAATTGAAGGGGTTTTCACTTTTATCGTTATAACTTACATATGAATGATGCAGTTTTTATAATTTTGAAAAAATGTTTTTTTCTACCCCTTTTGCATTTGTAAATACAAAACACATCTCGATAAGCTGGACTCATCTGAGAAATCTTGTCTTTGACCTTGCATTAGCATCGCTATAACGTGACCCTGCGCTGTACTTCTGTAAGCCGTACCATGAATGTAGGATATGCGTTTATAAATAAACATTTAACAACAATAATGATGTACACACAAACCCAGATCATCATCTGAGCAATTTTCAAAATTTTAAGCGAAGCAGTTAATTAAGGTATTATTCGATATTTTGTTACTTTGCGTTTCTTTTTTGTTTTAGTATATGTGTTTACTTCATGACCAATCTATTCAAGTTACAGTTTACTGCAATTTCATTTTTCTTACTTGATATATACGCATAATATCATTAACTTAGAAGTAGACTGTATTAAGATTGTCAATACAGTAGAACCTCATTTAGATACCACTTGATGTCTCATTATAAATACCAATAATAATAATAAAAACATGAGGTGTAATGCGCCAAGTGTAAGCTGCAACATTTGTGCTCCCTTATTTTTGGATTAAAATCTACAGAATTACTGCTGTGATTGCTGTGGAATTTGCTGTGAATGTTTATGGAAGTATTCTTTTTGTATACATGTACTTTTTGTGTTGAAATTGTTTGTAGATTTTGTGAAATTTTGAGTTTTGTGTAAATAATTTACTTTTTAGTACAATTTTTACCTGAAAATATTAATGTGTATTTGCCTCGGGCAAAAATGGTCCATTGTATACCAGGGATTATACAATACAATAGGGGTTATCTGTATGGGATTGGGAAATTATCACTTATAAAACCTGATCCCCATACATTGACAATATTAAAACAGTTAGAAATACTGAAGTTTAGGGGTACAAGAGGGGGTCGGTATAAACGCACATGGGACCTGAACGATGGTGTAAATTTGCAAAACATTCAAACACTTCCCCAAGAAATATCTACTATAGTGCCAAATTTATCTTCTAGAACCAATCCTAAAAATGAAAATAATTCCCAACCTCATGATCTGAAGAGGATCAAATGTGAATCGTTCACTGTTTGCAAAGGCCAAACTTATATAAAAGTGTGTTGTTTAAATCCAAGGTCAGTCAAAAACAAAAGTCTTGCCCTTTCAGATTACATATCATCTAATGACTATGATATTGTTGCTGTAACTGAAACATGGCTTGGGGGACCCTCCGACAAATCTTGCATTGCTGAACTTGTTCCCAATGGTTACAAAATCAAGCATGTCCCTCGCTATGGACGTGGAGGGGGAGTTGCAGTTGTATATAAGGCTGCTCTAGATATTCAGCTTCTAACTTCCACCAATGATAAAGTTTTCACCACTTTTGAACACATGTAATGCATTGTAGCCATCAGGAACTATTCTCTGCGTCTGGCTGTTGTGTATAGACCACCACCAACCACTAAAAACGGTCTAAAAACTAGTTCTTTCCTGGAAAATGAGTGGATGTCGTTTCTGGCCAAACTTGTAACATCAGTAAGTAACATCATAGTTGTTGGGGATCTGAACATCCACCTTGACAATCTTTTGAACTCAGACTCTGTAAAGTTTACTAGTATACTTGAATCTTGCGGCATGCGGCAGCACGTTACTGGGGCAACTCACGTGGCTGGCCACACACTGGATGTGGTAATTACAAGAGACACCGACACGTCTGTCTCACATGTAGAAATATCTGATCCTGGCCTACCTGACAACAGTGGAAAGACGTCACGTGATCATTTTGCAGTAGTGTTTAATGCATGTGCTGCTAAACCTGCACCTATCAGAAGAACTGTGAATTTAAGAAAGTTAAAACCGATTGACATCAATAAATTAAAAAAAGACATTGAATCCTCAGATATTTTGAAAAGTGGACTGCACACATCAGACGTGGATGAACTTGTTGAGGTATATACCCATGGACTTTCATTACTTATTGACAAGCATGCTCCCATCAAATCCAAAACCATAGTTTTAAGACCCTCCTGTCCTTGGTACACTGAAGATCTACATGACGCCAAACATCTGAGACGAAAATTGGAGCGAAAATGGCGAATGACTAAATTGACAATAGATCATGAAATATATAGGAATCAATGTTCGACAGTCAACAAATTGTTAAAACAATCCAAAGTAAGCTATTACACGGAGAAGGTAGAGTCCTGTGGTCGTGATCAGAAAGGGTTATACAAGATAACTAAACATCTGATGGGTGAAGAAAAGGAAGTTGTGCTACCATCTGGTAAACCTGCTAAGATGCTTGCACAGGATTTCAGTGACTTCTTCATCAACAAAATTGAAGGAATACGTACTGAAATAGCCTCCAGTACTCAGTCTAACCAACATGACGACTGTGCTGAATTTGAAACACCCTTCAGAGAAGAGCAACTATCAGAATTTTCTCCAACATCAGAGGATGAAATCCGGAATCTAATAAATAGATCACCAAGTAAATCATGTGAACTTGATCCAATACCAACATGGCTGTTGAAGGATTGCTTAAATGAACTATTACCAATGTTAACAAGAATATTCAATGCATCACTCAAAAGTGCTTATGTACCCACTGCTTTTAAAAGCTCCAGAATAAGACCACTAATAAAGAAGCCAGGCCTTGATCAAAATGTACTGAAAAATTACAGACCTGTGTCAAACTTACCTTTCATTTCCAAAGTTCTTGAGAAGGTAGTCGATGCTCAACTAGAAGAGCATTTAACAGACAGACAGACAGACAGACAGACAGATAATTTTATTTAGACTTGTACATGGTACATCATCTACATACATATATACAAACATAAACTGTCAACGTAATTAACAATTAAACGATAAAATGAACAAAATTGGACATAACTTTTTTAAACAAAGAATCATACACAAGTTGCACAAATATATATAGGTAATGGAGATGAACATAATTTATCTTTCAACATAAGTAATATTGGAACGAATTTTTAATGCAATTTTAACATACAATGATATATTAATTAACTCTGATTTATCAACATTGCTTAACAATTGTAAATATTTCTGTACAGAAGGTTTAACATAATATATTTTTTGGATATATTTATGCCTGATTTCAGAATAACAAGGACATATACACATAAAATGATACTCGTCTTCAATATCATTAGAATTACAATAAATACAGTGTCTTTCATTTCGAGGTTTGTTGTCATTAGCAAATCTACCCGTTTGTATTCGTAACGGATGAACAGACATGCGTAGTCTACAAAAGTATATTCTAAAAGATTTTGGTAAAATATCAAGATACATTTCATAACCAAAAGCTGGTTTAAATTTTTTATAAAGATCCATCATAGTACTTTTATTAACAATGTTCAACCACTCTTGTTTATACGATTCAATAACCCGCATCATAAAAACTAAAGGGAAAGACTTATTATTAATATTATGCACATTATCAAACATATCTGCAAAATCATAATCAATTAACATTTTCTTGACATTATATACCCAGTTAATACAACCTTTATTACAATCGTCTACTGCTTGTTTATATACATAGCTTAATAGAATATTATCACTAGACTGAATTTTTAACCAATATTTTATGATACTTACATATCTATTAACAAATAACGGGTAACGTCCTAATTCACCATACACAAATGCATTACATGTCGTTTGTTTTACATTTAACAACCTTTTTAAAAACTTTAAATGCAGTCTTTCTATTTCTTTAGATTTTGTATAACCCCAAACTTCAGACCCATAACTTATAATAGAACTAACAAACGCATCAAATAATTGACAAAATGTCCGGGGCTTTAAATCAAACTCTTTACACTTAATAAATAATACATTCAAGGCTTTCAATCCTTTCCCAACTAAATATTCTTGGTTCAGGTTAAAACTACCGGTGTAATTAAATACTACACCTAAATAATTAAAATCATTAACAACTTCTAACAACTGTCCATTATAAGTCCAACGTTCCGACTGCAATAATCTGCCACGTTTTCGAAAAACCATATTTTTTGTCTTATCTATATTCACCTGTAATCCCCAATGGTTACAATAAGTATACAAATTATCTAAATGTTTTTGAATTTCAGTTGGTGTTTTGCCTAAAATGGCCATGTCGTCTGCAAATAACAATAATAGAATAATAATATCATCAAGTAAGAGACCACAGTTAACATCATTTTGTAAATATAATTCTAGATCCTCAACAAAGATGGAAAATAATAAAGGAGACATAACTTACCCTTGGCGTAAACCAACAGAATATGAAAAATAGTCTGAAAATGAAGAAAAAGACTTAACACATGATTTTACATTATTATACATATCTCTAACAATTCGCAATATTTTGCCCTGAACTCCAGAATAAAACATTTTCAACCAAAGACCATTTCTATAGATAGAATCAAAACATTTCATCATATCCACAAATACTACATACATTTAACACTGCATAATCTCCACGAAGAACGCCAGTCCGCATACAGAAAATTCCACTCTACTGAAACTGCACTACTTCGTGTGCAAAATGACATCCTTTGTTCTCTAGATCAGAATAACGCTACGGTCCTGGTAATGCTTGATTTATCAGCAGCATTTGACACCATTGATCACACCACTCTCCTACGCAGACTTGAAAATCATTTCGGTATAACGGGCAAGCCATTAGAGTGGATGAAATCCTATCTGTGTGACCGCTACCAGACTGTATGTATATATGGTGAACTTTCAAAACCAGTACTGATGAACTATAGTGTACCACAGGGTTCTGTGCTTGGTCCGAAGAACTACATCATGTACACAAAACCTGTGGGTACAATCTGCAGAGAGCACCAACTGCAACATCATTTCTACGCTGATGACTCACAATTGTATATGGCATTCAAACCAAAAGATTGCGTCTCGCGTGATGAAACACTACAACGGATTGAAGCTTGTCTGAAGGATATCTTACACTGGATGAAAGCAAATTTGCTGAAGTTAAATGCTGACAAAACAGAGGTAATCCTGTTTGTACCGAAACGGAATGCCAGTACAGCCAAGAATCTAACTGTGAAAATTGGCGACGCTGTGATCAGATCATCATCGATGGTGAGAAACCTCGGTGCCATGCTGAATTCACATTTGGACATGGATAAACATGTTAACTCTGTTTCAAGGTCGTGTTTCATGCAGATCAGACAAATAGGTCAAATCAGACAATATTTGACTGTTGATGCAACAAAATCCCTTATCAATTCGTTAGTAACATCAAGACTGGATTACTGCAATTCGTTACTGTGCGGTTCCCCAAAAATCATTCCGAACAAACTGCAAAATATTCAAAATACAGCCGCCCGCCTCATCACACGGACATCACGTTACAATCACATCACCCCTGTGCTGAAGGATCTTCACTGGCTACCGGTACAATACAGAGTGGAGTACAAGGTGTTGACTCATGTTTTCAAAGCACTAAATGGAAAGTCCCCTGGCTACATCAGAAGTATATTGGAAGTATATACTCCACAAAGACAGCTTAGGTCTCAATATGACTCTGTTCTTCTAGTTGTGCCGAGGATGAGGACTGTCACGTTCGGTGATCGATGTTTCACGGCCGCGGCACCTAAGCTCTGGAATGCACTGCCAACAACACTCAGAGACAGTAAAACACTACCGTCATTCAAAAAAGCGCTGAAAACGCACTATTTTACAAAAGCTTACTCAGGCTATTAGGTTTTACTTCTTAGATAGTATTTAATTCCTTTGAAGTATGGGGGTCTCTTTAAAGGTAGTATCTTTATACCTTTGGAGACGGTTTCTCGTAGCAGTGGTATCTTGACGCTGTTCTTGAAACACTAATTTAAATGTACCTTTAGTAATCATTCAGTGAAGTTGCGTAGTGAACAGTGAACACCGGCTGGTGGAGTAATGCGCGTGTGGACTGGCCAAACAGCTTACGAAGCCACCCCGACTTGAATCATTTTAGAATTATTGTGTACCTTACTTGTCTGCATAAATTAATGGTGGATTTGTTGACTTATAAATTTGTCCATTGTAGTATATATTTTACCCATATCATTTTTTTACTAACATGTTTGTATTCATTACATATTGTTTTAACCATGTCGTAATCGTGATTGTACAGCACTTTTGAACGTGTAATTACATAAGAAAAAAGGGCTATATAAATATGGTATAATAATAATAAAATAATAATAATGATTTTAGAATCGATTTTCCTTATTCATTTTAAATGTTTAAGGCTGCAAATGACTCGTATCGGTGTTTTTGTAAATAAAATGACGCAAGAACTGCTATACATATTATATTTTTGTTTAACATACATGTATAATATTATACGGTAGATTTTCCTTAAATGTTGTATCTTTGCCCTGAGACCACCAAGGGACCGTTCTCTCCCCCCCCCCCCCAATTCACCCGGGGACCATTCCCCCCCCCCAAGGGATCCCAACATACAATAGTCATAAAAATGCCAAGAGACAATAGCAATAAGGGAGATGTCTTACAGGAGGAGACAGACAGGAATACTTTGCATGACCGTGCGACCACATACACGCATCATACGGGTTTGTTAAAGAAAAGTAGACACACTGCGTCTGATGTTGACGGCCGTAAAGGCCATACATGATGCATTCCAACAAAATATCCATCTTTTATACGAAGCGATAACACCAGGCAAAGTTGACAAAATGTGAATAACAATAGGCTTCGAGCGCATTTGCATGTCTAGTAACTTCACTGTAACACCAAATCAATTTTAATTTTCTATGGCGCTTAGCAATGTAATATACAATATGTTGGTGAAGTTTGGTAATATTTGACTCGTCAATTAAAGTAATATTAATGAATAAGTGCAGCTTTAGGTCTTGTTTTACCTCTACTTAGTAAATACATGTACCCCCGGGGCATGATATATATTTTATACAAATCCAAGTCCTCTATGAAGGCGTTTCACACCTCGCTTCGGTCAACGTGTTCATCGCATAATGTAAATACACAACATATCATATACATTGTATAACTATGTATCTAAAATAAAACCTAAACATTTACTACTTGTATTTCTATCATACTCTTATACTCTCAGAAATAAATACAGTTTAACCAGTGCTAACAGACACCCGTGAACAGGTAGTTGTGTAATGCAACTACCTGCCGTGAACAAAAGCAGACGAAAAACGATCTTTTAATGACCGTATATAGCGGACATGCCCCAACCACGGGCGGTGGACACCAAAATAGTCAAGTCGTTTCCCAGAATGCCATTTGAGCCTTCAAACACGGATTTAAAACAAATCTTGTGTCTGATTCAGTCAAAAAACAAGAATGGTATTGACGCTTTGTACTTAGACCGCTTATCAATTAATATAATTAATGCAATACATGTACAACAATTCAGTTCATTTATTTACATACAAATTTAAAAATCCCTTTCTTAATACGTCGATCGTTACTAAAACAGAGTCATTCAAATTATATAGAGAAACACACAGTTTCACCATTAAGAGATTTACAAGAGACAGGCTTTAATGATGTGTGGACATTCCCACATTCAGTGAACCACAAACGTTTTATCAATGTACTTCTTATAAGACTCAAAGACATTTATATTTCACAATAGAGACTGGGAAATATACTTATATTTCCAGAGAACAACGTAAATGTGTTTATGTACAAAAAAAAAAGACATTGAAGATGAGTTTCATCTTATCATTGTATATACTGATATTAGAAATATTTATATATAAAAATGTATTACAGGAGAAATCATAGCATGTTTAATGTTTTACAATTAATATCCTCAACTAACAAAAAAGAACTTATCACTTGGAACATTTATAAACAAAGCCCTTGACCGACGACGTTCAATCTTGTATTGATTTCATACATGTAATGTTTATACATACTATGATGATTATTTATTCATCTAATGATTGGTGGTTTAATGTTATAATATTTTTATAAGTAAATTATGTTGTCCCTAGACAAACGTTTATTATAACATGTGTGTTTTATATTCATTTAGTACTTTATATTCATAGCATCGTTGATTGTGTGCATGCATGTATGTATGTATTTATTGTATATTTGTTTCACGATGATAAGATGTATCATGCTTAAGCCAAATAAACTGTTCTGTATAAAAGAAACATAATCCAATTAAAATAATTGAAAAGAATTATAATAATAAAATTGGAATAATTACCTCCCCTGTATTACTAAAGCTATCAGACGGTCTGACGCGTATACATAGCTGACACTGTGGAGATCGCTATTTATAAGAAGAATAAACAAAATACATGTATATGTTTTAAGTTTATTCAGATTAATAGTGATAATAGTCATAAGTACTGTAGAAAAAATCGCTAACTTAATTCTAGGACAGCCCTCGTACAGTGTCATATCCACACTGAAGCACGCCGAGGCAATTGCCTCGACTAAAATTTGCAAAGCAATAAAAAATAATTTGTTCAATTAATTCCATCTTACAAACCTTCAGTTTAATGCGTTATAATGAATAGCTAGAACACATTAGATATGTATATAACGCTTGTTTTAAACTGAGCATCAGATTCTTCGATCTTATCGTTTGTCGTAGGTTTCAGCAAACGGAATGTTCGTTCATACATGAAGTGTGGTATGAAGTTAACTTTATTCTTACAAAACTGCCATATATAACGTCCATGATTCTGATATTTTTTTTGGATAAAACGTGGTTTATGAGGCCTACTATATTTAGAATACCAGCGGCAACTAAATTATCCAGGATATTCTAACATTTCAGGAAATTGGTTTCCCAAGTTTTATTTTTTTATTGCTCTGCAAATTTTAGCCGAGGCAGTTTGATTAAGCGTTGCTACGACGCTGAGAACGCACCCTTTGACTTGCTTTTGGGTTGCATTTAAAACGGTTATAAACTAATCAAATATAAACACATGATTACATATATTCTGAATTTCATTTGATTGAGAACTCAAACAGTTATAAAACACAATTGTAAACATGAATCGAATTTATTATACATACATCTTTTAATAATATTGTTATCAATAGTTCTCTCTCGTGATGGGCTTGAGCTATGCCAGTGGGGCCCTGGCACCGTCACGGAAGATGTGAAGGTCTTGTCTGGAAGGTAGCGATAAGCAGCTAGGCCTTTATTTCTATTTTTCTATTTCAACTTGTACTTCTTTCTTTTTACATATTATGACTTTACTGTTTTTCTAACCTTTTACGTGCGCCGTCATATAAGTGTCAACCATGACAATTTGGCGTACTGGTGTAGATGTAGATTATACATGTGTCACCCACGCGCATGGTCATGATAATCAGTAAATTTTATGATTGCCTACAACAGAAAAATACATATTTCACTAGCGGATTCGGGGGGGGGGGGGGTGCGCTCTAGCTGATATTTCCCTTCTTGTCATATCATAACGGACCCAAAACTCACCAGAATACACCATTTCACTTCTTCATCTTAAAATTTATCGCATCCCTACTGCCGACTTTCCTAAACATTAACCCCCTCCCCCACAGTCTAGATTGAAATCCTGGGTCCGGCTCTGTATTCACTCTCACTTGTTACAAGCGTCTGAATTCTTTGGTAGTAGATCAAGCTGGTAAATGACTTACAGTAAGGGAGATAACTATTAGAATATCTTTACGGATTTAGTACGGATTCGTACGGGTATTAACGTTTACTATGCTTGACGACGCATTCAATGTAAACAACGCGTTCTTCTGAATAGTTGTAAAAAGTAACTTTTTACTCTATGTTTTGACGACATTGACAGGATAATAAATCAGGTAAACTCATCCTTCTGGCTTAAATAGACATTTTATTTCATTTTGCGTTTTGAGATGAGTAAGTCTATCGGAATCACGGTAGAATTATGTCTCAAAATATTTAGAGCACCTGCATACCCCACCCACTTTTATTCAACACCTTTAAATACAGTTTAGTTTAAGAAAGGTCGGTTAAAAATGTTCCATGACCTTTGTTCATATCTGTTATTAAAATCATTATAACTTTGTTGTTGTGTATACTTTTTTTAATTCTTATTTTAAAGAAAGCAAGATCATTCGACAAAAAATTTCAGTGATGAGTGGGATGGGGCCACCGGATTACAGTCAACTGGTACCCAATGTCAAGTGGTACCCACTATTTTTTGGTCAAGTGGTACCCACTATGAAGTCAAGTGGTACCCACTATGCAAATTTTATATTTAAATTGATAATTGGTTGTAATTAAAAAAGTGATTGCTAATTTATCAACAAACTGTTATTTATAATTTATTGAATTGGCTGACAATTAGAAGTGTTTGCTAAGCAATTATTTAAACAAACATTTTTAAATTTCAACCAATTAATCACACAAATGAAAAAAGTTTGTTGTATCATTTAACTATCACTTTACCAAACAAACTGTTATTTATGTTTTATCGAATTAAAGATTTGTGGTACATTGATTTAGTTGAATTTTAGTGGTGTATCAGGATTTATTTATAGAAAATTATGTTTTGGATGTATGATAAATATTATATTGTATATGTACAATAATATCTGATATATTAGGTGAGTGCCAGGGTAACTTACATTTTCAATGACAAAAAAAACATAACTTTCTGACTCTTATTGAAAATATGTTATTTTCTATCAATGTATGGTGCTTTTTCTTTGATTTTTACCCACATTCTAACACCACTTAGTGGGTACCATTTGACTTCATAATGGGTACCACTTGACTTCATATTGGGTACCACTTGACCAAAATATAGTGGGTACCACTTGACATTGGGTACCAGTTGACTAGCTCCCGGGCCACCGGTATCATGGAGACTGACTATGCTATCAAATTCATGTTAAAATTAGGCTAAGTGTCCTTGAATCTTTTTAAGATGTTAAACAGACTTTCTCAATGTTTAATATAATAATCTTTATTCTTAATACATAAAACTTCTTCTGTTTGAAAAAGCCACTGGGTTTAAAATTCAAACTGAGATATTTTAGTTTCTGCATGCTTAAGGATTTCGAGAAAATAGTGTCTTATAAAGAAAATGGACTCCCTGACTGAGGTGATCTTACTGTATATTAAATATTTGAAATGATTCAATTTTGTTTCTTCTGCTTATCTCAGTGTGTGTGACGCTTTTTTACTCCATTAATTAACATCAAACAATGATAGTAACTCACCCATTTATACAACTAGGGCATTTTTGTTTAAATTATCAGACATAAACAAGTTGAATGTCATTTTTATACTAATAACTTTGGCATACGTACATATATACATATGTAAGTATTTCGTCTTGACAATGTTCCAGAGTGAGCCATGTACATTAATGGAAGAAGAAGAAGAAAAAAGTAGTACAGTCAAATTTATTTCCACAGTAACTTATCAGAGAAAATGATGTTTATTTGTCACAAATATGCTGAATATTGTCATAAGGGAAGTCAACAGATGAAAAAAAAACTATTTTTTGTGTTCTTGATATCATGTTAAAATGTTCAATACATGTTTCAGGATCACAGTATGGACATACAAACTGTGTCATGAAAATTTGACAGCACACTTGTTATATATATGCAAATAATGTGACACAATAGATAACTCTGAAATCATGGCTTACACCGGTTACTTGTATACACCGTTAATATAGTCACAGTGACCAATTAGCTCAGTTGGTAGAGAATCTGACTTGCAAGCAGGAGGCTTCAGATTAGAACCCTTCAATAGTTACATTGCTTTTTCTCCTCCTATTACACAAGATTTTCATACATGTGGTATTTAAGTTTTATTTGGAAATTCTGTTACCAGTATTTCAGTGAGTTTTAATTTTGCAGGAGATAAGTAAGTGGTGTGAGTAAACATGGCAAGTCGTGCTAGCAGAAGTTCTCATGGTGGGAAGCCATTTTCTGCTAACCGATCACAAACAAACCAAGGTCAGCGAGGGGCGGCTGGACAGACATACCCAGAAATTAAACAGAGGGGCTTTTACTCAGATATTATTGGGACTGATGTTGCCACTGGGGATAGACTAGGGGTTAGTCACATGTATTATATTTTGAGTTCTGTACAACGACCTAATTAATTTAAAAGTAGCTTTTCAGTACACATTTTCATTGTAAATCATGATGATCATGGAGTTTAAATATTTTATGTTTGTCAGTGCTTTGTTCTAATTTACACAAAGGTTTACTTACTTTTGTTTATATATTATAATTATTAATCATTACATACATACATACATTTATGATAATGATGATATTTTAGCTTTTTATTATTTCATGAATTGATAGCTTTATTTTGATATTATAATTATGTGTGTTTTTGGGTTTGTACTGGCTTAATCACAAACCTTTATCATCCATGGGCAGAATTCATTTTATACTCTGTACATTTGTATTGTGGTTGCGTAATTTATGGTATCAGTTATTTCTCAACAATTTACAAAGTTTTATCAGTGCTAATTTTAAACTGCATTAAAGTACAATGTATTTGTTAAAGCAATAAATCTGATTGATTATTGGTATATTTGGATTTTTTCCAGAATGTCCTCAATGGACCACCTACTGCACATGACACACTTTGGAATGTTGCCAAAGAAAAACATACACCTAAAGGTATTGATTACTGATAAATGATATCAATTATTTATAAACACTTTGATCGAATTATTTGTCTAATTCATTATGATTTATTTAAAATCCTCTTGTTCAAAGTAATCAGGGTTTAATAATATAGATTAAACTGTCAACATGTTTAATCATTTGTTTTGTTTCATTATACTTGCTATCAAAGCAATATTTTTTGGGGGATTTTTTACATTTTAATTGTTGTGACGTCAAATTGAGTAGAAGTGATAAAGTTAAATCAAGCATTCATTGCAAATTTGCAATGTATTACAGTAACTGTAGTATATTAAACAAAATATTTTTATTATTTTCTTATAATTTGAGCCACTATCAATTATTGTTTACGGTTGTTTTTACTTATATTTCAGTGACCTCATTTCAAACAAAAGGTGATGTGTCCTCAGCATTATCTCAGTCATATGGACCTACAACTGAAATTACAGACATTTCTGTGAGAATTTTATAACACTTTCTGATTGGTATTGTAATGAATTTTCACCCAAATGTTATAGTCAAACCTGTGTTAGCAGCCACCTCAAATAAAGGCCACCCTGTGAGTAAAGGCCATTCTATGAAAAACTGCCCTTGATTGATTAGAATAAAATGACCTCAAATAAAGGTCACCTGTTAATAAAGAGTACATTTTGTCTTTTCTAAGGATGGCCTTTGTTCACAAGTTTGACTGTACTTATATTGTTTTATTTGTACTTGATGGGTATAAGTTAAAAGTATTAGTTGTACTTTGTACCTGAATCATAAATGGTTTGTTTTCAAGCAGATCATGTATCTATCATTTATAATGATATGTTTAGGTTATAATATCCTTTAGTATTTAAATTTGTTGTTGAATAAATTGTCTTTCGAACATGATATTTTGTACGATTTTACAAAGCAGTTTTTGTTAGTGACTGATTTGGTGTCGAAATATTTCCCCATTCCCCTTAAAATCTGAAGAGTATATTCTTATCCTCTATAGCTGTGAAAAAAGATCCACCAGTTTTATATTTTTGGGGGTCAAAAAGGCAATCATCAGTTGGTCATTAAATGTTGAGAAAGCTATGCTTTGTTGCTTTCACCCTCACTACACTATTTACCTGTATCTGTTTCTAAGGACCCTACAGTTATTCCCCTAAAGGTGAAAATAATGCTTCAGTGATCATACTTGTATTATTTATTGAAGGATTTTCCAATTGATGCATCAGAACCAAAGGTCCAGCTCCCATTCTACACAAAGCCCGGAGAATGTCCGCGTAAAATAGAAATTGAAAGGTTAGTATGGAAGTAAATTACATCAATGGCACTCTAAATTATATCTTCTCTGAATTTTCCTTGCATAAATCTATTCTTGTATTTCACTTAACCAGTTCCTGTGGTTAAAACTGTTGATATGAATCTGCTATGTTTTACATCTAAAAACCAAACATTTACAAGATTTTAGTCTACTTGTCTGGAAAAAGTGGAAAAAATCATGCTGTTGTTGAAGGGAGGTTGTTGTTTAAGAGAGGGCTACTCTAGAGAGGTTGTTCTGTACATAAAACTTCAACAGTCTCATAAAAAAATGGTGTCATGGCACATTGTGCAGCTCACGAAATAATGTTTTTCTTCCATTGAACTGTTTTCATATTACCAAGCTATAAATTCACACAAATCCTTTCACTTTTTCAGAAAGAGGAGATTATATGATACTTTAGAGTTGAAACAATTGTTGGAACAAGAAGATATTAAAACAGACATGTTGATGCCAAAAGATGCTAATGCTGACCCAGTTGTATTAAATAGTAACCCAGAGGATTCTGCTCCATTTCCACCATTCTTACCATTAGACATTTTTGACAATTCAGAATTTGATTGTCGTACTCCTGAGGAGTGGATTAATATGGGCTTGGAAAATGGTGTACGCAAACCAACACCTGGTGTTGCATTGTTGCCCAAAAAGGACTCTGATGCTTCGTGTAAGTATTCTCAAACATAATCTTTACGCTAACCCACTAGCCCACAGCCAGAGGCTAGTAAATTTCTTCTTGTGCTTGTGAACTTTCTAAAGATTGTGTATTGGGCTAGTGGTAAAATATTTATTTTCAGCAGTTCACACATCATATGGGCTAGTGCTTTAAAAAACTTAGTTCAACACTCATATTTCTACCATCAGTTGTACATAAAAACTTAGTTCAACACTCATATTTCTACAATCAGTTGTACATACAACCTTGTATTGATATATAAACACCACCTGCTAACAGTACTTTGAACAGTCGAGTGCAGCTGTGAGTTGGTCTTTGTTCTGCTTACCTGTTCCTTCATATTCTTACTCAGTGTATAAGAGATGGGAGACAAATAATGTTTTGTGTAAAAGCTTCAGACAAAGCAGCATGTGCCTTAATTGAGCCTTGTGCTTTTATTCTCCTGAAAAACTGTATAGCACTGTACTAATAGAGACAGTCTCTTATGTTTGCTTAAATTCCGTTCAGTGTTATTACATTCTTAATCTTTTACCAATTTACTCCTGTTTAAATGCAAGTTATATTAGATTGAAATTTAATAGGGGAATGTATGATTTAATCAATAAATTGAGTTTGAGCAAAAACTATGAAATTAGGGCCTGGGTTTTGGGCAAATCAGTTAGCATGAAGGCTGCAGTGTTTTATCACTATTTTGGGAACATAGCCCATGTATGTCGTTTTGGTTGGAATTGTGAAAAATCAGTTAAATGCTGTGGATGTGTATTTCATATGTGAGTTCTCAGACTTGCAATGGCCTCTATGCATGCTGTGATAACAGGAGAGTCTATCTCAATGAGGAAGTTTACCTGTCATTGCTATTATACATTTCTTTGTTTCCAGTACCTCCCACAGATCCAAGTATTGTGTATGATTGGTTTAGAGTTGGTGTGTTAGATTATGATGAGGAGACACAATGCTACTTAGTACAGAAAGTAAATAGACAGGACAGAATAGTTGATTCTAGCGGAAATCCTGTAGTCAATGGAGGTCTTAGACCAGATGGTAGGTTCAATGAAAATAACATATGTTTTACAGTGTTTGTATTTAAGTGTTGAGATCCAGCTATTGATTAAAATCAAAGTACTGAAAGTACCGATAGAAGCTGAAGTTAATAGACTGCACTGCCACTGGAATGGGAACCAGTTTAACATTTGCATGGCAGTTGTAGAAAATGTAGTATTTTGGTCTGCATCAAAATTCATGTGTGTCAGATGAGTGTTAGGTATGGATTGCTGAAATATACTTCAACTTCCAAAAAGTAGTTTGAATTATACAAACCATGATAAAAAATCTTATTCATGTTTATCAAGTTGTTTCAAAATGTGTTATGTAATGTACCACTTACCTAATACAATACCTTTTGTATTTGATAGATCGACTCATAATCCAGTTGAACAATTTAAAAAAAAATATTTGTTCCATTTTTTCCAAGACAACAATAGTTACAAATATTGTTTTTATTGAAATTATTTTGTGTTGCCTGAAACCAACTGACTTAATGAGGTAACTTGGTCATAATTTCAGGATCCAGAATATCTCTACCATCACAATATTTGATCCCTCGTGTGAGACTTATGTTCAAAGCTGAAGATCCAAGAGTTTACTCTCAGCGTGTAGCTGAAGCATTTAAACTTAGAAAACACACTGAAGCATTGCTAAGATATAACTTATATATTGACTGTATGCCTATGGATGGTGTCGGTGAACTTGACCAAGCTTCATTGAAAAGAATGGTTGAGTGGGCAAAAAGTGCACCAGGATTATCTAAGGACAAAGGGTAATTTATATAAGATTTTATTGACCTGTAAGAACAATAATCACTAATTTGTATGTATGTCTAATTATATTCTAGGCTATATTTGTACATTAATTGCTTTTTTCATTTTCTTCCATCTCCAAACTAGGTCATGTTGAATAAATGTAAACATTGCTTCTAAATGAAATTGATTGTTGAAGTTACCTACACCTATTGTATCAAAATGAAGCAATATAATTTTGTGCTTTGCCATCCTCAAAAAATATTATGTTTTCTGTAATGCCACTACTCATCAAAAAACAGCCCTACTCAGCCTACTGGATAAAAAAATAGCATTCTGGCATGTATTTTGGGTTCAGTGTAAAAATTAGATTGTAAAAAATAATATTTCCTCTTAAATATTCTCTGTGTAGTGTTACCGCAAGCATTTTTTTAAGCATGACCCTATATATTGTTTTTTAAATTCTTCTTAGGCTAGAAGATGGTATTCAAGCTTTAGAAAAAGAGGCCAACATCGACTTCTGTCGTTCTATGAATAGAATAATATTTGATAAGATCATAGAACAAGACAATTCAACTTTTGCCTTTGTTTCTGTCCCAGCACCAGAAACAAGACCAGTACCATACAAAGGTAACTCTTATTTTTGTTTAATTAAGTGTTTAACATTAACCATTAGTTTAAACAATCTTTACAAATAAAATAAAATTCATAATTGTTTTACACTCTCCACGTTAAACAGTTCAGATTCAATCTTTACCAAACTTGGTAAAAATGTTTATGAACATGTATAATATATCTGGGCTAAGTTGAATTACCAGCAAAATTGACTGTGGAAGTCTTGAATCATGTCCTCTGATTCAGTATAATGAAATTATTCTTGACTGCTCTCTAAGTTGACCAGTTCCTATCTATTCCCAACCATTCATCACCAGATAAGTTTACATTATGACTATTTACAGCTTGCAGTACAGATGTACCAGAATATGACTATGATGCTGTCTATGATGCTTTTGCCTTCAATTCTCTCCTTACTCGTGTGGAGAGTATCAAAGCTACTGGTACTGTAGCTATCGAATGTAATGAAGTAGGCAACAAATGTCTGTACCATGTTCCTACCACCAAACCAATGAGAATTGAAGAATTCGAACAAACCCAAGCTCAAGTCACATCTCAGGTAATTTGATTCAAACTTCTAATCTTTGCTCCTTTGAACTGCAATATCGGCGAAAAGAGGTAACATGCCTTGATCAAGGTCATGTATTGTTTAGTTTATTTTATTATAATTCTCTTGCACATATTTCTGAATGATGAAGTAACCAGTTTGTTTCCTTTGAAATAAAAAATGTTTGGAGAAAAGCTCTTATGTCTATTGTGGTATCATACTTTAAGAGTTTTGTCTTCCACTCCATGGCTTTAATGTGTTGCCCTGTCAAAAAACTATTCATGAACTTATATATTCTTTAATAGTTCAAGAAAAAATCATGTTTTCATGAATTCCATTTAGGTTTGTTTATTATATGATATATTAAAATAAAAGTTATGCTTTTCCTCTATTTTTAGGTGGCACTATTTTTAAAGGATTCTTGGATCTCAACTCTCCGTGCAGCCATTAGGACCAAGTTGAGGGATGTTGGTAAAGGTTGGTTCAATATTCATGAAACTAACTTTGAAGTCTATCAAATCTCAAAGCTGAAGAAATTCATGGAAATGGTCAAGTTCATGATGCAGGTTGGTTCACTGTTTTATTTGTTTAAACTTATTAATCTTATATCGATTGTAGAGCAAGTTCGTACAACTTATATTAACTACTCTTGATGACTGCTTCCTGGATTCTGACCAGTACTCGTGCTGAAAGAAGGGATTGTAAAGATTTCAGTTCAAATTCCACTATTTGGGGGATTTGAACCGCAACCTCCTGTAATATATTTGTCTCTTTTTGCTTTATCGATGCAATTTTGAAATTCAGTTGTTGTTTTTCATTATGATATGAATAATCCAATTTATTTTTTTCATCGTCAACTATTACTGCTATGATAATATTTTTAATAGATACATGTAAATGCTTTATGTTTAAATACATAACTAAAGTCTGATATCACTTTCTTACCTGTTGATTCTATCACTGTTTGCTCCTGGTGGCATATTTAGATTCTAGAGATAGATAGTGATAAAACACATGTATTGAAAGCACCCTATTTATTTTGACCTTGTGTTATGACTGTTATCCATATGTCCATGCTTATATTTCAGGATTCTATGAGATTTCTTGTCCAGAATTCTTTATCATCCTTCACTCAGATGATTCTGGACGCTTGTTATTCAACTATAAATCTTGAAGAAGATTTTGTTTGGGGAACAGATGTTATTTCCAGTCCCTACAGGTTATTATACTTCTAATTCTCTACAGTCCAGACAGAGTTTTCAATAATTTTGTGGCCAACAGACCAAAAAGCTAGACTAACAGGCCTGCTAGGGTGGTCCGGGGCATTTTTCCGGCAATATTTTTTTTTGTAAGCGTCCCAAACTTGTTTCTAAGCGTCTAAATGGGCCGATATCTGGTTGTTTTTGAGAATCCCGGTCCAGGAATAGGCATCTCTTTTCCAGTTGTTAGCTTTCCCAGTAGATGATTTTATGTTTTCTCACACAATTCAGAATTATATTTTGACATTTTTCTTGGCTTATAAATGCTGCTGTCATAATTTTTCAACCAAAATGTATATTATAGTTCCTACATACACTATTTTCCTAGGAAACTTAAGAAAAGACCGCAGGAAAGATGTACATGTACTTTGGTCTTTATAGACAGATGACCTTTACTCGCAGGACATTTTGTTCTTTTATTTTGTTACTTAACCAATGACTATTTTTAAGAGAATGGCCTTTATTCACAGCTTGGTCTTTATTTGGAGATGGTTGCTAACAAAGATTTGACTGTACTTAAATAACTTTTTATCTTTTACTTTCAGACCTAAGAGAAATGCTCTGTTCCTTGTAGACCTACAGTTAGACACGTCTGGAGTACACTACAGCACCAATATAAACAACTTTGAAACAGTTCTTGTAGGTCTTTTTGACAAGGGCATACAATCAACACAGAATGTACCTCAGCTTGAAAAGGTAAGATCTTATTGTCAAAGAATTGGTCAGTTCATTTCTGTTGAAAAATGAGCTCGATTTTGAAAATCAGATATGATTTTCAGTGTATATTAACTATTAAAAAATTGTTACAATAAAATCTAGTCACACCTCATCTCTTCTTAGCTCAGCTCTTCTTTGGTTGTTACATAACATGAAGATACATGTGTTTAACGTAATATCCTCTGACAAGTTCGTCAAAAATGTCAGTATGACCAAAACTTTATCTCTGTATGTTTTTCGAAAGATATCAGATAATTCTGCAGTCAAAATTCATTTTCACCTTGATACTATGGCCAATTCTTTGGGATAAAAGAATAATCTTAATATTTTGATGATTTCATTATCAAGCTGAAATATGGTATGAAATATTTAAATTTTGTCTGAAAATACGTTTTTTTTTGTGGTTATGGACTCTGACCAGAAACCACTAGCCCCAACTGCTGTGAGTTTGAATCTCAACTGGGACCCTAAAAGTTCACATGTGAGCTTGTTGTCTGGCTGGTTTAGGAAAAGTCTTGGTTCTACCCTGGGGTCTTCTTTCACTGATAGAGAGTCGTGGGTTTGAGCCCAGCTACAGACCATGCTTCTTTATGTGAGAAAGTAGGCAGTTGCTTATGGAGGATGGGAGCCGCCCAGTACTGGTTCTTCCAAGGAACAATGGTTAGTTGAACCGTTCGCCTAAAATGACTGACTGTTGAAAAGGGGCAAAAAAAACCTCAAACAAACAAGAATCTTTCACTGTTAAAGCTGGAAAAATCACCCAAATGACTCTGACTGTTGATGCAGCATAAAATCCTAGCAAAAAGTGAGACTAAAAAATATCTGACCTCTATAATAAGATGGTTGCTGAACGAGGTTTTTTCTGTACTTATTTAATTTCTTATTTTCTGTCTATCAGTATATTCTTGAGGACATCTTCTGGTCTGGAACACCCTTACTGGAATCTGTTGGTGAACATGAGCCTCATGTTGAAGAACTTCGTGAGAACATCAAGGCAGCCGTTAGGAAAGCTGTTATTCCAATGAAAGCATATGCTAGAGAATATGAGAAATATTTAGAGATAATGAACCTTGATATCAATCAGTACATCAGGTATGGCATTCATATTGTTGAAAATTGTTAACTTGGTGATTTGAAGGTGTGTTGCTTATGTGTTAATGTTAATATACAACATTTATCATAAATTCTTTTTTGGTCAATTTAGTCATTTTGCTAAAATGGTTCTTTTATATCATACATGTAGTTTACTTGAAAATACAGTACTTGCTTGCCAATTATTTTAAAATTGTGTTTTGCCTGCATGCTTACTAAATGGATATTTTGTGGCTAATGGATGGCTCAGGTGGCTGTTTTGAATTATGGTATAATTTTTTAAATAATTAGATATGTTTGATGTATTACAGGGAGTATGAAACTCAGGAACATACAGCTCTCGAGGTAAAACAAGAGGTAGAGATGCATCTGAAGGAGAAGGACATTATTGAAGCCACAATTCCAAGCAACATAATGATTGGTCCATTCTGGATAAACACTGACTCAGTAAAACAAAATTTGTCCAAAAAGCGTAAAAATCTCAGTAATGCTGTGCTGGAATATCTTGCTAAACATCTCCGTAAACAGGCTGATGAAGTAAGTGCCTTGTTTTGGTGTTGTATTTTCATTGTATTCTGAATAAATGTTTTATTGTTTGTGTATAGAAGATGATAATATAAGGTCATCTTTTAAAAATGTCAATCTGTGGTTAAGTGACCTGAACTTCAACAGTGGGTTGGTATGGGGGATGGCATTTTTGTACTGAAAAAAAAAAGATGGAGTGATGAAATTTTTTTTTTTATTGTGGAAATTATTAAATGGTAGATATACGTTTTGTACTTTAAGTTGACTTAGTAGTGAATTTTAACATTATCCATGGTCAATTTAGTATTTTAGTATTAAACAGTGCTCATGTTGTGTTGTGTTTTGCAGGCCTGTGAAGAGTTTAAAGCAATCAGCAGAAAATTGTATGACAAATGTAACTGTATTGAAGAATTGTCAGACATGAGAGAATGGATGAAATCTATTCCTGAGAAACTGAAGGAACATCAGGTATGTTAACCAATCAAATCACACATACTAAAATACATAATGATATTGTGAGCACTTATTTCACAAGTCTGGTACAAATTAAATTTCTATAGTAACAGGTAGGACTTGCTCTGGGGTATGCTTTTGCTGTACCAGCAATGGTTATATGGTGACAAGAAAGTTTCAAGTGTTAACCAGGGTAGATCAACCAACCTTCTGTAAGCTAACAGGACAGCTTCCTCACAATTGAATTTTGTCTGATCCAAGTGTTACTTGAACACACAGCAGTGAAAAGCTAGTCATTGCTAGTGAGACATCATAACTACTGGACCACAGTTGTATCCTCTTTTTTATGGCAAAAGTAGACGAGCAGTGCAAATGAAATCAAGGCTCACTTGGATAAGAAATCAACACTTTAGTTTCAGTCTTGTACTTACAAGTTCTTTTGTAGTATAAGTTCATCATTTTTGTCTATGTTTGTTGTTGTATTTGTCTATCATTTGATTTCAGGATTTGATTGATAAAGCCATGGAAGACTATGAACTTATTGAAGATTTCTATTACAATCTGTCAACTGATGATTTCAACCTCAAGTATGTAGATGAAATATTTATATAAATTTGTACAGAGTTTTTAGCATTTGGCATTATTATTTTCTATTAATGAACATTTATTTATTTTCGTAAATATTTGCAATGCAGAATTTGCCTCCTTATTGTCCATAGTCTTTTTTGTCTGTTTCCATTTTTCACAGTTTTTATATGATAATTTCACTAAAATTACATTGAATTCTGTAAATTTTCATGGCTTTCATGAGAGGTTATCATCTCTGATTAAAAGGCTCAAGCCTCTCTTATGAGATGGAGTCCCTTCTGGGACCAAGTTTCACATGTGAGGAAGTCGTCCAGCTAGCTTACAGAAGGTGAGTGGATCTATCCAGGTGTATGCCTGGTATCTCCTCCACTGTTGAAGCTTGATATCACCATATGACCTTGGCTGTTGGTGCCATATTAAAACCCAAGTAAACCAAAAAGTATACATGGTTATCATAGCTGTGTTAGACTACAGTACTTAAACAAAAAATATGCATGGTTATCATAGCCATGTTAGACCCCAGTAAACAAAAAAAATATGCATGGTTATTTTAATCAAATGTTATTTAACTTTAGGTGGACCGCTATTGGTTGGCCACATAAGATAGAGGTACAGATGGAACAGACTTATACTCAGCTTGAAGAGGATGAAGAAAGATTTAGAAAACTACAGTCTTCTGATCAAGCCAACTTCAATGATCGTTTAGATACATTACAGGTGATATGATACATTGCTTTTTGAAAAATATTTCTAAAAAATATTTTCTCTGTGTAATCATAAACAAACATTACAGGGTTAATAAATGTGTTATCAATTACTTTATGTTTACAATGAAAATGTGATTTTTTGTGATTTGCCATGATGTATCTTTCAGAAAATTTTAAAATATTTTGTGTTTACTACTATGGATTAAATTTTTTGAGGCCTTGATTTCCTTTCATGTTCCTTCCTGTATTACTTATTTGAGTGACTACTGTAGATATGTCTTTGTAATTAGCATATTGAATGTTTTAAAACTTTCTGATTACATTTTCATTAGATGGTTGTCGCAGGAATGGCTGCTCACAGTGACATTAGCAAGGCTCATGAAATTGCTAATGAAGTTAGGAGAGTAACTAAGCAGTTGAAGGAAGCCCAAGGCTTATCATCTACTTATAATAACAGAGAAAGATTGTTTGGCATGCCTGTGACCAACGTAAGTCAGTGTGTTGCTATAGCAGCTCAGTGTTGATGGTTTGATATAAAATTTTGTCTTCTTTTATGTTTCTGTTAATTGTTAAAATAATTATTAAAACAATGTTTGATTTTTCTGATACTTGGTGAGGGCTTACAAGAAAATGTGTTGCTTTAACATTATGGTATATCCATATATGTTTGTTAATTTTTCAATGATGTGTTATAACCAAAACAGCATTTCTGTTGTATATGATCAGGGCATACTTTGAAGTTTAGTTGATCTATATTTGGACATTTGAATAAACATATTTCTTTGAAGATTACTGTTGTTCTCTAAAGAAGATATTTGTGTACAGTAGAACTACTAATTTCCCAATGGTACCATTTATTGATTTTAATAGATTTTTAATTTTTTTTATCTTTAGAATTTACTCACTGAAGTTAGGCTGACATAATTTCCAAGTACTGTATGATGCTGTTCTATATCTGAATGTCTATATTCATTTTAAGAAGGTGCCTTTTTGTAATACAACATAAATGCTGTTATATTATCCCATATATTGGTTCTAATTGTTTGTTTTCTTACATGTTTTACTTGATGTTTGTTTAGTATTATGTTTCAGCTTAGTATTGAACAGTTTGTTCCCAAGTGTCTGTCTATATGTCCGTCTGTCTGTCTGTTTGAAGATAGACTATGTGTATAATAACTCAAAGCGCCTTCTCAAGTGTTTTTCTGGGATTATCATGCTGGAAGAATAATATGCAGCTGTGTTTGGTGTGAAACTAATAGAAAATACCCTACCCTACAAAATCATTGCAAAAACGCTGTAAATTCTTTCTATTTATGTGAGTTGTCTCCCTTCCCAAAATTTTAAAATTTACTTTGTACATTAACTTTCAAAGATTTTTGTTTTATGTTGAGATTAAGACATTTTTATAACAGTGACTGCCAATTCCTAAACTCGGAAAGTGGTGTTACAGCTTTTTTGCAATGAAAACTAGTGATTTACTTTTATTCCATTTGTTACATAGAATATGGCTGCTGTTTTGTTACATGTCTATGAAAATTTACATTTTTAGGTTTTGACAGATAAATATACATTTTGATGAAACATCCAAGAAATATAGTTTTACAGTAATATTTCAGTTCTATATCAGCATCAATTATTTTGACATGAAATCCCAAAAAGTTGAAAAAAAAATAATTTAGTATTTTTAGCTTTTTCGGACCATTTTGAACCCAAATCATCAGAATTGTATAAATAGGTTGTATTTATTTTTTTTGCATTAAATTTCATAAAGTCTACATTGACAGACTACACTACAGCAGTTTGATTCTATTATTTTCCCCTCCTAAAATCAGAGCACTGATAATATATAGCATTTGATAGAAAATTGATTTCCACAGTTGCCATAATGTGTTGTATATTTGTTAATCACCAGAAACGTGAAGTTTAAGTGATGAATAAATATGCTTCTGCATATAATGTAAGTTTAGAATGACTGAAATTTAAGGCAACAAATAGTTCTGTGTCTGTTATATGAATCTAAAATTGTTCTGGACACACTAAGTAATGCATTAGATTGTAATCTTAAATTTTATCTCTGTATATTATCATTGCCCTGTAAAGTAAAATAATCCATTCACTTGGGCTTATAATTATGAACATTACTCTGCACTAATTATTGGGCTATCTAGATTACGGTAATAGTATCGAGTCTTTCAGAAAAATGAGTAACATTTAAATTTCAGAATCGCCCTCCAATCACATGATTGTGGGCAACGAAGAGACTTTTAAACATCTTGTTCACAATGCAAACCTTTTCATTAGCAGAAATCTTCACTTAGGTTGAGTTCACCCTCAAATTGAGTGTTACACTTAAAGTTGATAAGGATAAGTTTTGAGTGCCAGGTATTTTTCATAATTTTGAGCCCAGTTTGGTGTGAAATGAATCTGCAATGTAAACTATTTTCATAAGCACCTTGTTATATACATCTGTGAATTGTTTACGTGTGAGATTTTGTTTTTGATTCGCATGACAGCCTATGGTAGATAGATGAAGTAGATTCACAAACAATTCCTTCTGTATATGCAAGATGTTTGAACAGTTATCTGTTATACTTGCAGATCTAATGTTGTTTATGTCTCTGTGTGTTGTTTAACTGATCTTGATTTCTTTCTTTTATCTTGGTTCTTTTTTTCCTTTCTGTTGTTGAAAACTAACTTATTAAATACTGACAGATCCAGTATTAAAAAAATGATCACATGTCATTTTAGTTATACTTTTTTCCATGAAGTTACTTAGGCATTGAAAGTTACTGATAAGGCTTTGTCTGTAATTTGCTTCTACATGTTATTTATCAATTATCTTCATGAAATATTAGATCCTTTAAAAGTAGGTAATATACATACAAGTTGAAATCTGCAGTTAGAGTAATGTTGCAATGCGCTTTATTGTCTCTAGTTGTATACAAGTCGTGACTATGTGCATTGTAAATGTTCATATCATAACCCTGTACCCCAGAAGTCACAAATATACTTTTTTTCAACATAGCAGAACACTTTTATTCCTCAATATCAAATTGAATATGGACTTATACCCACTAAATAACTGTGAGAGCTTTACATATAAAAGTTACTATTACATGACTTGGGGAATTTTGTATATCAGAGTTACTGCCCTTGAATGTTTTTGTTTTCTGAGCTTTTACTGTTTACTTGGTTCACATAAGTTGACATAAAATCATGATAGAAACTTTTTGTTTTATTAGTTATATAAAATTCATTTGATTCTTTTAGTAGTTAGATTGAACAACTGAACAGTTTGGTCAACTACTTAACTGTCTTAGGTTCAATTTATTCACAACAGTAGACCAGTAGTGATTGGTGTTTAATCAAATTACTTATCAAAATAAGTAATAATTTCTTCTTTAATGCTTTCCACCATCTGAGTCTGCACACTTTATATGAGAATTTTCAGAGTGACCAAATACTAGTTATGTCATGAGTAATAATGTATGCTCTTTTCACTGCAATAAGGCATTGATGGAAAACTGGGTTATTTTGAAAGAATGAACTGTTAAAATACTTGGGTTTGCCTAACGTTAATTATTAATTCTTCAATTTTATTTTAAAGATATTGATAAATTCCCAAATTTAGTCATTTGTTTTGAATTCATAATTTACTGATACCAATACTTTTTGTTAATCTTTGTCTAACAGCTTGTTTGAGTATATCAATTGGTCAAGTACAGATTTCGTAATTAAATGTTGTAGGCCAGTTTCTGTACACACTGATGTCTCCATTGGATTCATAAACCCTTGCAATGCTGGAACCAAATTTCCAAGCTTCTGTCGCCAGGTTGGAACCATGCCGGCCTACTTGCACACTTGCAGTCTGACTAGGTCCTTTACTGTTGGTTGACTAACTTCTAAATTTTCATTGTTATATCCTTTAAATTCATAGAATTATGGTTAAAAATGGAAGTTTTACAAGTCCATTTAAGAAATTCAGCAGGTTAAGGTTAAAGTTGCTCTGAAAGTTCTCTCTTATAGATGTTTTATTTTGGTAGCACTGATTTCACATTTTATAAAGTTTGCTAGAGTAGAGCTGTAAGGGATGTTTATTGTTCTAGTATGACAAGCTAGGAAAGCTTGTGAAGGACTTTGAGCCTTTCCGTAACCTTTGGGTCACTGCTTCTGATTGGATGAGATGGCATGAGTCCTGGATGAATGACCCCTTGACCTCTATCAATGCTGAGGAGTTAGAGAAGAATGTGAATGATGCATACAAGACAATGCACAAATCTGTCAAATTGTTCAATGACATTCCAAGTAAGTGACCTTCACCTTTGACCTTAATGGCTGTTAAGATTAATATGTCTGATTGTAAACTTGAAAGTGATTGTTTATATGTGTTGGAATTGTGTTCAATTGATCAATTTTCTAAATTCTACTCATTTAATTGTCTTCTGTCTTGAAAAATCTTCACTTATCAATTTTCTAAAATGGCATTCAAATCTTTTATATGCTGTATTAGTGATCTTCTCTGAATGTATTTACTAACATTTTCCCTATGTTTTACTTAGGTGTTCAACAAGTGGCACAGGAAATCAAAGGAAAGATTGAAGAATTCAAACCATTTATTCCACTAATCCAAGGTTTACGTAACCCTGGTATGAGAAGTCGCCATTGGGACAATCTGTCCAATGAACTTGGATTCTCTGTGGTTCCAAAGGCTAATCTGACATTCAGTAAATGCTTGGATATGAAACTTAATGATCATATACAGACTATTGCTAAGGTTGCTGAAGTTGCTGGCAAAGAATACTCAATTGAACAGGTTTGATGCATATTTTTATTCTTAGATTTTATACATTTCATTGTAAATAAATCAAATGACTGAAGAAATATTGTTTATTTTTCAAATTTCAAACAATTTAATGATTCAGAAAACAGTGTTCACAAAGAATGGTAGATCAATATCTTGGACTGATATGTTTGCTTAAAAAGATCAGGTTTGAAGATTTAACTCCGCATGTCTGGCTATTGATACCAGTCAAATTCATCCCAAATATATTGGGGGGGGGGGGATACTTATAATTATTTGAAAAAATCTGGCTTAGCTATTCAGTCAGTGAGATACCCTGTTCTTCAAGTTTCCATTCATAGAGACTTAGTATAGTTTAATTCATTAAAAATTGATTACATGTTCATGATGTCTGTTTAGTCACCCTCGTACAGTGACTTCTTCGTGTGTTCTTAGCAGTACTTGCACCAAATTAACTGATTGTGTGGATATGGAAGGGTCTAGCCACTTACTGGATTTGAATCTTTGACTTATAGATAAGGATTAACATGTCACTATAACTTCATAATGAAGAATCTTTACCATGCAGTATGTTTTATAGGCTTTGGATAAAATGGAGAAAGAATGGGATCCAGTGCAGTTTGAGATTATATCCTACAAGGAGACTGGTACCTATATTTTACGTTCATCAGAAGATACATCACAATTGTTGGATGATCATATTGTCATGACTCAGAGCATGTCATTCTCTCCTTACAAGAAACCATTTGAAGAACGTATCAACACTTGGGAAAACAAACTCACAACTACCCAGGTTTGTGTTGCATTCAACTTATTATTTGTAGTTGTATAATGGCATTTACATGTCAAGGTTGCCTTTTTCTTGAGCTTCAAGTTTCTTTATGGTCTTAGGTGTTACATATTTTTTATTGGATAGATTGTGTCTGGTGAAATAAAACTGAAATATGTAGGATACATTATTCTTTGTGTTCCTAGTTTAAATTAGAAATCTGGTACCAATGGAGATATATTGATTTATTAATTAATTGAATTATGAAATAATTTACCACACATTTTAACCATCATTAGACGATGTGTCGCACACAACTCCCATGGCTGTAGCTCCAAGGTCTATGCAGCATATGGGGGGTATTTGTCACCTTAATTGTGACAACTCTAGTTCTAGATTTCTCATAAAGCTTCTAGCATGTTATTATCATTATATTCCAGGATGTACTGGATGAATGGCTGAACTGCCAGAGAGCTTGGTTATACTTGGAGCCTATCTTCAGTTCTGAAGATATCAACAGACAACTGCCAGTTGAAAGTAAGAGGTATGCTACCATGGAAAGAATGTGGAGAAAAATCATGAAGAACGCTAAGGAGAACCCACAGGTATGTGTAGATTTCATTATTTATGACCTGACTAGATATTCCAGTAAGATATTTACACTTTGGCATCTGTTGTTGACTGTTTGTCTAAATATAAGGAAAATAAATTACTTCATGTGTGTGATTTTTTGTTCTTTAAGAAAATTTTGTCTTTGATTAGAACATAAAACATAAGTCTTCAGGTCCAGGCAGGTCTATCAAGAATATGCTTGTGAAAGATGGATAAAATATTGTCCTCCCTTCAAGTGTTTGCAAAATCACACCCCTGTACTTAAATATGTACAATTATTTTATTTTCTAGTACTGCGTCTAATAGTATTCTATTCCGTGACAAAATTTGTCTTCTTTTCTAATCAGCAACCAATTCTACCCTCATATTTCAATAGAGTTGAATATTTTCTGCATCATATCCATGACTTATTCAAAACTTAAAACTTGTGACCTACAAATTATTTTAAAAAATCAGGAGTTGTTGCCCTTGATGAAAAATATATATTTCTTTACATATAGTGTGATAACCTATATTTTTTAAAAATGAGTCATGCTAATTTTTCATTATTTAGATTTTCTTATGTCAATCTGGAGATGTGTCTTTTAATTATCCACTGTGTTATTTTACAGGTTATCTCCCTTTGTCCAGACAGTCGTCTCCTTGACAACTTGAAGGAATGTAACAAGCTGTTGGAACAAGTACAGAAAGGTCTTAGTGAATACTTGGAGACAAAACGTAATGCTTTCCCAAGATTCTACTTCTTGTCAGATGATGAACTTCTTGAGATTCTGTCACAGACTAAAGATCCCACAGCTGTACAACCCCATCTCAGAAAGTGCTTTGAAAATATTGCCAAAGTAAGTGTTTGCTTTAGTCACATGCTTTAGTGACTGGAATTGTTGTACTTAGTCTGTTGTATATACAAAATATGAATTTTAGGGGACTGACTGCTATGTGCTGCTTTGAGAGTTTTCCAGATTTTAATAGATTTGATACATGACAGTGTATCATGTTACAATACTGTGTTACCTTCACTTCAATGAAGTCCCAGTGACCTAATATGCAACTAATTTCTCTTGTTTTAACGTGTAGTTGAGGCTTTAGTTAAGAAAGACTTGTCGGTTTAAAAAATTATTGAACTGCTTTGAATTTAGTGTTTTCAATTGTATGTAGGGCAAATATTTGAATGTTTAGTTGATTATTTAATGACTGTTGCCATGTGGATGCAGATCAAATACATCTATTTTCATAAGATTTTGTACCAAGGATGTGTCGGTTAATCTAAAATCATATCTTCAGCTGCGATTTGAGGAGGACCTACAGATTACAAGGATGTACTCAGGTGAAGGTGAAGAGGTTGCATTCCGGGGTAAGAAGTTGTATCCCACTGGTAATGTAGAAGACTGGATGTTGGAGATTGAGAATTGTATGAAAGAAAGTCTTAGACTTATTATTCAGGACAGTTTAGCGGATTATGAAAAGGTACATGTATGGTGTTTACTGTTTTGAGGATTTCTCACAGGTTGACTTAATTAATTCTAAGCATACTATGACTTGAGATTCTATTTTTTTTTATTAATTACTCAGAAAAATAAATAATTCTTTTCATTTTTATTATATATATATTTTTGGGGGGTATTTTTGTCTTGGCTTATTTTGCAAACTTTGGTTAGGTAAGTCCTGTATTGGTTTAGAGAATATTTTTGTCTAGAAAGTAATGCTTAGTGCTTAGTTATGATGGTTTTTGATGGTCTGTTCCTTATGTCTATATATAAGAGCAAATCTATTTTATCAGTCATTAGTAGACACTGTCAAGAATAATTTAATAAAAAGTTGAACTTTTCATGTCTTTTATAAGTCTTGAACATTATTGAACTATTCACCATTCAAATTCCAATACATTCTGAAAATTATTATTCATTTTATGTTGAAAATATTTATACCTAAGACAATATTTATTTAATTTAGATACCAAGGACAGATTGGGTATTGAAATGGCCAGGTCAAGTTGTTTTAGCAGGATGTGCTGCATTCTGGGCCACTGGTGTGACTGCAGCTTTAGAAAAGAAAGCTCTTCCAGAGATGTTTAAGGAGGAGATTCTACCACAGTTGAATGATTTAAGAGAACTTGTAAATAAGGATATATCAAAGATTGGACGTATGACATTATCAGCATTGATTGTGATAGAAGTGCATGCCAGAGATGTGATCATTAACATGTTGGATAATAATGTTGAAAATGTCAATGACTTTGAATGGATCAGTCAGCTGAGGTAATTCTGAATGTTGCATTCTTTTTAGCATCAAATCACTATTTAAGTTGGATTAAAGAAAAAAATTGCCTTGCATAAAATTCTGATGCAGTCAAAATTACTATTCCAGCATTTGATACATCGCAAGTTGCACTTTCTTTCATAGACATCATAGACGATGATTTTATCAAGATACACCATTCTCTAAACTTAGAAATAATGCCTCCACTTGTTTGTAAAGAACAGAATTTTGTCTTCTTTCTATTCTTTATGTCAAGATTGTATGTACATTGGCATGATTTGTGTTGAAATCTTTAGGCTCTTGTTTAAATTAAGATGATTTACTGTTGTTAGTGAAAAACTTTTCCTATACCAGAGTGTTAGGTAAAATGGTTTGTTCAGAGTTACGTTTTTAGAAACTAACAAACTCTAAATTTTCTTGCAGATATTATTGGCATTCAGATAATCTATGGATCCGTGCTGTAAATGCTGAGTTCGCATATGGTTATGAATACCTTGGTAACACAATGAGACTTGTCATTACACCCCTGACTGATAGATGTTACCTCACACTGACTGGGGCTCTCCATCTGAAGTTTGGTGGGGCTCCTGCGGGGCCTGCTGGTACTGGAAAAACAGAAACAACGAAGGTAAGACATGTCACCAGCACACAGTGATATCTGGGGTAGAATTACCTCCACATATTTCTGTGGATTTAATGATCATAGGGGTCAGTTTATTGTCTAGCTTTGCATATTTTAAGTATTCAAGTGAAAAGTTAGACAATGACAACTAACATCAATAATTAGGATATTATAAAAGATAAGAAATCAATTTTCGTCTAATTATATGATTGTGTGTCGTTTTTTGTGTCTAAAATATGTATACATTTTGTTAAGTAAGGTGATTTTCAAAATGATTTTTTTCTTCAATTACTTACAGGATCTTGCTAAAGCAATGGCCATCCAATGTGTTGTGTTTAACTGTTCTGATCAGTTGGATTTCATGGCTATGGGCAAGTTCTTCAAGGGTCTTGCTAGGTGAGTAATAGTAACTGTTATTCTTCTTTATTGGGATAAAATATTTAAAGTATTTCTACTGAAAAATGTTATTTGAATCTTCGGTATATTGGAGACAGACATTAATTTTGTGAATGGCTGCACAAATGTCTCTGCCTGCAACCAACAGATTAACTTTAAGTGTGTTTTATATGAAAACATATTTTATTCCTAAATAAATTTCATTATAAGCCTGCAATTATGATGTCACGTTTACTTAATGGTTTATAGCGCTGGAGCCTGGGCTTGTTTTGACGAGTTCAATCGTATTGATATTGAAGTATTATCTGTGGTTGCCATGCAAATTACAACAATCCAGAAAGCTCAACAACAAAGGGTGAGATATGCACCCTGTCCTTATATAACCTGTGTGAACCTTTGCTATATCTAACATAATATAACTTGCTTCACTTACTAACATTTTCCTTGGTTTCATATAGCTGACATAGTCGTAGTTACTGTGATATCATTATTATTTGCATAGGACAAAATTTCACATATTTTGCACTAATATCAATGCATTAATTTACAACTGCACTTAAAACTGCACAAATTTCAAATCAAGCAAAAAATACTCATTAACATTTGTGCAAAAATTCATGCCAGCCATATTAAATGATATCACAGTTTCATTCCTTATTTTGTTAAATGATAATCTTATCACAGCCACATTCCATCATTTTACTATTATAGACAGTTTTCTTACTTCTTCTGTTTATTCTAATTTCCCGGTTCATTGTTTCTCGGTCTTCATTTTTATTTCTTAATTAACGATCTTTACTACAGACCATTAACTAATTATCATTCTCCTATCAAAGTTATTCTTTAAAACTTGCTGTACTCTCTCTTTCTTAGAAAAGTGGTATATGATAAAATATTGGGTCATCATAAATTTTACCTATCGGCACCTCTGTGGGTCAGCTTTTTTCATTCTTGCTCTACTTTCACCATTGACCAACATGGTACTAAAATCATGGACCTTAAAAATGTTGACCTATAAGCACCTTAGCCTATTAATAGGTTTATTTCGAGCAATGCTTTCACTATCAACTTGTTTTTTTATGCTTAATAAAGCTGTGGAGCATGGGCCTGTTTTGATGAGTTCAATCGTATAGACATAGAAGTGTTGTCTGTTGTTGCTATGCAAATTATGACAATAACTAGAGCTCAGAAAGCTGGGGTATACTTGTTGAATACTTCTGTGTTTGAAATTCAAAAATGTTCTTTTTTTCTGTTTATTTATCTTCTTAGAAGTGACTACCTTATTCTGCTTTTTTTCACAGATTGCATTCTTGGAATTTTGAATTAGCTTAAAATCTTTAAGATGCTTACTAGAAGCCAGACCTAGTATTTATTGTTGTACACTATAATTTTATATCTATAGTGCACACATTGGCCTATTTCGTGTGATTTACTCCAAATTAAAGACTACTTTTTAGTGTAATTTCTATTTTTACATAATCAAGGGTAAAATTGTTATTAAAAGAAATCACATTGGCATCTTAACCACAAACTTTCCTGAAAAAAAAATTATACCTCAGATTTTAGATATTCTGTTTTGAAGTGGCATATGGGGGTTTTTGGTGTTTTTGGTACTGTTCTACTTTTTTCACCTGTTTATGTTTATTTGTTTAGTTCATGACAATGTCTGTTTGATAACCAATGTTAAATAATTGTTGGTAGAATATCTCATTGCAAACTTTCAAATTGATGACTAATACTAACTTTGTTTAATCACATTAAAGTTTACTAAACATATTCTAAACTTTCCTACGTTTGGATGATTTTTAATAGTAATAATTACGAGACCTAACTATTTACTATTTGCAATTAAACTTCTTCATTTTTTAAAAAATTGAACAATAATAATTGTACTTTCTTAAGCATCTTTGTTCTAACAAAAATGAGTGAAGAACAGCTGGATGCATGGTGTTGTTATATATATGATTGTATTTTATCCAGGTTGATAGGTTTGTGTTTGAGGGTGTAGAACTCCCATTGAAGGCGTCCTGCTCTGTGTTTATCACAATGAATCCTGGTTACGCAGGAAGAACAGAATTACCTGACAATCTCAAGGTAAACAATTAGAATAATTTTTATCACATGTTTTACTGTGAAAACTGTTAAGTAAAATAACCTTGATATATACTGAAAATTTTTTGTGATGTATCGAAGTTTTAATAGCTGTCGGTGTTTTTATTAATAAAAGGTCAGCAATTAAAATGTCTCTATATTAGTTATAAAAATAATCATATGGCCATATGGTAGTTCCACAATGCAATGCAGTTGCATAATTTTTCAAATGTTTTATTGACTTTCCCCAACAAGTTCATATTCAACTCATTTCTGCAAATGTTTGTATATTTTATTTGTTTATCAGTACTTATTTATATAACTGAATACACAGCTGTTTGTTTCTATATGACTTCAGGCTTTGTTCCGACCTGTGGCTATGATGGTGCCAGATTATGCTCTCATTGCAGAAATCAGTTTGTTCTCATTTGGTTTCTCTGAAGCCAAACAATTAGCCAAGAAGATTGTATCCACATTCAAGTTGTCATCTGAACAGCTCAGCTCACAGGTAACGTGTTCCACTTCATAGGGTCCTATATTTTGTCTTCAATTATTCTGTGAATGAAAGTTAAATTACTGTAGATAGAACCAACAAATGTTATTCATAATAAGGTGAATTTGACGGTGATAACCATTAGCTCAGCTGTTATTGAAGAAAAGGTCAAGCTATTATGATCACTGTGTCATCTGCGTCTTTGCATAATCTTTGATGTAGCTCATGACTCAGAAACTACAAGAGGTAGCAACATGAAACTTCATAGATGGATAGATCTCACTGAGGCATTGAACAGACAAGTGTTGGCATCGCTTGTGGCGCTCTTGTTATGACAGTTGATGACTGCTTGACTTGACTGATCAGGTATATGCATGGTTTATTGATGATTTGTTTGATCATATTTCAGGATCATTATGATTTTGGTATGAGAGCTGTCAAGTCTGTGATATCAGCTGCTGGTAACCTCAAGAGACAATATACTGATATGGATGAGGTATGTATATACATTGTCTTAAAATTTGTCTTTGTCAGATTAATAGAGCCAAGAATTGTTAAAGTTTAAAACCATTTCAGTTAGCAAGCTGATGCATTGCTCGTGTGTTTTTTGTTATAGAGTTGGTACATGCAATATTTTTTATTATGTTGACCATTGATTTTCTTTCATTTTTTTATAAAATTTAGTATCCTATGTTCATATGGTAGAATTTGCATCTTCATTCAATTCAAATGTCTGTAGTAACCATTTGTATAAGCAGCACATTGTTAATTGAAGTCTTAATGTCTAGATCATGTCTGACATAATAATGATATTTTATTCTGATTTAAAATCTGCACATAACTAAGTAATATTATGAATACACTCAAACCAACTTATAAACCGCCACCTTATATTATTGGATATGAATTGATTGTTGAAAGTATAAAGCAAAAACTATTTTTATTTCTGTAATGATATTGAAAGTTTATTAAATGCTTGTAAACATTAATTAGACATTTTTTTACAAACAAATGATAATCGAAATTCATAATCGAAACTTGAAGGAACGTACCTGTCTCAAAGGAACGCCGGACTCCCAACATTCCAACTGCTCTGCCTCTTTCTTCTACAGACATGGCAGTCATGTTTTATGTTTTTATGATAGCGTATAGAAAACCGAATCGATCGAAATATGCTGACCTAATTTTCATTGAATGCACGGGATTCACAAGCAATATAATCGATAACGAAGCATACGTTCCACATTGGTAACTGTGCAAGAGAATATGCAATCAAATAGTATAAAAGTATGGGCAATTGAATGAAATCATTGTATGCAAAATTTCAGAAATCTCTGCCGCATAACTTCCGAGAAATTTCAATTTACGAACTGGCGGTTTATAAGTTGGTTTGAGTGTATTTGGTGAATACCATTAAAGCTGGTATTTTCATGTTTTTCATTCAGGAACTGATTGCCCTCCGTGCTATCAGAGATGTCAACGTTCCCAAATTCTTGGTGGATGACTTGAAACTCTTCAATGGTATCGTCTCAGATCTCTTCCCAAATATCAAGTATGTTGTCTATTTCATTGTAAACCAGTTTCACTCCTTTAATTGTCTTATTCTTTTATTCTGTAAATCACAATTATAGCGATTTGCTTGACTCCAAAAGTATAAAGAATTATCCATATTCCACTGTAATCATTTCTTTTAGATAAAGGTTGACTTGGTATGTGTGTCTGATTTTCACTAAAACCGAGTACAGATCAAATGTTATTGTACTAGTGGTTGAATACTTTTGATTAAGATTTGAATGACTCATTTGCCTTACAATTATTTTGTTATATCACAAACATGGTGACTCGTACATTTTATATTTTTTATCTTCAGAGAACAACCTATAGATTATGGTACATTGGATGAGTATTTGAGAAAATCTTGTCCAAAACTTGGAATCAAAGATGTTGAAGGTTAGTTTCCTTATAATTTATTTATGTGCAATGTATAATTTTCCATGCAAAAGGTTCAAATATGCCCTGTAGGACACCTTACTAGTGAATTTATTGAACTCGAAAATTTTCTTCATAAAAAACAATACTTCACTATGTCTGTATCAGTTACATAAAAAATGGTGTGTCCAGGAAAGAATAAAATATTTTCAATCTATCATATTCTTATATTCTTTATCTCAGTTAAACTGTGAAGCCGTGTTTTACTGTATGGCTTTCATAACAGCTGAGATTAATGTCTTAGATAGATTATAGAAAAAACTTTATCATATGGATCATAATTGTGTAACATGATAAGACTGACTTCGAATAGTCACTTTAGAAGTTTAACTATTTGCTTTGATTTCAGGATTTATCAACAAATGTATTCAGTTGTTTGAAACCACTGTTGTGCGTCATGGTCTCATGTTGGTCGGACCAACTGGTTCTGGAAAGACAAAGGTTAGGATAATTTTATTTTTAATGATATAAATATATGACTAGTTTATTTTCCATGTTTGGTCTGTATCATCTAAGCAATGAAATTTTCATATTGATTCATGTTGCAGGATTGAATGTGCAAACTTTGTAAAAAGTTCATGTACTGGTGACTGGCCTCCATGGTCAAGTGGTTAAGGTCACTGACTTCAATTTACTGTAACCTCTCACTGATAGAGGGTTGTGGGTTCGAGCCCAAGTATCGTGCCATGTCTCTTTATGTATGAGAGAAAGTAGGCAGTTGCTTACGAAGGATGGGAGTCTAATACCAGTTTTCCAGGAAAGATGGTTAGATGAACTGTCCACTTCAGAATGAGAATGTCCTTTGAAAATTAACATGTTTACTAGTTTTAGTTTTGCACGCATGTGTCTCAACAGTGAGACAATATAATTAAATTAACTGAAACTTGTGATATTTTTTTTCTTTCAGTGTTATGAAGTACTTAAAGCTGCCCAGACAGCTCTTACGGGACAACCATCACCTGCTGGCTTCATATTTTCAGCTACACATTCTTATGTACTCAATCCTAAATCCATTACTATGGGTCAACTTTATGGTGAATTTGATGCACTCACCCACGAATGGTAAATTATTTATGTTCAAGATTGATGCAAATCTGCATATCTTTGTAATATATGGATATGAAAAGTTCAAGGTTACTGATGCTAAAAATATAAAAATGATGTCCATTCAATAAATTTGATGTGGATTGACCTATTGGTTTCAAACTTGGTATATAGCAAGCTATTATGGAGACCAAGCTTAATACTGTATTTAGCAGTTCAGTGGTCAAGGTCACCCATTTTCTTTTAATAAAATGGCTGCTTGCCAAGTTTTTTGGCTGTTGTATTTCTTGTTTTTATTACTGAAATGAAAATTGTTATGTTTTTATTTAACACAGAAAAGGCTTACAGTTTTAAGAATGAATTGATTAAATTCAAATGAGTTAAAGCTACAAATACTTATGAATGTTTTACTTATATTTTTCAGGACTGATGGTATATTGTCTACCTTGATCCGACATGGATCAGCTGCCACTAATGATGACAAACGTTGGTACGTGTTTGATGGTCCTGTAGATGCTGTGTGGATTGAAAACATGAACACAGTATTGGATGATAACAAGAAACTTTGTCTTAGCAGCGGAGAAATTATCAAACTCACTGATGTATGTTGACTATATATAAATGCTATTCAATTATTCAAAAGTCCCTATGATGAAAATTTTCAGCGGTAATTTTATCATATTTAGAACAAAAAAGAGAAGTTTATCATATTCAGAACAAAAAAAGAGGATTGATAAAGGATTGAGTGGCTACGGTCGCTGACTTCAAATCACTGTAACCGCTCACTGATAGAGGGTCGCAGGTTCGAGCCCAGCTATCAAGCATGTCTCTTTATATGAGAAGAGAATGTAGGTAGTTGCTTATGAAGGAATGGAGTCTAGAACTGGTTCTTCCCAAGAACGATGATTAGGTGAACTGTCCAAATCATATGACTCTGACTATTGTAAAGGGGCGTAAAACCCAATGAAACAAACAAATCTAAAAGTTCATTTGGTTTATTAATGTTACTTCTAGAAGACTGGATAGTATTAATAGCCTTATTTTTTTTCCACAGCATATGACAATGATGTTTGAGGTACAAGATTTAGCTGTGGCGTCACCAGCTACTGTAAGTAGATGTGGTATGGTGTACCTTGAACCAAGTTATATTGGACTTCATCCATTCGTTGAATGCTGGCTCAGAACTATTCCAGAGAACATTTGGGAATACAAGGAACAACTTGAAGGCTTGTTTGAGAAGTTCTTAGACGTATGTTTAGCTATATGCTATGTTTGTTTCTTTTCTTTTTGGTAAACCTGATCAAAGTGTTTTTAACCCTGGTCTTTAAATTCAATGTTGATGACCAGATGTCATAAAAGTCTTATGCTGTGATACAATACAGCTTATTCATTCACATAGATGAATATCGAATTTAGTTTACCTCTATAGTAAAACATTCTTATGGAAGTTATGGGTATCTACAGTATTATGCTAACTAATGGCAGTTAGGTCAGTATGTAAATGACTTAATTGGTTTATTTAGCAATAGTACATCTTCAATATTTCTTAGTTGAAAAAGATTTACTTAATGATTTTCTTCAAAAACTATTTCTTGAAGAGTTTATTTTTTTGTCAAGTTTCTTTCTTCAAACCACCTCTATTATGTTTAATGTTGCGTTTTCAGCCTTCAATTGACTTTGTACGCCACTCAGTGAGAGAAATCGTCGGTACTGTGGACTGTAATCTTGTGTTCAGTTTCCTCAAGTTATTGGAATGTTTCTTTACACCATTTATGCCAAAAGAGGTAATCTTTATTCTTGCTAGAACATAAAACCTAAAATCATTGAAAGAGAAGAAAGGCACATTGCTTCTTGTCTACTTTCACTTCTTGATATAATGTCTACTGTTACAGAGCTAAACTAACACTTTTTGCTAGAATATTAATACAAATATGTATCTTACCATCCAGGTGTAACCCTTTAGTTTTACCTAATCATATAAGTTAACCTTACACAATTTGTGTCAGATTTTTTTCTGATGATGAACCAAACATTAGGTTTTATTTTGATTTCATATTTCTACATGTATTTTTATTGACATTCAATTCTCGCAATTTAGTATGAAAGGAATTTCAAGTCATCAGTTAATTTTTTCTAATGGTTTTAATTGACATTAAGAAATTTATCAAAATTTTCATATTTATACAAGAAAAGTTCTCATTTCTAAATGTGTGGTAATAACTTTTATCCATGAATGTGAAATAAGGATAAAAATGATTCTTATTTACATTCATACATCCTGATCCTGTATTTATATGCTAGTCTGATTTATATTGCATGTTTTGCCAACAAGTCACAGTTTTGGTATGGAATGTGTTTATGATATTTTAAAGATATTTTACTATACAGTCAGTCATATATGTAAATAGCTGCTTGTTAATGAAAAGCTACCATATGGACAATGGCTGCAAATTTAAGGGCAATTTATTGAAATAATTTACTAAATCAACCACTGAATACAGATTGACTGTGCTGTATGGCTGTGCTCCTTTTCTTCCATTGGTGGTCTTTGGTTACAGTTTCAACTCTATGGTTAATATCTCTTTGATCATTTTGTATCTTACATCATTTTATGTACTTTGTGGAAAAGATGATTTGAGTGTTAAAAGTCAGTGTTTTCCAAACTTGTGACATAGTTGAGTACAAAATGTGTGATGTAAAAATTCCTCTGTAATCAGAATATTATATCTACATTGTATATCAATAAATATAACTGAAGTTGTTTAAAGTGTGATACATATTCAGCCATTCAGATAATTTTGATTCATGAATATTTTATGTATGAGACTTTTTATTGCATTTGCCTATTGTGATCATGATGTATATTTTATACCTGAAAGACAATTATTGTCAATTTTTTAATGAAACATTCTGTAACCTTAACACAATTTGTCAAGTTTACAAGTTTGTTGGTTTTATTGGCATATAATGCCTTTGACCATTCACAAGTAGTTTTCATATCAAGATAGTCAAGTCAACAGTTTTTTACAGAGAATATACACATGAAAACATAAAAAATGTCCATGAGTGATTCAATACAAAGAATTTGTATCGTTTATGATAACATGTATTATATACCAAGTGCTGAAATCACATTCTGACTTTAAATTACTTCAGGTTATATGGATTTATGCTAGCATGTTAGATATAACATTTGTCATATTTTATGATAGATAACATATAATTTTTATCTGCTAAATAGAAAAGAAAACTTGGTAAGGAAGTTAATGGTTCAATATTGACTCTGTGAGTGGAATGTTTTGTCATTAAGTATGGTGTCTCACTAGTTCTTTGATAATTTCCAATGTTGATTGTTTAGATATATGTCTTACACAGTATTAAATATTGTGTTCACTTGATATTGATTGATTGTATTGATGGCATTTTTTTTTCCAAACTTGGTTTATTGATCACAAAAGCTGATTGTGTTCACTTCATCCATTTTCTAAGCATGAGGGTTTTGTGGAAGAACTTGAAAATGACAATATATTTGGAAAAAGATGGCAATAATTTTGCGAAAATGACATAATTCAGAGAAACAAAATTCTAATAGTTTAGTGGATTTGGTGTCATTTTCTGATCATTTTTCTGGTGATTGAAAAATGAAGCTGCTTTTTGTTTTCAGTTTGAATTACCATCGTCCATTGTAAGACAACAAAATTGATTTTGATTTTTTTTAATTTGACACCATTAAACTGGATATCTTGGTTGCACTAAAGTCTTACATATATTGGTTACAAGCAAATGGACTGGCCTTTTACTTTATGGTTGATTTTAATTTGTCTTACTTGTATTTATTCATTCACATATAATTTTTTGGGGCACATTTTATTTTCGGTCAACTTGATTATGGTGTATTATTTTACTATATCTGGAGGTATGACATTTATAGAGTGTTAATGTATCATATTCAGTGTGAGATAATAAAAAATAGTTGATTGATCGATTAATTGATTGATTAATTGATTGATTGATTGATTGATTGATTGATTCATCGATTCATTCATTTATTCATTCATTCATTTTATTTAGATAAAGTTTCAGGTGTTGCTAAAGTATAATCATAGACAAATAGCATACATAGTTAGATACTGTAGTGAAGGGCGACAACATGCTGATATTATATCTTATTATATGCATTTTGGTGATGGAATTATTATCATAGATTTATCCTTCTTGCACTTGGCATGATATTACCAGAAATATAACTCTGTGCCCTCAATTTACCTAATAGTATGTAATTCTTCTTTTTGCTGCCAATCTAAACAGGCCTGTTGCAGACATTAACAAGATATTGTAGATTTCTTTTTAAATGAAATTTAGCTGATTCTTATTGCTTTATCATTGATTGGAGAATCAGCCAGAATACAATATTCATAAAAGTCTTTCCAAAAGTCTCTTGTAATCAAATGATTGATAATTGTCTCATTGATAAAGATGTTTGTTGAGGGCATTTCGTTAATGAATGGCTTTTCTATTATGGCATATGCAAAACTATTTTGTATGCAATTCTTTGTTTTATTACAATCAGATATGCTGGTGGCAGATATTTACATGTTGATTTATAATTATGTATTTTCTGTTACACGTAAGGTCACTGTTTTTTTCTCTTTCTCATGATTTTGTTACCTGAAAATTTGGTAGGAGCGAAAAAAAATTTTGGTCGGAGGGTCTGAGAATTGAAAAATTAATTAACAGTGGCCTAACCAAACTAAAAAAAATACCAATAATTAATGTATTAAAAATGTGTGATATTAATTAGATACTGATATTAACTCACTGTATGAAAATCATGTTTCATCTTATTTTTAACTTCACTGAAAATGATTCTTTATAACTAATATCATTATTCATTTGTTAATTTCTAATGAATATTCATACATTTTAACTAAGTCATAAGCTTTGCTATTCTCTTTGCTTGTTTATTAATTAATTAACATTAATTAAAACTTTAATGTCAGTTTGCTGTGATTTTTATATGCTAATATGTTGTGTTTTTTTTCCTTTCTTCAACTTAACATCGATCTTCGACCTTGTATAATAATTTGATCCATGTTGTGTTGCCATAACAACTAACTGCCTTGTTGCTATTGGATACAACAGCAAAAAATGAGAAAAGTGGTAAGAATTGCCTAATTTTTAAATGCATTTTTGAACATGATGATGTTTTCCAAAAAATGAATTTGATTCAGTCAATCTGTCTGTATTTACTCTTAAAAGTCTTCATGTTTTTGTTGACATGATTCATGTGTAGCCAGTGTAGGTTACTACATGTTTATATTATTAATTCAATTCAAAGTGAGATAAAAAAAAATTCAGTTTGGCATCATTTGGTTGATAAGCTGCAAATCATTTTTTATACTTTACAAAAACATTTCTGTTAACACTTTTATTGTTATGAATGGAAACATTTTAACCATGTTCAGAAATGCTCCTACTACATGTATCCATGTATCTATAACCAACGGAAACCTTACCATTTTCTTGCAGCCTTTCATGCATGCAAATGGAAAAGTTTCTGTATGTTAATAACTGTTACCTATGATAAGTGGATTTCTCATCACTTACTTTGTGTGCTTATTTGTGTTGTTTTGATTTTCTTTCCATTTATATTACAGTTGAATGCTCAGATATTTGATAATTTATCACATTCACAGCCCTTGGCCCCTTTTTGGCCCTGCTTCCCTTAGTATGAAAAATGATTGATTTATTAACGGGTAGAATTCATGTAAAGTATGATATTTTATGTTTTTCACAAGAAGCTCTGCCTACTTACTCCTCTCGTGTTACTGTCTTTATTTATATATTTTTAGAACCAAATTAACTACTTGTCTAGCAGGTTTTGACAAATTTCTACCAGTATAATTATACAGAGGGCAGATGTGGTAACTAATCAAATTAGTTAAGTATTAAATAAACCATGTCTTCATTTTACAGGTCTGAAGTGTTGATAGTGACCAGCTGTTTTATGTCTGTATATTAAGTCACAAGTTTATACAATATTAGTGTGTTTCATGAATATTGCACTTTCTGACTAATTATTATATATTTATCTTAAATCTAGACTTTAGTTCTAACAACACCAACTGAAGGTGAAGGTCAAGAATCGGCAGATCTTGTAAGACAGCGAATTGTTAAATGTTGTATCAGAGATTCCTAGTTGGTTAGATCTCAAGTTCCTGTTTTTGTTACAGTTACTTGTATGCTTGTTCCAGGTGTTAGCATGCATCCATTCCTCAAGGGTTTTGTGTATATTGTTGATTGCTGACTAAGTGTTTCTGTAATAGTAATTACATAACCTCATGTTGAGCACCCTTTCCATTTGACCTTTTTAAAAGTGTATTTGTGATTAACTAGTCAAATTATATAAAAAAATAGTTTCTTGGTCCGGATGATGAGAAGCAGTTGGTAAGTTAAAATACTAGGTGTGCATTGTGTTCCTTAGAATTTCTTCATAAGTGCCATCATATTACTGTCAGTAGATATCTTGTTTCTGTCAGTATTCAGTACACAATTTTACAAAAGCAATCATTGATTTTTGAGATTGTTTGATCAGGTATGTCTATCTAATCTTGTCCACCAGTCAGGCTCATCAGTTCACAGATTGAACCTCGCATTGATCTGATATGACAAGAAAATATAACATTCTTCTCTTTTTAACTTAAAACTGTTGTCAACTCAGAATGCTGATAAAACTGAGTATTGTAACATCACACACAAGTCTGGTTACAAATAATAATGCTTTATTTTCATTAACAATGAATTGGACAAGTGAACAATGAACCAGTTAACACAAGAAATAAAATAATTTTAACTGTCAATTGAGGTACACTCTAGAATAACTAAAGGAGCATTTAACACTTGTTTTTATTAAGATTGCATTTCTATGATATCAGAGATGACCTTAAATTATGTCTCCTACATCTCTTGGTCTATTGTAACATAACCTGACTCAACTACTCACCAAGATCACACAATGTGTCATGCACAACTACCAGTTCCCTAGGGACAAGGTCACACTTGGAGGTCAAAGGTCCAATAGATAGTCTGTCAATAATCATATTTATGTCCGGGCCATAACTTGGAAGTCTCTTGGACAATTTTAAATAATTTGGCAGAATTACTCAAAACTATCAGACAATGTTTTGGGTGAAACATTTGCAAGTTTAAAGTCAAGGTCATGTTACCAATGACTACCTCATAGCCCAGCTTACAGCTGAAGTGGGGGAGACATACTCTATAGATTTTACTCAATTTTTATTTTCATGTTTGCAATTTTATTGATGAAATATTTTTTAAGTTTTGTTGTAGACTTCATGAAGTTTATGTTGATATTGTTTGTTTATTTATTTTGTTTATCATATAGATCAATATACAAAATTATGTTCCCAATTAGTGATTTTGTTGTATAGTTATCCTTCTTACATGTACATTACTGCTATGTTATATCAGAACTTTCATTTCGAATATCTTAATGTTTATGTCTACTTTAAAAAATTGTACTTTTAATTGAAAATAAAATGAAAATCATCTATATTTAGAATTTGGTCATATTGAAATTAATATATTTCTGTAAATGAAACTTCTCTTTTCATGTTTCATACTCACTTATTACAAAAGATGGGTAGTTTTTATGCATTCTGCCCAAAATAATTTTTTTTTATTGCAACTTCATATTTTCTGTCTTTCCCAGGAATTCAATCTGACGACATTGTGGAAGCCACTTCATGTATGATATCATTTCTTTGAACTTTTCTACAAAAGCCCACATATTTTTCATTTCTCAATATTTTCTGCAGGGAGAAAAACCAATTCCACCTGAGAGACTTGCTCGTATCGGAGAGTTGATTGAACCATGGTTTATTTTTGCACTTGTTTGGTCCATTGGTATGACAGGAGATTATGACAGTCAGCTGAAATTCTCAACATGGATAAAAGAAAAGATGAAGAAAGAAGGGGTAAAGTTTGCATTTTGTTTACATTATGTTTAATCATACTAAAAACAAAAATATGGAAATGAACAAACAAAAACATTTTTGAATTTGCTTAAAACATTTGAGGTTGGGTTTTTAGTAGAGCAAGTTCTTACAACTTATATTAACTACTCTTGATGACTGCTTCCTGGATTCTGACCAGTACTCATACCGTGAAGAAGGGATTGTGAAGGATCCGGTCGAATTCCGCCACTGATGGGATTCAAACCCGCAACCTCTTGGTTAGGAGTACGACGGTCGACCCCTACATCTCCGCTCCTTCTACTTCATTTAACAAGTTGGTTGGTATTTCTATGAACCATCAATTTTTAAGGATGAACTAATAAAATTAATCTATTATTTTAGATAAAAATGTTGTACCCAGAACAAGGTACCGTTTATTCATACAATCTTGATGATGCTGGAATCAGCTCTTCCGACAGTGATGAGGCATTGGATGATGAAGATAAAGGAGATAATAAGGTATTTCATTGATTTTCTGAACATCTGAAAAATAGTTAAATGTATCACCAAATGTAAATTAATCTTGCATTTTATAATAATCTTGGATTTAATCATACAAAGTAGGTATTCAGTTGAAATCAATGTTATTGTACTAGGAATAGCTATTGCATTAAATATATAAATGGTTATCTACCTTTAATGATACATTTGTAAATTCCTTATCTTTGTAACATGCATACATCATTTTGTGTCTGATTCCTATTTTTTTTGCAATCATTGATACTTTGCATTATATTAATGGTATTTATTTACAAAGAAACATTTAATTAAATATTTTAATTTTGATTCATTACTTATTTTAATATTTTTTTCATGCTTTATAACAGAAAAACAAAGTAGTAAGATGATGTCATTACATGTGTGTGTAACATTTTTTGGGGAATCATTTCATGAGTGTGACATTTTTGAAGAATCTAACAATTTATTGGTGTTGTTATAAATGTTGTATAGACTAATCTTATGCATGTGTGTGCATTCATTTTTAGAGAAAATCAAACACTGTAAGGAGTGTTACATAAAAACAATTAGTTCTGTTGTGTTCATGTTAAGTTTGTGTTTCGGAACTTGTTTGTTTTGGGGATGGATATGTGGTTCTGGTTGTTGTTATTTGCAATTTTAATAACTTGTTTGATTATGCTGTTGTTTTTATTCTTTGAAACAACATATTTACACTGTTTTGGATGTTGTTAACTATTAGTACACTTTTGTTTGTTTATGTATATCAGGAAAATGCAAAATATCTGTTTGTCCAAAATTTGTATTTGCTGCCAGTTGGCCAAGTATAAAATGCGCTTAAATGATATTAATTAGAGATGATTTTTTGTATGAAATTCATAAAAAGTATAGTTACTTAAAGAAGAATTCACATACTCTTTGCTTTCTTAGACATGCATACCTAGATCTATTTCTTAAGTTTTCATGTTTTGTGTAAAGATTAATTACTTTGTAAATAAAACAATATTCTATACATGTTACCAGTTATGATTCACATAAACTTACTGTTGTAGATACAATGGATTGGATGGATGGAAAACAGAGAGACTTTTGTAATACCACCAGAGACTAAATTCTCAGACATCATTGTACCAACTATTGATACAGTCCGCAGTTCTTACCTACTTGAGATGTTGTTGGTCAACAAGAAAACAGTAAGATTTAGATATTTTCTTTATGTCACCTTATTAGTGGGGCCATTTTTATGGTAAAAAAAACTGAGCTTTGGTTCAATAATTCAGTAAAGTTTATGTTATGTTTTTATATACTTTTTCCAGAATACCATCTGGCTAATTGAAGTGATTGTTATACCTGAGTCAGTGATTGTCTTTTTGGGGAAGGTGCCATAGCCCTTAATGTTGGGATGAAATAACAGGTGGAAGCCTGTTTTGGGAATGAAATTTCAAGGAGTAAATTTGGAAAAATTGCATGATTTCAAAGAAATTTTCAGAGGGAAAGGCACCCTTTACAGGCTATAACTATATAATAAAGCAAACAGTGATAGAATTTTTATAATTCTTATTCTAGGTAATGTGTATAGGACCAACTGGTACAGGAAAGACTTTAACCATATCTGATAAACTGTCACGTTATCTACCAAAGGAGTACATCCCTGACTTCATTGTATTTTCTGCCAAAACAAGCGCTAACCAGACACAGGATCTTATTGATGGCAAACTTGACAAGAGGTATGTGCATTGATGAAGTTGAATGCCTTTAAATTCAAGTGCCAGAGTTTTCTACCCCTCAGAGAATTAAATCTCATAAAAAGTAAATCTGAAAACACAAGTTAAACACATGTATACAAAGATTCTAATGATTTTTTAATATTATAAAGTGTAAAGGGAAATATTCCTTTTATTTTCATACCCATATTTTGAGATTTGCATGCAGTCTATACTGATACAGTTAAGGGTATTGTGTAATGAATTATGGCAAATTATTTGTAAAGAATTTCTCTAATAATACTGTATTTTTCTAATGCAATATGCACCGATATTTTACAAGTAAATTTCTGCAGACTTAAACATAATGCAATTTCCAAATGAGCGATTCAGTGACAAAATCAGTTCTAATGATGAATGCTTCATTCATGTTGCTTATATCAACTAGGACAGGTTCTGCCTTATAATTAAATATCTCTGTGCTATATCTTGAGGAAGACTTGTAGTCCCCTACCGTGTATATGACTTTGAATTCAATATCATTTGCCAGAGAAAGACTCAGATATTCTCAATCAATGAATATCATTGAAATAATTCTATATTCTATTCTAGACGTAAGGGTGTGTTTGGTCCACCACTAGGAAAATATTTCATCTTCTTTATTGATGATTTGAACATGCCAGCTTTGGAGACATTTGGTGCCCAACCACCTATTGAACTTATCAGACAATACTTGGATTTCAAGGGATGGTATGATAGGAAAGCCATTGGTAATAATCTATCTTTTTATCTGTTTTTAAATGGCAACAACAATATTCTACATGTATTCAGTTTCTGTATTTTATTCCCTTTTTGTTTGTTGTTATTGGTGCTTTTTGTTGTTGTTTTCATTGTTTAAAGTTACTTTTGGAGTTTGTTTGATTTTACTATTTTCAAACTTAGGTCTTAGATGTCTTTTGCTTTTTTGCAAATATTGGGTTTCTGGGAGTTAATGCATTGTTATCTTTTATGATAACCTCTGGTATCTTTTTTATGCAATTAAATTTAATATTTTCTATAAAATGAACTTTTTGTTAACTGGTTGGTTGATTGTAAATTTTATTCTTTTCATTCAAACTTGGACATTGATATGCCGTTCAAATTGAATCAGAATTTCAATTATTTCACTTAATTTAATCAGGTGAGTTCCGACGTCTTGTGGACGTGAACTTCGTGTGTGCCATGGGTCCACCTGGTGGAGGTCGTAACCCAACTACAGCCCGTCTTCTCCGTCACTTCAATTTCCTAGCATTCACAGAAATGGAAGATACCAGCTTGAAAAACATCTTTGGAAGTATTTTGAAATCATGGATTAGTAAGTAGATTTTGTATAATTATCATTTGTTTTGCTTCATATTAAAGTTCGACAAATTAGTTAAAATTTAAAACAAACGTTAACAAAATGTGTGCAATATACAGGGTTTTAAAACAAAGTTTAGCCATTTAATGTCAATTCATTATACTTAAAGTTTCACTGCAATTCGGTTTAATCATTATAGAAATTTGTTAAAATTATTAAGTTGAATAATTTAAATTGATATTAACTTGTATTTGAATTCATTCTTAATAGTTAATGAAGAGTGACTTTGAGAAACATAATAGTGCTTTTGGATACAAGGCCATTTATCTTTTTATGAATTTTTGGGAATTATGGGAAATGTGTTTTGCATTTTTTCTGTGTAACTATAATGAATCAATAATTTATATTTTCGAGTACACTTGATGTAAGTTTGCATATTTGTTAATTTCATTTTTTCTGATTCATAGGTCAGAATGGTGGAATTTCTCAGTTCTGTGACAAATTAACAGAGACTACCATTGATGTCTATAATACTATCAGTTCCCAGTTGTTACCCACACCAGCTAAATCTCACTACACCTTCAACTTAAGAGATTTATCCAAAGTCTTCCAAGGTGTACTGATGGCAGAACCAACCAAAATTGATGTAAGTAACATCAACAGTCCAAAATAGTTTTTGATTTTTTTAGATTAAACTATGAACACACCTTGCATATCAATTTTTGCTCTGTCCAGTTTCACAAATTTTGAATTAGCTCTTTTTAAAAATAGCGTTATGAAGTTGATACACAAATATAAAATGTTAGCAACAATAATTTTCTGTCTGATATGTTTTGGTTAATATAAGCTCAGTAATGCAATATCTATGTTACATAATTATTCAACAGTTATTCTTTCAATACATAAGATAGTATTTGTAAAAACATACTTCTATGATTATGGCCAATGCTGAAATTCTACTTTTCTAGCTATTGTTTTGATGCGAAAATGAAAAAAATGATTTGCTGAAGTATATGCCTGATTAATCTTTGTGAAAATAGTCCCGAATTTTAGTTCAGATTTGGTTGACTATTATTGAATACTGTATGTAATGTTGTTGTTGTTGTTTCAGGGTATTGCATCATTGCTCAGACTGTGGTACCATGAGTCTTGCAGAGTTTTCCAGGATCGTCTAGTTAATGATGATGATCGTGATTGGTTTGATAAATTATTAAAAGACAAAATGACAAAGAACTTTGAAACTAGTGTTGAGGAAGTGATTAATAATGAACCACTATTGTATGGTGATCAGCTGTCAGGCAGTGTTGATAATAAAGTGTATGGAGAGATCACTGACCATGCTAAGGTAGTATCTTATCAATTAACAGGATAATTTATGTCCTCACTAGAATGCATTTCTTACTCAACAAACTGAAACTAAATCAGCATATAATTGTATCAGTCTTTTTAATTTTTTTAATGGAGGATGGAGACCCCAGGCTTACACTTATGTATTGAATCACCTACATTCTGTAAGCTAATGAACGGCTTCTTAACTTGTGAAGTTTGTGTCATTCAGGGCTGAATTCAAACTCACGGCAGTGTGTAAGCAGGTTGGATCTTTATTAATTTGTTAACAATACATATTGCAATGACAACAAAAGGCTACAGTAATGATATTTTTTGGACCAGAGATCTTTTAATGAGTCAGCCAAGAAACTTCAAACTAACTAATTTGTAAGAATGGCTAAATGGTAATTGTTAGATGTTCAATAATGTATTTGATTTTTTATGTAGATCCAAAAAGTCTGTGAAGATATGTTGGATGACTACAATCAGATAAATACAGCTCAGATGAATCTTGTGTTGTTCATGGATGCCTTGAAGCATGTGTTACGTATAAGTCGTGTCATCAGACAACCTCTTGGTAATGCTCTGTTGCTTGGTATGGGTGGTTCTGGCCGTCAGAGTTTAACTAGACTGGCAGCTCACATGTAAGTATATATAGTGTGGTCAAATCTCTTAAGCTTCATATGAAAAATGATATACTCTGTTTTCCTTGCCATAATTGGGTCTGCCTTTAATGGCAAAGACCTATACATGGTTGCCTCTATGTTACCCTGTAATATGTCAATGTTTAAAGTAAGGTGTATATGCTTGGAGTTGCCATTGGAGAGCAGTATTGACACTTGCTCATTGTGCTTTGATTTATGTAGAGAAAGAAAAAATGAACTCATCACAGTAACAGTACTATAGAAACAATTTCTCATTAAATACAAGGGATATATGTAAAAAGTATACTGATATACATAGAACATGTTTGAACTATAGTACTATAGAACAAATGCTTTAAAAGAGAAAGAAATGAGAGTACAATTCCACATTTTTTATTATTACCTCTTATGTTAAGTCAAGCTTGTTAACCTGTGTCACCCAAAGTAGAACTGATGCATCACCTTTATACACAGTTGATTAATCAGAAACTTAGTTGTTCTATATTTCTTTTTAGATATGTACATAAGAATGATTGTTTTTAATTGAGTGGTCCTACACTAGGCTATCCCTTAAAAAAATGTGTTTGCTGTAATACTACATACTCACCAAATAGGCCCCTACCAAATTTTTTGGCCTCTTGGGTAAACATTTTTTTTTGAAGTAAAAATAGCATTCTTGCATACATGTAATCAGAATCAAATAGTAAAAGAAATCCCTACCTATATGTACCTACCCACTGAACATTTTCTGGGTAGGGTTACAGCAAACAAAAATTTTTTTAAGGATGGCCCTATAATTTCATTCCATTGATAAAGTACTGAGTATATGAATTTTTTTCTTAAAACAATACCATTTCAGGTCTGACTATGAGTGTTTCCAAGTGGAGTTAGCTAAGAATTATGGTACTAATGAATGGAGGGAAGATTTAAGAAAAGTCATGATGAAAGCTGGTCTAGAAAACAACCCAACTGTATTCTTGTTTAGTGACACTCAGGTTTGAAAACTTCTTGGCTTTTTACTGCATAAGGCTTTGTCTATATTCTGTGGTTGAGTGATTATGGTCTTTGACTAATAATCACAGACCCTTCATCGCTGAGTTTGAATCCGACCAGTGACCAAATTTCATATATAAGGAAACTGTCCAGCTAGCTTGTGGAAGATGGGTCGTTCCATACCTGGTGCACATCTCCATCCACACTTAATGCTGGAATAGTCACCTAATGACACTGGCTGTAGGTGTGAAATTAAACCCCAGCAAAAAAAGAAGTTTTAGTCTAGCTGTGTCAAATTTTGTTCTGTGCATATTTGAATTCTTGCATTTTGCTTTAAATGGAATTAATTTTGTTTTCATGTAAATTTTGGCAAATAAGTGAAAGAATCAATTTTCGTATGTCTTAAATATATAAAGTCATGGTTGAAGACATACTAGGAATAATCATGCTATCTTAGTGTGTGCTATCACAGAATTATACAGTTTCTACAAGATACTTTAGTGTATCATTTTAAATTCTCATTTTATTTTTACAGATCAAAAGTGAATCATTCTTAGAGGATATTAACAACATCTTGAATGCTGGTGATGTACCAAACATTTATGGATTTGATGAACAAGATCAGATTTATTCTGCAATGAAACCAATCTGTCTGGATGCTGGTCTGATACCAACCAAGACCAACTTATTCTCTCTGTACACCAAACGTGTACGCAGTAATCTACATACTGTCATTACTATGAGGTTTGTGTTGTTTTTTTATTTAAAGTGCAATTCCTACTGAGAGATCACCTCTTTGTTAAGCAAAATATGCCTCTTAACAAAAATGTCTTTAAACAACATATTTGTTCTTTTGTCATATGGCATCATATTTTCTATTCAATTTGTCATAGCATTGTTATATACTGAAATAGAATTTTTATTATACACAGGGGTTATTACCTCAAGTTTATTTGTATGAACTAATTGTCTGATTTCCTGTTTTTGAGGAATGCTTATTTATTACAGTAATTATCCTGTTTCTCTCATTTATTATTTTCTGATATTTTGTATTCTGAATCCCTTATTTATGTTAATCTTTTTAGTCCTCTTGGTGAGATTTTCCGTGCCCGACTGCGTCAGTTCCCAGCTTTGGTCAACTGTTGTACCATCGATTGGTTCAGTGAGTGGCCAGCTGATGCCTTGAAGTCAGTTGCATTGAAATTCTTACAAGATATTCCTGAATTAGACACTACAGATGAAGTCATGGATGGATTGGTAAGATATACATTCATGAGAACAGTTGACAATTTACCTCAAGGCACCTTATTTGGACCATCCTGAGTTAACACAAAGCCTCTTATTTGGACTGTCATAGTTTGGTGTTTAATGGACTGTCTTCTATGTACCTTTCATTTTGAAATGTTTTCTATTGATATGAGTATCTTATATTTTGGACTGTCTTGTTCTGTGTGCATTTATCATAGACAAAAGTATTCTACTCCATTCTTTAAAATTTTACACGCTCTTGTTTCATTTTATAATTATCTCATAACAAAATTTAAGGTGCTTATGTCAGTTCATTTCTTATAATTTCAGGTGACATTGTGTCAGGTCATTCACCAGTCTGTTGTAACTTATTCTATCAAATACTTGGCTGAAATGTCAAGACACAACTATGTTACTCCAACCAGCTACCTCGAATTATTAGGAATCTTCTCTAAACTTGTTGGAATGAAGAAAATGGAATTGAATGTGTCGAGAAACAGACTGAAAACTGGTCTGGAGAAGGTATAACTTGGAATCTAAAATAGAAATATTATTTTAAAACAGTAGAATTTTTCTCCCCTTTTTTACATCAAAGTTAAGATGTCATTTTAATCAAGAAATCTTTGTTGCAAACTTTTGACAAAAATAGTTTAAATGAACTCATAACTTGATAATTGTTATATTAATGAGATTATTTCAGTTGAATATTTTTTTATTACAGTATTGATTTCACTTTCCAATAACACTTCAATCAGGTTGAATCTATTTTTCATGTGTTGTGTTAAAGTCTAATTCTGCCAGTACATGAGCAACTGAATTGTTAGCTAAGATTCTATGTGTTTGATCATTTACAGCTACTTACAACAGCAGATGAAGTAGCCAAGCTACAAGAAGAATTAGCTACAATGAGACCTCTACTTGAAGAGGCTGTGAAGGAATCAATCAGTACTATGGAGAAGATCTCTAAAGACACCATAATCGCTGAAGAAACTAAATCTGTGGTACAGAAAGAAGAAGCTGCTGCTACAATTAAAGCAACAGAAACACAGGCTATTGCTGATGATGCTCAGAGAGACTTGAATGAAGCTTTACCAGCATTGGTAAATAACTTGTTCTGATTAAACTCCTTTGTCTAAAGTGCTCTTGGGCAATTGGCGCTCTGTCCAGTATTTACCAAGATTATGTGTCAAGCACTTGTGAAATGTCCTCGCTGGTGAAATAACTACTAGGCTTTCTTTTAGCGATTGGATGAATCCTTTAGTTGAATGTTTAATGATGTTTTACATGTGGTCCAAGAATATCTAGATAAATTATTAGGATCTGATGGACCTATCTTCACTATTTTTTTTAGGTCAAGTAACACTAAACATGACACTTTATCAAGCTGTAAAATTCTTGAGCCTCTTTTATGAAGCATTACGCACTTGCCAATATTTTGCCCACCCAGGGGGTGATGGGCTGACCCAAGGATTTGACATTTTAAATTTTTTTATCCTTAAATCCCCCTCCCCCGTGAGACAACCGTATTCATCTAAATCCCCACCCTATAGCCTATTTGTTGTATCAAATTCCCTAGGGGTGGGGGCAACATATTTAGATGTAATATCTATTTCCATACGGGGACCTGGGGTCATTAAGTTTATCAAGTTTCCACCTGTCTGAGGTGGTCTTCTGTACATACCCGCTTGTATGATGCATCACTAATGCTTAAAATCCTTTGATTTTTCTAGGATGCTGCTGTTGCTAGTTTGAAACAGTTGAACAAGAATGATGTGGTTGAAGTAAGAGCTATGCAACGTCCACCTGATGGTGTAAAGATGGTCATTGAAGCTGTTTGTATCATGAAAGCTATTAAACCTAAGAGAGTTGCTGGTGACAAGGTAAGTTGTTTGAAATGTTTTTGTCATGTTTTAGTTCATAATATAATTATGTCTTATTTCATATGGATTCTAGTTAATTATGTTCACTTTACTGTGGACCTGCCAGAGGTTGAGTGGTTAAGGTTGCTGACTTCAAATCACTTTAACTTCTCACTGATAGAGGGTCGTGGGTTTGAACCTGCTACCAACCATGTCTGTTTATATGAGAAAGTAGGCAGTTGCTTACAGAGGATGGGAGGATGGTTGTTCCCAGGAACAATGATTAGGTGATCTGTCCGTCTCATATGACTTTGACTGTTGAAAAGGGGCATATGATTGTTGAAAAAATTCCTGTACAGAAAATATTATGTAGAAATAGTAGGTGAATATCATATAAATCAGTTGATTTGGTTCTTTTGCCTATATTTTGTCTTTGAATAAGCTAACTGTTACAAATCAGTTTAATTCCAAATTGATTGTGTATGGTACAAATGTATTCTATAAGATTTTGTTCTTATTTTTCATGACATCAGCCTGGTCAGAAAATAGATGACTACTGGGAGCCTGGTAAAGCATTGTTGTCAGATCCTGGTAAATTCTTGGAAGGTCTTTTCAAATATGATAAAGACAACATACCTGACCCAGTTATCAAACTGATCCAGCCATATATCAATGATGAATCTTTCACTCCAGCGGCCATTGCTAAGGTAAAATCTCACTGGACTTTTATTACATAAAGTTACCATGATACTGTGAGTGATGTTATTTTAATGAGAAAGAATACTGTAAAAATGATACTTCACTTACAAGATTTGCTATTTGCACCAAAGTTGGGTTGGTTCAGTAACAATAATAATTTTGCCATTCTGCCCAGAGTGATAAATATGTGCATTGTAAAATGTACAATTTTCATTTATGTTCAATGTTTTATTTCAACACAACACTCCAGTTCAGTTAACTCTTATTCATTCTCATATGAGTATATAAACTGATTATTTAACTCTAATTTCAGGTCTCCAAAGCTTGCACATCCATCTGCATGTGGGTAGGAGCTATGCACAAGTATCACTTTGTTGCTAGAGGTGTAGCACCAAAACGTGAACGTCTAAGAATTGCCTCTGAAGAACTGGCTGAAACTCAGAGAATTTTGGCTGCTGCTAAAGCCAGACTAGATGAAGTGGAAGAAGGTATTGCTACACTTCAAGCTAAATATGATGATTGTGTAAGAAAGAAGGATGAACTAGAAACCAAATGTTCAGAATGTGAAGCTCGTCTTGTTCGTGCTGACAAGGTTAGTAATCAATTTTCTTTGTTCTGTTTCACATAAACATTATTTTACATGTGGAACTTTTGTAAGGTCTAAACTGATTTCATATACATTGATAGAATAAATTCTTCAAATTTCAATTTTGGAATTTCAGAACAGATGTGAATTTTTTATTTAATAATGAGTTTTCAGCAATGTAGTTTATAGTAATTTCTTTAATTTGCAAGTTATCATTTACTGGGCACACCAAATCAAACCAAAAAATCACAATGGAAGCATATATTATCCTTGTGTCCATCTTAGTCAGGAGTATTTTTTAATTCATAAGGAATGAATGTAAATAATTGGTTAATACTTAATTAAAAAAAAAAATTATTTCATGTTAAGTAACTTTAATGATATTTGTTTGAATACAGTTGATTGGAGGTCTAGCAGATGAGAAGGAAAGATGGAAGATATCTGTTGAGAAATTACAGAGTATTATAAATAACTTTGTGGGTGATGTGATGGTATCTGCTGGTTATGTTGCTTATCTTGGTACATTTACTGTAAGTCAATCAATTTCATTCACTTTTTAGGCGTAATTATCTTCCCTTAAAGTTTATAAATAACAATCAAAGTACATTTTGTAAATTTCTGTTTGTTTCAAATTATATTTTTATCAAATGAATTTGGAGACAAGAAACCATTATGAAAGTTAAGTGTCTATGTATCTAATAAGTCACTGACATTAAGTTTAACTATGTGTTATAATGATATAATGACAGCCTTTTATTTATGTATGCATTGAATGTCTCCATACCAGTCTTGTTTATTTACAGGGTAAATATCGACACAGCATGCATGAAGAATGGGTTAAAGCAATAGATACACACAAAGTCCCTCGTACAGATGATCCGACCCTTATTTCCACTCTCAGTGACCCTGTAAAGGTCCGAAGCTGGCAAATCTATGGTTTACCAAAAGATAACTTGTCTGTGGAGAATGGTGTCATTGTACAGTACTCACGTAGATGGCCCCTCTTCATCGATCCTCAAGGGCAGGCTAACAGATGGGTGAAAAACATGGTATGTGTCCCTTTTTCATCTCTTATATTCATGGAGAATAATTCAAACCATTAAACATTGGCCCTTAATGAGCATAGAAAGCAAATCGCAAGTTCCTGATTTATTCTTTGGCTTCTATTTTAGCATTTTGATACTTAGATTAGAGCAAATTACTTAAATTACTCATCTGATCATTTTTGTAACATGTATACCATTGTATGCAGCTTTATGAAGACCTGTGACAGTTTTATTGTAGAAGATATTCTGACAATGTTTCACCTAAATCTACAGTAAAATTGTTATGTTCAAATGTTGTTCTACACTACCTTTTACTACCTTTGCTTTGAACACTTTCAGGAAAAAGACAATGGACTTGATGTCATTAAGTTGTCAGATAAAGACTTTTTACGTAGTTTAGAGAATGCTGTCCGGTTTGGTAAACCATGTTTGCTGGAGAACATTGGTACAGAATTAGACCCAGCCTTGGAACCTATTCTGCTTAGACAGGTAAGTTGTTTTTGTCTGATGTATAGAATTTTGTAAATTACACATAATTGACATCTTTTGTACATTAATAAGCAACCAAATGTTTACATACAGATAGGATTTGTGGAAAGTCTTGAAAGAAATATCATTTTCATTGTTTGGTCATTGTAAAATAAAACTTTAATTATCTCTTTAATTTACCAGGCTTGCATTGTAACTACAGTAATTTATCATGATTAAATTTCATATTTATAAAATTGAAAAATCAATGGAACCATCAGTATCATATGATATTAACCATCTTGGTGTTTTCTTAGAGTACATGTATTTCTTTAAAGAAATGAAATTAATAAATTGGGTTGGCATTCATCATTAATATACTAAACAGAACAGACTTGAACAAAGTTTAAATCTTATATTATAAAATGTGTGATCAAATGTTGTCAAAACATTGCCTTCATGCACAATTAGGCTTTATTTGAAGGTTATTTGTTCTTTTTCAATGTTGAATATGTACCAAGGGGTGGTTGTATGGTAGACATGTCCGGTGGCCTTTTTTAACTGTTTCTTGGTATATTTCAGACATTCAAACAACAAGGTAGCACTGTTATCAAGCTTGGTGATGCTATTATCCCATACCACGATGACTTCAAGTTTTATATCACCACTAAATTACCAAACCCACATTATACACCAGAAGTGTCCACCAAAGTATCAATTGTCAACTTTACACTCTCTCCAAGGTAAAGTCTCTTTATGCTATGTTGACCGTCAAAGCTATATATGAGATATATCTATACTGGTCATACAGAAACAAGTGATTGATTAGTTCTGGTTGCTTTTTTTGCGATTGGAAAACTTCAATCTCTAACATGTCAGTATTGGATTGTTGACCTTTTCTCTTGTATATCGCATCCTGTTTCCTTGATGATTGCTATTTTCCCATCTTAATAGGAACACCTGTGGCCCCTGATTTTCTTATAATTTATAAATCAACTGTCTTAACTTGTGCACTTTAGTATAAGTTATCATTAACACTAATCGGGATTAGTTAAAGAACAATCTCCATATAATTACTCTGTGTTAAATTCATACTGTTTTTTAGCCACCATGGTATGCTATGTCTTCCCTTTGGGTCAAAATTAAATTATATGAAAACAATATTCTAGCAAATTTATCAAGATTGTATGTTTGTATCACAGTGGTCTGGAAGACCAGATGTTGGGTATTGCTGTAGCTGAGGAACGTCCAGATCTTGAGGAAGCTAAGAACCAGTTGATTGTCAGTAATGCCAAGATGAAGCAGGAACTGAAAGAAATTGAAAATAAGATTCTGGAGAGATTGAGTGCCTCTGAAGGCAGTCCTGTGGATGATATTGATCTCATCAACACCTTAGAAGCATCTAAAATCAAATCTATGGAAATTTCAGTATGTAGTTCACTTATTTCTAGTTATCTATCTTTTTAAATTTCAATAAATTCAGGGAACTTTGTAATGTAGTGATAATGTTTGCTGAATAAAAGATTATATAAGTGTGAAAACATGTTTTATTAGCCTGATTGCTGATGTCATTTATGGAACTTTGCACACTTCTAGATCTGGCTGCTGTCATCAAATCACCAACTTCCGTCATTGGTGCTAGTATTTGAAATTGTCTTCTTGCTGACTTGTAGAATCAAGTTCTACTTTTAACACATTGTCTCCTTGATTGAAGTAGTCACTGGGGCAATAGGAGAATCCATGTATAAACTGGTTTCCGCTGACTTTGGTGTTCAAGGTGCACTGCAACATGGATCGGGAACCAGTATAACATTCATGCAGTCTTTCTTGTAATTATTTCTGCTCTTTCCTGGCTGACAGATGACAATGTTCCAATAGCTTTGTTCTGATAACTCTCTTTTGTTTATTTTAGGCGAAAGTGCTGGTAGCTGAACAGACAGAGAAGGATATTGATACAACAAGAAGTCAGTACATTCCAGTGGCTGTAAACACACAGATCTTATTCTTCTGTGTTGCTGACATGGCTAATATAGATCCTATGTACCAATATTCACTTGAATGGTTTGTCAACATTTTCCTTGGTGGAATAAGTAATGCTGAAAGAGCTGGTAAGAACTTAAAAATTAATGATTCATGATTGTCCACAGTTGCAAGATAGACTTTATTATTATATTGCGAATTATTATACCCCACCCACTATCAGTAGTGGCCTAGTGGGGGCTAAATTGGAATCATGTCATGTCACATTTCTTGTTAAGACTGGTAAATTGATGTTTATCAGTGGATTTCAAAATAACTTGGCATGATTGTTCATGTAGTGCGCAAGAACCAGGTCCATACCTCTAAGGTCAAGGTCACACTTGAAGGTCAAAGGACAAATATGCGTTGGTAACATGAACACGTCTGTGACAAAGCTCTAGTTTTGTTTGTAAAAGTGAAAATTGAACTGTCACACTGTATTAACATATGTGTCTATGTGCTTTTACTTGCATTTTTCAGATAACCTTCCTCAGAGAGTAGAAAACATCAACAAATATTTCACATTCAGCTTATACAGCAATGTGTGTCGTTCTTTGTTTGAGAAACATAAGCTCCTGTTTGCCTTCTTGTTATGTACACGTATCAAACAGTACAATAATCTTATTGATATGGTTAGTATTATGTATAACTATAAATATATACAGTAAAACCCCGGAAAACTGGACTCCATGAAAACTGGAATATTCTCTGAAATTCAGACAATTTTACCAGTCCCATTTTTTATTTATCAAATGTTTCGAACTTGAATTCTCAGAAAATGAGTCTGGTTTTGTGGGGTACATTTTGTATTATTGTATATGGTCAAACTTAAAGTGTTATAATATCAAATATTTTTACCCTTTTATATTTGCGTGTCAGATACTATTGTGGTAAAGCCATGTGCACTGTCAAAATGTTCGAGAATTTGTAACACTATGCATTTAGCATATATAAATGTTTGCGAAAAACAATTTTTTACTTAAAAATGATAAAACGCTTAACACTGTATTATCAAATATCTTCATTAGCAAAAAATAGGCCATTTGCGAAAAAAAACGAAAATTTCCATGATGCGATTTTAACTACTTATACAGTAGATGTAGTTATTACAGCTTTTACAAATTAAGAAAAAATGTAACATGTTGTCTCCAATTATTTACAAAGACATTTTTGCACCTGTTTTTGGCAGTGAAAGCTCCTAACTCTTTATTAGCCTATAGCTATACACTACTTTTTCTTCTTAACAATTAAGTGACGCCTCATACATGTAAATCTGTGTTGAAAAATAGTAACACTTTTTATATAAGTATACATTGCAGACTTCAGTTTTGATAAGATTTGAAAATATGTAGCAGGATTCTGTTGATTATGATTACAATGAGGTTTGATGTATAAACTGTATTTAACTGTAGGATGAATGGAGGTTCTTCCTGGCTGGTGGTACCGTGAAACCTAAAGTTGTACAGAATCCTTCCCCTGACTGGATATCTACTAGATCCTGGAATGATATCCTTACCAGTGGGGCGTTACCAAAGTTTGCCAATTTTGCTGATGACTTCAAGAACCATCTAGATGGATTCAAGAGGATATTTGACAGTCCTGAACCACATAGGTATGTCTTTAGTAAAACGATGAAGTGTTGGAGCCTAATTCTGGTTCAAACTCTGTGATGTTACAAAGTCCTAATTTATAGTCAAATATCTTTGATATCTGAAAAGTTAAGATGCAAGGTTGTTTCGTGATAAACCGGTAAATCACAATAGGGAACTCACTAGGGGTTTTAATTGAATTAGGGGTGATCGGTGGTTGAGTGGTAACATGCTGACAACTAACTGAAAGGCTGTTGTGTTTGAATCTCAGCTCTGCCTTTCAAATTTCTCTGGGAAGCTTTTTCAGTGTCCCCATCCCAACTACTGATCCAAGTACTATGTCTAGAAAAACATAGAAAAATAGGGGCGAGGCATGTATCGGTGATTTACACCAGGCGAGATAAAGAACCAGGTAAAAATATTCGAAAAGAGTTGGGATATAAATGCTCGGTTTGCCTGTATTTTATCTCCCCTCTGTCTAGGGCAGCTGAAGTGACCATAGCTGTCAAATGGGCAGGTGAACAACAGATAAATAAATTACAGCAACCATCAAACAAAATTTGAAGATTTTGAAAAATCCCTTATATTAAATCTGTAGTCTTATCCCTTTTTAAAAAAGTACCATGTAACTTTATTCTGTAGGGAGGCATTACCAGGTAACTGGGACACCGATCTAGATGCCTTCCAGAAGATGATTGTGTTAAAATGTTTGAGAACTGACAAAATCACTGAAGCTATGCAGGATTATGTTGCTGCCAGTCTTGGCCAGAGATTCATTGAACCTCAGGTATGTAGGGCTGTTGTAGAATTACTTGTTTGCATATTAATGATATTACTGTATTATGGAAATCAGTATTGATGATATATCGATGCATTTATAACTCCTAAACAAAATAGACAAGTAGTACCACTTTTCTCAAGTTAGTACATGTATAACTAAATCAATATCTTTTTATGTACTTAAGATGAAATAATTTTCTGAATTTTGAAAAATGTCAATCTTTTTCAATAGCCTCTAAACAATGTTTTTCTCATGCTCTGCAATACAAGCAGTTATTCTTCAGTTTCTGTAATAATTTATTGAAACTTAAATCAAATAGAAAAAAATAATTATTTGAGAATGTTTTCTCCTTATGGAACCATTTTGGTCTGCAAACAGACAGGCAGTGATTACAAGCCACTGGTTTCTATTTGATATCTAGGGTTATTCTGGGGGGGCCAAGGTCAATATTACTAAATTCAGGAAAATGGGAACTGTTCCATAAACTGTTGAAAACCTGGTTTGGTGGGATTGTTGTATTTCTTATTTGGAGCCATGACAAGTTGTGAGTCATTCACAAATGAAATACTGTGTAACATGTAAAACTATGTGCTATTGTTTAATTATGATACTTTTTAAAAAAATTATTTTAAGCTGGTATGTCATGTGTTTATTATGTATTGAGTACCTTGTATAATATTCAACCTTTTTTGTATTTCAGACATCTGATCTACATCTTGTATTCAAAGATTCATCTCCCACGACACCGCTTATCTTCGTGTTGTCAGTGGGTACTGACCCCGCTGCTGATTTATACAAGTTTGCTGAAGAGATGAGATTTGGAAAGAAACTCAGTGCTATCTCACTTGGACAAGGACAGGTAAGGAGATCATACATAGTACTTAATGTGTATGTGCATGCATGCTATGACCAACTATTCTTATTTTCAGTGTGATAACAAACAATCTGCTTAAACTGTTGAACTTCATTACAATGCAGTAACTGTGTAACCTCCATGAACGGTACCTCTGAAGAACAGCCACCTCCCTGTTACAACCAGTGTACTAGCAACCCAAATTGATGCTAATTTTCACTCTTGGTAACAGCAACCTCCTTACAACAGCCATTTTTGTCCTTCCCATTGGTGGCTGTTGTAGGCAGGTTGCACTGTAATTCATAAATCACCTGTCTGATGAGAATAATTAAGTATATTTTGGTTTGTTCATTAGTAAAGATTAAGTATTTTGTTCACAGGGTCCCCGTGCTGAAGCCATGATGAGAAGTGCTATGGAACGTGGTAAATGGGTATTTTTCCAGAATTGTCACTTGGCTCCAAGTTTCATGCCTGCCCTTGAGAGATTGATTGAACAGATTGACCCAGATAAGGTAGGGAGTTATAATGTTTCCCAGCTATCATCCAGGAAAATACCAGATAAGGTAGGGAGTTATAATGTTTCCCAGCTATCATCCAGGAAAATACCAGATAAGGTAGGGAGTTATAATGTTTCCCAGCTATCATCCAGGAAAATACCAGATAAGGTATGGAGTTATAATGTTTCCCAGCTATCATCCAGGAAAATACCAGATAAGGTAGGGAGTTATAATGTTTCCCAGCTATCATCCAGGAAAATACCAGATAAGGTAGGGAGTTATAATGTTTCCCAGCTATCATCCAGATAATTCTGACCTCAGTCTTACAACCATACAATAGTAAAGGTGCATTTTAAGTCTGACAATTCAAGCCCTCAGACTGTTTGTTCATTACTTGTAGTTGTTTCTTTCTGCTCTCTTGTATGCTCATACATCTTGACTAGACCTGTGATTCAGAAAAAAGATGATAATTCAGAAAATAATGATAATTATGTAGAGTGGTCTGGAATAGTGGCAGCTTCTATATCAATGTCCAAACCTGGCTTAGCAATGTTGCAATATAATACTAGGCCTCTGTTATGACCATAATGGTGTTGTTTTACATAATCTTCATAAAATGTTCATTTGACAACCTTACTAGATTTCTGCATTTTGCATATCTATGTATAGCTGTTAAGAATAGTCACCAAATCTGAGCTAATAAGCATTATATCACTCTATCAAATGTGATACTTCATATTGAATTCCATATACGTTATTGAATACATTTCTTATCTCAGGTACACAGAGATTTCCGTCTATGGTTGACCAGTATGCCTAGCGCCAAGTTCCCTGTATTCATTCTACAGAATGGTTCTAAGATGACTGTAGAACCTCCACGTGGTATCAAAGCCAACCTCATGAAGTCATACTCGAACTTCAGTGATGACTTCTTTAATACAACTGGTGAAAAGGTGAATATCTTAACAAATCTTTATCTTCAAACTTTTGTCAAGCCGGTATAATGTATTCCGTAAAGAATATTGAAGAATATGCTGAACAAGGTTAAACTGATAGTGGTTGAATAAGACAGGAGTTGTTAAGTTTAGAGGAATGTGCAGAAAGTCTTTACTTTACATGTATTTGCATTTGAAATTTTCATGAAACTCAGGTTATTTTTTTATTTCAGTTTATTCAGACAGCTTATTGCATTTTTTTTTATCTAACATCTTAAGTTTGTAACTAATTATTTACTAAATATTCTTAATGAATTAAACAAATATTTTTACTTCCACACTTGTTTGATGCATTAATGCAAAGTTCCTGTTATTTCTCTCCTATGGAGATGACTTTAATTTTCTTTCCACACTATTGGAATAATTACGTCTGCATTAAAAGAAACACACACATTATCCTTGGATTACCTCCCTTATACTCTATACTGAAATAAGTCAATGATTATATTAAAGGAACACCCACTTCATTAAAATCAAATGCTTCAACATCATTGCTTAAGTTATATCCTAATTATATTTCTTATATCATTATTGTACAAAATGTTAATACAGCTTTGTAATGCCTTAGTTATGTATATTTAATTTGCAACTTATGTAACTTTATTAAACATGTGTGATAAGCTTATCATATATTAACAAAAAAATATTATTTCAAAGAAAAAAATGGAAAGGGTAAGTTATGATGAAAACATCCTGGTGAAGTAACTGGGAATATTTCAGTATAACCTTAGACAATAACCTCTTTTTACTTAAGCCTATAATTTAGCTAACTCTGACCTAATCCTGTATTTTAGCATATTTTGACCTAGGCCTGTATTTTAGCTTACTCTGACCTAAACCTGTATTAAAGCATTCTCTGACCTTAACCATACTGTGACCTAAACCTGCATTTAAGCTTTGTCAGATCTAAGCTTGTATTTTAGCAGTCTCTGACCTATTCCTATATTTTAGCATACTAAACCTGTATATTCAGTTAATTCATATGCTTTCAATCTTGTTTGGGGAACTTTTCAGCATGATGCAGATTTTGGATCTCTGATCATTCTACATCCACCAGTATTATATTGTATTTGGCATATATTCTGCTCATATTTTGCATCCTTAAAGAAGCAATATATTGCTTATTTCATTAACTCCTTCGTGCAATTACCTAAACTATTTTACTAGACAGATTAGATCTTATATTTGATATATCATTAAATGATTGCCTATTTTATAACTGTTTCGCTATTGCAATCATCATTGCTTTAGGTGCTCAAAGTGTTCAACCTAAGGAACGACTATTGTCTACTTTTATGGTACTTACCAGGTAGTTGTTACCTCATTTTAAGTCTTTTAGATATTAGAAATAAATTAAGTGCTCTCCCATAAGCATGTGGTATTTAGCCACTGTCTGTAAACATAATAGTATGTTCTTGACTAGAATCAATATAATCTTTCATAACATAGTTTCGTGATTTTTTAAATATATCTCTAAGTTCAAAACCTTTCAATTTCATAGCTGCTTAAAACTTCAATCTTCTTATCCCAATGTATTGCTCTTGTATCTATTTCTTGGGGTATGCTTTGCCACGCTGACTTTTTGTATATAGAAAACCTTCAGAATTATAGCATATGGTATGCCTTCATTACAGGGCACTTCCTCGGGGAAAGGAAATTTTCATAATTTTGTGAGTTAGAAGTATCTATAAAACTTATTTACAGCTACTGTGTGACAGTTTCAACTTAACCATGTGTAGACTTGGATGCTAATATTCATTTTACATTTTACAGTCTACATTTTCATGAATATATGGTTGTAATAAATCATGTAGTGCTAGGCTATGTTTATTAGCAATCTCTTAGAGTATTCAAATTATCATTACAAAACAATGCAGGTCTTTTACATTTAAGTTTACATTGCTTCAGTAATTATTTGGTAACAAAATTCTTGCTATATGAAAATGACACATTTGTGACAATTTTTGTTACCCCTTAGTTAAAGGAATGTATATACTGGTATGCTGGTGGCAGAATTTTAGCTTTTTTATACTAGACTACCTTTGTGGAGGAAAAGTTTTTACTCTGCCCTAGATTGTAAATTAATCTAGCAATATTTTCTAGAAATAGAAACTCTTCTGATTCTGTACCCTATAATACATGTTTGAGACATGGATATGTAGATATTATAGATACAATGTAGTTGTAGTAAAGACACTGGTAAGATTTTTTGACTGCTTGTCTAAATATACATAGATTAAATAATATCATGGTAGTTACATTTGTTAGTATAGATCACATATGATTTGCTAGATTGTATGTAAATACATTCAGTTTACTGTTAATTTTTATTAGGGATTCGGTCGACCTTTACCTAAGGTAACAATAAAACCACCTACATGCATGGACTTTTTTAAACCAAATTGCATTCACTGAATATTTTTTTGTGGTCACCCTGCATGTAAAATGGAATTCCATTTGGTCCATCTGCACTAAATATTTGATGTGTTACGGCATAGGTACATGTTCTAATGGATATCAATTAGGCCACATGACATGTGATATGGAGTCAAGCCGCCTGACTACAATCACTTGCAGTTTCACTTGGATTTATCCAATGATTTTGTTGATTTAATTGTATAATGGTATGCATGAATTTCATGTACTTAGTATGTGATGTCTCCATGGTCTGAAATACTTGTGTATTGTCACTGCCCTGTGTTTTTTGATAGAGTCTGTTTTAAGTCTGTATTATGTACTATGATATATTCAGGAAGACTCTTTCAACAATTATTTATTTTGTGACTTTTGTGTCTGTCATTTTTGTTTTTCTTCAGACAACTTTCTGAGCAATCAAATTCTACATTTCATGCTTTCAAAATAATAGATCAACTGCCTCTAAACATTATATCTATTATGTGCCTTAAAAATGGCTGCAATAAATGGTAGAATAAACATCATTAATTTTCTAGATATTCAGAGATAAGACTATTTATGTAATACCATTTATGTTCAATATACAGACTGGAAGTAATGATGATGATCCAGGATATGCTGTATGTCTGTTATCACTTATTTGTTTCATGTTGTTTCATTTATGTTGGCTCAGAATCCACTATAAACTGTTATTTTAGCTATTTCTTTTCAATATTTGACCATATACCTTGATATTGATTGATTGATTGGCAAACTTTCATATTTTATCAGTTAGGTTGGTGAAGTGAATTTATTGTTTAATTTTCTATTGATGAATTTCTGTTACATATATGGTACAGTCAACCCTGTGAATAAAGGCCACACTTGGTAAAGACATAATGTGGCCTTTATTGTCAGGTGGCCTTTATTCAGAGATCATTTTGTACTAAATAATCAATGTCGGTTTTTAAAAGAATGGCCTTTATTCACATGTTGGCCTTTATTCAGAGGTGGTCACTAGCACAGGTTTGACTGTATACATTTGTATATTGATTTACTAATGGTCATATCATTTTATGCAGACATTGTTGACATAATGTTGATAATACAATAAATATGTTGAAATTATCATTCTTAATTTGCACTCTTAAAACTATTTTACTGGTACACTGTATATGAGTAATTTAGTGGTTTATGAAAAAACATTGTTTGTTTCATTATGCCAGCCACAATTTATTTATAGTTAAATCTGCTTTTAGTGTTTTTGACACGAAATCTGAGAATGAGAAAAAGAAAATTGATCAATCGGAAAAAACTTAGTATTTTGCTACAATAGTGCAATGCCATTCATTAAGCCATTAAATTAATGTACAGATTTCATTCAACATATCTGACTTGAATTTAAGCTTTCTAATGTCATAAAACCATTTTCAGTTATTTTAGAAACAAGTCTTTTCTACTATTGCTGCTTAATTGGCTTTCAATGCCTCCATGTGTTTAATGTAATGAAAGATAAGCATTGCATAATATTGAATGTATAAAAATGAAAAATACATTCTATCATTTTTTTTCTTTTCCAGGTCCATGAATTTAAGCATTTACTGTTAGGTATTGCTTTCTTCCACGGTTGTGCCATTGAAAGAAGGAAGTTTGGTGCCCTCGGCTTCAATATTCCATATGAATTCACTGATGGTGATTTCCGAATCTGTGTCAGCCAGCTAAAGATGTTCTTGACTGAATATACTCACATTCCATTCAAGGTAAGGGAAAATAAAGAATGAGTAACAGGGACTAGACTCCAGATAAATAGCTTTTGAAAAATTGGAAACTTTTTTATATTGATGATAGTAAAATGAAGACGTATAAAGCTTTTTTAGGTTGTGAAGTTTTCAAAAAATAAAGCTGTGTATTTAGATATATAGCAATTTTAATTGTCATTGCTTAGAAAATTGTGTATAAAGATATGGAAAGGATTTCTAGAAGAAAATAACATAATTATACCTGTAAGACAAATCTGATCTTCAAATCAGTTTTCATTTTACATGAATTTGAATTTTGTTGTTTTATTATTGTTGTTGATGTAATTCAATGAAACCATTCATAGAATAACTACAAAAATACTGTTGTATAGTATAGTACCAATTAAATAACTTGTAAGTTTTCTTATGTCGATCTGCAGTAAAAGTCCCTGTAAACAATTACTCAAGATATAAAGTCAATACACACAAGGTTTTGCTTGTTTAAAACAATCTGCTAATAGATTTCAGAATCTAAAGTTGTCTGTTTTTAGGAATGCAAGTACTGAATACAAACTCTATTATTATTTGATGTTGTCTCTCAGATTTATCTGTTACTGTTGTCATGCTTTTATATATTTTCATGCCCCTGTATCAATAGATCAGGGGTATAATGTTTTTGACCTGTCTGTTTGTACCAAACTTTGACCTTGCCTATAAAATCAAAACGCTTCCACATACAGTCATCAAACTTCATATGTTGGTTCCTCCTGACAACTTCTACAAGACCTGTGCATTTTAATTTAAGGTCAGTAGGTCAAAATCAAGGTCAACCAGAGGTGGCATTGTGTTTCAAAAACACATCTTGTTTTCAGTATGACCTTCAATCTATCATTCATTCAGTTGAATTATTATTAAATGTGAAATATGTTACCACAACTGATTTGGAAAAAACTGGTGAAAAAAATTACATTTTCTATGTTTCTGTAGGTGTTGATATACACAGCTGGACACATTAACTATGGTGGTCGTGTCACTGATGACTGGGATAGACGTTGTATGATGAGCATCTTGTCTGATTTCTACAGTAAAGGCTCCTTGGAAGAAGACTATAACTATTCTCAGTCAGGAATTTATCGCCAGATTTCGACCTCCATGGACCATAATGTAATTACGTGATACATCTAAAAATAGATCCTCGAATTAGCAAAACTACTGGTTCCCTGATACAGGTCTGTCTTTATGCTGGTACCAAAGTATAACTTACATGGGTTTGCATTGAATGATATTTCACCTGTTTAATGATCTGAATAGTCCATTTTGATGTCTTGGTATTTACAGAATGATTTTACTTTAATGGGTTTTTGCTCATTTTATGGATAAGAGAATTATGAGTTATAACAAAATTCTGTCTCAAGATATTTGATAATTATTTATGAAAATTTTGGCTGACTCACCGTTTGGAATCAATGGTATGGTAATGGATTTTAATGGACCAGCATTTAGTTTCTGACCTGTTCAAACCAACCAGTAGCGGCTTACCTCTATTAGTATCACAGTTATCTTATGGGGTCGTGGTGGACCAGTTCACCAATATTGTTTGCGTGTGCTTGTTTACCATTTGTGGGTGTTAATAAACCTTCTGTGGCCATCAGTCTCTGTGCCTGTCTTTGTGATTACTGCTTCTACTTTTGCAAAAATTTCAGCACTTGTAAATTGAATATAAATTAAATAATTGTTTCAATGGCCTTGCCATTTTGAAAATTTAAATCAATTTTGATATCATTTACATTGAAATTTATTTCTAAAATTGTGTTAAAGAATATATTGTTAAATATTTGTAAATATAAAACTAGAGGCAGTGATTCTCAATTTATTCAATAAGGTAAGGTTGAATAGATTTCTTCCCGTGTGTTGGTAATTTTAATGTAAATAAGCAAGATATGAAAGACTTCAGTTGAAAATATAATTATTTTGTTAATGGACTTTTATCTGTTTAAAGAAGTTGGTTAAAGTACATTTTACTTATTATGATGATGATTATTTGTAAGTCTGATTTTTCTTATTTAGACAAAAGTAAAACAAATTGGATCTTGCTCATGTTTAAAATTACTTAACCAGCCGAGTATCATTATATAAGTGTTATAAAATCATGCCAAGAGATTCAGCCTGTCTGGAATATTTTGATATTGTCCTCTCACAAAATGCATTATAGAAAGATGAAGCATATTCAATAACTATTTATTCTTTTGCTGTATACTTTATTTTGAATATTTTTGTCAGAGAAAAATAATCTAATCCGTACAAAAGATAATGTTTTGGACCCCTTCCCCCTATGAAGGTAAACCTTTTAACAAGACTATTGTAAAGTTTATTGGCATGATTTAAGAATTTGTACCCTTGCACATGTAGGCTTATTGTAGTTTTGTCACCTATAATATATATATATATATAAATAGTTTTCAACAACTCTATGACTTTAGACTGTCACTTTTTCTTCTTTACACATTGCATGTAAAAACTTGATTGCATGAAAATTTGTCAGTCTTAGTCGAAAAAGTTTATTTTATTATCTAGCGCTAATTAGTAGTCAGAATCTTCTTACAGGTGTAATTACGTGATAATGCATTATTAACTTAATTACACCACTTTAAGCTATTTGGGAATTCAACCGAAGTCAGATTATTAATGTTTTTCAGTAATTTTCTGATTACTTTTTTTCTCGTTAGAATTTAAATGAGAAAGTAATATAGTATTTTAATGGTGATTGAGTTTTAAGCTGATTAATCATTACATTATGATTTCTTCATTAACTTCCACTCAATTCATTTTATTTTTACAGTGATGTGTGCTTTTACTAACATTTTAACTGCAAATTCATTCATTTGTAGACCTACACAAATTTCTGTCAGGATTTTATGATTTAGCATTCCTGAGTTAGTCACAAATGGCTTTAAAAATTCTCTTAAAAAATGTAGAGTTACACCTATTTCAGGTCTCCCGTGTAATACATAGTCTTAGCTTCCTTTTACTATCATTATTAGAGCTTAACCCTAATTGCTTAGCTTGATCTACCCAAGATTTGTGGAAACATATTTGGAGCTAGATATGAGCTTTAAAAGAGCTCAGTCCAAGCTTTTTCTATGCTTGATAGGAGCTGATAGGTAAATAGCAGCTTTATACATGTCAAGCAGTATTAAGTTAGTTTTACATAAACATGAATTCAGAGAGCTTTACATAAACTTTCATCAAGTGTGCATTTCATTACATGAAATAACATCAGTTAAACTTTACATGAGCTTTCCATAAGCTTGCATTAAGAACTTTACTTGTATCAAATAACAATAGATAAGATTTACATAAACTTGCATTAGGTCAGTTTAACTTGCATTTTTCTTTCCTTATGTTCTGTTCAATCTATTTTTTAATCCAGCACTTAGTACTAAAGACCAAAATAAAATGTTTAAGACTATCCCCTATTGTTAATTTAGAGATTCTATATCAAATAGCTCCCTTGTAGTCTTTCATTTCTGTCTACATTCTAGAATCAAAATTTGTACCAGTACTCTTATTTCCATTTTCTATACTGTCTAAATTCACTGTAGTCATTTGGTGGTCTCTCAGAAAAATATTTTTGATTAGTTTTGATGCTACATGTAATTAGTATAGTGGTAAACATACTGTTTATCAAGATCAACATAGTGTTGTATGATATTATCATCTCTGTTGAGCACACCTTGTCAAGGTTAAACTAAGAAGTCATGAACTCTGTATATAGACTTTGTCAGATTGTTGATTATAATAAGTAGATTTATACATACCATAAAATATGTTGTGATATATTTTATGATCACGGTGATGTTTTATGGGTCCTTACAAGCTTACAACATCTATAGGACTTGTTACATCAGGCCCATCAATGTTTTCTCTAAATAACCCAGTAAATCATTCTTATTAATTCATGTGCATTATATGCCTGTCTTTAATAAATATGATAATTGAACAGGTTGCTTGGTCATCACATGTAGATGACCTATATTGATTTTGAGGTCAGTAGGTCAAGGTCAAAATATCCAGTTGGCCTTTAGGGGGCTATCCATGTTTCACAAACACTTCTTGTTACATTGAAATTTCTCTTTATCAAGTTTGATATAAAGGGAAAATGTTGAAAGCCTAGTTAAAAAATGGTTTAAATATTAATTAAGTCAATAGTTATAACTTAATTAGTTGAAATCAGGTCAATGATTATAATTCTATAGAAATCAGGTCAATGATTATAATTTTATAGAAATCAGGTCAATGATTATAATTGTGTTGTCTTCAGAATTTTTAGTTTTTTCTGAGAAATAGTAATGTACAACTGTCCTGAAGATAAAGAAAAAAACATTGTTAAATATTTTAGAAATTTCTGATTAATCACAAAGAAAATGATTTTGGAATTGATAATGTTTGTAGTCTGTATAACAATGTAAATTCCCTAAAAATGATTAGTATAAATAGTAGTATTTTGAAGAAAAAGGTTTTTAATGACCATCAATCATTGTTGTGATCTGAAATAATTATATTAATTAGTTTTAGCATAATGTGATGAAATTTTTACAGCTTTGTGATAAAGTTAGGGGTGAGATTTGGTGAACTCCTGTCAGAAATTTATCTATTTTAAGGTTTATATGTGTGTGAATTTGTGCAAAAAATGTGCTGTGTGATTTACTTGTTTGAACTATTTAATAATTTTTCGTTCCATTAAATCGTTGCATGAAGTGTGTGCTGTTTGTTTTAATTATTGAAATTTGTCAATTTCTTATCATCTAATGGATTTGTTTTCAGATTTTTAAGCATAATTTTATGATCCGGACATAACTCTAAGCAACTGTCTTATCAAATTCTATTTTAAATAAGGTTCTTGTTGCTGATTCAGCAAATTAAGTATGTTTTAAGTTTTTATTAATTTTCAGTTATTAATAAGTATTATAATTTCACAATTGCCTGAATTTCCATTCTGTAAGTTCATTGATCATCATGATTATCATGTTATTAATAATTGTTATGAATTGATTTATAAATCAACATATTTATATAATGAACATTGATGTTTTATGACAATGTGTGTTCTCTATAGGGTTATATGCAATACATAAAGAGTTTGCCTATCAATGACACACCTGAAATATTTGGGCTTCATGACAATGCCAACATCACGTTTGCCCAGAATGATGCTTTCACTAAGTTGGAGGCTTTACTGAAACTTCAACCTAAAACAGCAAGTGGTGGAGGGAAATCCAGAGAAGAGGTAAGTTTTTCTTTAGCTTTACCTTTATGTATGCCACCTCTGTGGTCAAGTATATATCCACTTTGTTTGCTACGGACTGTTTGACAGACTGTAAGCAGCAACATTTTGTAGTATGATTTAGAGAAAAAAAACAAAAAACTTTCATATTTTTTCGAATATTCGAATTTGTTTTTTCATGTTTGAATATGGCAATGTTTCAAATGTTTGAATATTCAAATAAAATTTACATCCTTATTTCTTACACATACTGGTGTTATGATTCTTGCAGATAATGGAGGAGACAGCTAAGAGAATTCTTGGACAGGTTCCAAAGCCATTTGACATTGAAATGGTTATGAAGAAATACCCAGTCTTGTATGAACAGTCTATGAATACTGTACTTATACAAGAAGTTATCAGGTATGTCACAGAATTGTTTTTGTCAATTTATGACCTTTACAGAAATAATTATGATATATGTTGTTAAATTAATTTTATTGATCTTTGCATTGATATCAAATACAGTTGACTATTACATGGCAGTGAAGAAATTATTTTGTGTGCTTTGTAAAATTTTCTTTGTGCAACCATTGACCTCATAGGCAATAGAACTAAGTGCTGTATAATGCAACTTGAATTGCAATTTGAATTGCATAAAGGTGGATGTTTTGGAAATTTCACTTAAGAAACCAGGAATATTGTATAATTTCATTGAGTGATTTCTTTGTTTGATTACAGTTATCTAATTAGTATTTGGTAAATATTATGAAAGAATAAATCACATTTGTTGTGTCCAAAAAAATTAGCAATATCATTGCTTTATACACTGTTATACAGTTATAGACCTTTATTATAGTAAAATTGAACTATAGACACCTAATAACTGTGGACTTGTGTTAATTTGCCTCAAGGACAATCATCTATGATACTATCTTGATTATTATCATTTGAGACATGAAATGATGTTCATAATTGAAAAAAAATATGAATGTAATTGTTTAAGATTGTGTAGAGGTTTTGTATTGCCACTTAATTGAGTTCGTAAAGATAAATACTGTGACATCATGATGTCACAGTATAAAATTTATCTTTACGCATGTTCAATCATACTGCACAAACAGACAATAGGTCACACCATTTGTCTTGTTGTTAATTGGACAAATCAAATATTCAACTTCAGCAACGGTCAACAATTTTTTTCCTTCTCTGTTTTAGTCTGGTAAATGGACCTTTCCCATTATCATTTAGGCTTCAATTTTCCCAAATTTAATGGAGAAATTCCCAACAAACATAAAAAAAGAATTTCAACATTGGACATAAAATGACAAAGTCATGACCATTTTCTTACAAGAAGTATAGTATACTAGTCCAAAGAAACTGGAGAACTTAATTTATTTAGCATTGTCTATTGATAAAATTTCCTATAACCTAATTGTCATGACTCCAAATTTCCCAATCTGACCCGACCAGGAGTCATTACCAAAGAGATGAAAAAATCACTGAATGTAATACATGTAGTAATTAATACACAAACTTAAAATAGGACTTAAAGATAGAGTATGAGGTCTAACATAAGTCAAGCCCTGGGTTCAGCACATGATTATTCTTCATGATGATTTGATTCATAGGCATTTGTCCTAAAATGCTGATAATTCATTCGGAGCAGATTGCATTACATGTTGAAAACAGGAAAAGTACTGTTACAGAATCCCGAATACTGATTATGTCCAATACCTGTATAACTGATACCAATAAAAACAAATAACTTGAAAATAGTTATACAAATTTAATTTAATTTATTTCAATTCACCTGTTTTTTTTTTATGATAAGCAACCCTTCTTGATATAAGCCCCTGTTAGAAATAGGGACCCCATAAAATTATAATCCATTTTCAAATCCACTTTGATGATTCTTAAACTTGATATGGAATAACTGGTAGAACATTAGGTAGTATTTTCCATACTGACCCATTAAATTTTAAGTTTTGTTAGGTAGTACTATGGTTTTTCATTGTATTAGTCGTATGAATTACAAGTTTTACAATTAATCTTCAGGTACAACCGCCTTTTATCAACGGTCCATAAGAGTTTGAATGACATCCTGAAAGCTCTCAAAGGTCTTGTAGTCATGTCTCAGGAATTAGAAGACATGTCCATCTCTCTGTTTAACAACATGGTGCCCAACATGTGGGCAAAGAAAGCATACCCATCATTAAAACCTTTGGCTTCCTGGGTGTTGGATCTGATGTCAAGAGTCAAGTTTATCCAGGGATGGATTAATGATGGCTTACCCACAGTGAGTTTAACATTGTATTTGTTTAATGTTAATGAAAAAAATAACAAAAATACATGGTTCAGATTTTTTTTCGAACCTTTTCATGATATTTTTATATTTTCCTTCAGATGAAATTATTCTTTTTAACAAAGCTGTTTTTTATTTTAAATAAGCAACATTCAAGCTATGTTTAGTATACAAAGGCCTGCATGTTGTTAAAAAGTTAACTGATGAATTTTCTGTTTAATTTTGAATAAATTTATGGTACTAGTATTTCCACTAACCTACCATTAGTTGCCTGGACAGCTTTCTCAACTGTGATTTGTTTCTGGTTACAGAAGGGATTCAAACTTAAGAGTGGTGAGGGGCTAGTGGTCATAGTTTTCTACCACTCAATCCCAGTTAGGTTGTGTAGATAATAATAATTCTGGCAGCTTATTCTAAAGGTCTATTAGTAACAACTAACAACCGAAGGAAAGTCAAAGCACTAATACTAGTCTATGTTAGATAGAATACTGGAGAATGATTTAAAATAAGTCCTCAATACCTCAAATTTATCAAATTGAATATGAAATAAAGCTTATTTTGATGTAAAATATTGTTCCAATGTTTGTAGGTGTACTGGATATCCGGCTTCTTTTTCCCTCAAGCTTTCCTCACTGGTACCCTGCAGAATTATGCTAGAAGATCAGTCATCTCCATTGATACAATCAGTTTTGGATTTGAGGTACAAATATATTTCTTTACTGGTTACTCAACCCTTTTTGTAAACTGAACGATAGTTCAATTAATTTTAACATTTCATATTGGCTGGACATTGCATGGTGAGCCTGAAAGCAATTAAAAGGTAAAAAGATGACCAAGTCTGGGGGTTTGGTTTGTTTCAAAGATCATGCCATGCATGTCTTAGTTGGTACATACAAGTAGTTAGGTCCCAACACAGGGATACTGTGTATGACTCATTAAATGAGTTATGGCTCCTTACATTGTACGATCCTGCTTGGAAATGTATGGCAATTCTAGAGCAATTCTTTTTTATATCTAAAATCCCTTTTTGTGCTGATGCTAGGAAAAAGTTTTCTACCTAATTAATGATGTAATATTTATTTGTGATAGTCTGCACATAATGATAGATATATATCAAATTTTGTATACAGGTATACATGTTTATAGCCCTAGTAGTTAATTTTCTGATGTAATATTACTTTATGCTAAATCCTGTCTATAAAAGTATCAGTTACTGTAAGCGCACATATGCTATAATGATGAAAGTACCGTGGATGATATTAATAACTATGATGAATAAGCAATATGCTGCCTTATGTCCATTCCTAAGGTTTGTATTTGTGTTGCCTGTTGATTGTAAGTCATTCAATAGCAAAAATGAGACCAGATGTTGCATGCTTGGATTTGATTGCTAATTTTCTAGGTGTATTTGTACATGTATTGTTAAAGGCAACACCTGGTGCTAGAATCAATATGACTTCTATGAATTTATATATCAAACTGCCAATATTGCTCAGGACAATATATCAATATCTGGATAAACATGCTGTTGTACGTCATTTCTTGATACACTAAACCCAGAGGTAAAGGCCACCTGTGAATAATGGCCACCTTGTAATCAATGGTCATTATTTGAGGGAAAAATATTGATAAAAAAGAACTTATAAACATCTGTTTGACAGTTAAGTGTGTATAGCAATTATTCTACATCTTTTCTGGTACTAGCACTTGTTCACAGGTTGGACTGTAAATTTTAGCTGATGAAATCTTGCAGAATACACAGATTGAAGTTTTGAGAGGTTTCTATTGTGTTGATTAGAAAAATTATTCATTCCTATTTTTTTCGATGATAAAGGAAGTCTCTGCAACGTGTCTGTCAGTCATCTGCTGGTCCCTGATTCATTATTTCAGGATGATGAAATTGGCTTCAGGTGCTTTCAGAGAAAACAAATAAAAACATAAGAAAACATTGTTCTTGCATTAATATAAACAATAGCTGGTTCAATTTTACTGATAATGTACTTCGGAAATTGAAAAGTAATCAAACTGTGTCTTCACTGTCTCGACCAAACGGAAAAACAATTAAGACAACACCCATGTTTAATACAGGATATAAACAGTATCATGCAATTAAACAATGTACCATGAAGTTTAATTGTTTGAAGAAACTCTTAGCTTAATTCTTTTGTGTTTTTGATAAAAACATTATTTTTTGTTGTGTCATCACTTTTAATATAAACAAAATTTAACGCTTGATTATAAAAGCTGTACAAGTCATTCCTTTTCCCTAAGGTTTCAATATGAGACATTTCTTTGTCCTGGTTTTATCCATAAAGTAATGTAAGTTTTCTGACTAAGCTTTTAATATAAGACATACATTTCATTTCAGTGTTTGAAAGCAGTTAAATGTAATTCTTGATGAATGCATGTTCCATTGTACATATTAATCCATATTTATAAGCCCTTTCACTAATGTTCACTGGGTGGAGCATGTGATGTTCCTGGTCACTTAAACAAACTTTGCACTAACCCATTAGCTCCAAGTCCTCTGCTAGTAAATTTCTAGTTAGGCAAGTTAACTTTCACAAGTTTTATATTCAGGCTAGTGGTCTAATGGTCATATTCATTAACCCTGTAATATTTTGGGTTGGTGCTTTAAAAACATTAATTCAAACACTGCTTAAATCGCAAAGCTGGTCCGGCTAACTCAGTTGATAAAGTTATTGAGTGGTTACAGTTTCAAGACCTGTTTAAGGCATATGTGTCTCTATTTATCTATCTCAGAATGCTACCAACCTCTCTTGTGAGTGTTACAGGCAGGATAAGTGCATGTTGGGATTGTTAGTGATGCTTATGAGAGAAAGAAAAAAATCCTGATAATGAGTTTTATTAGGACAGTGAGAGACTTGGTAGAAGATCATTTGATTGTTAAAATGTTTGTTCTTGATTAAAAAATAAAAACACAACATGTCAACTAATATTGTATGTTAACCACTGCCCATGACAATATGACTGAAGAAATTGCATGGCAGTTTTATATTATTATAACTTCATGCAAAGTTGACAATACTTAACACAAAAATACATGTATCTATCTTACATTTGATTCATCATTTATAAAAATGTTGTTCAATACAAGCTGAGAAAAAAAGGTCAATTAAGGTCAATGAGCCAATTGTTTTATCACCTTTTACTCATTTAATGTGATAAAAAGCATCTAGAGTTGAAGTTTATGGTCACATCAATATAAATAATTAGATATTTCAACTTTTAACTCTTTAAGTTCAAGTTACACTATCTATTAATGATTGCCTTTAAGTATTGATATTTATGTATGTAAAGTTATTTGTCGTATATGATAATGATCATTGAACCATGTAGGTTATTACACTAATTAGTTGTCCATTGTTTTATCGACTGAGGCAAAAAAAAATACCATGTTTCCTATAACATCCCCTAGGATACTGATTAAATAGGTTGGCAAACCTTTTTTTTAAGTTAAGAGATACTTCATTTTAACATAAAATACCTGTAAAAATATATCAAGACTGAAGCCTACATTTGGCAGGGAAAAAGGTGTAGGTTAGGTTAGTGTTAACCAGTCTTAATTTATACTTGTATTTATGATATTTTTTTCTGATGTAGACTATGTACTTTGTAGATGTCTGAATAAAGTATCTCTTCTGTTCTTTAAACCAAGAAGTTTTTATTTTATGCCTAAAAACTGAACATATTTAATAAGTATCATAAATAAATATAAAATTAATTTTTATTTTGCACACAAGTTAATGAAAGTAATCAAATGATTTATTGACTGTTTTAAGAACAGATTCTTCACAACTCTGTCAGCTGTTCATTGCATCTCTCCATCAACAACACATCACCTGATGATTGATATTTAAATAAAATGACATTATTTGAATGACCTTTTTCTACTACTTACATTTTCCCCCACATATTTTGAGGATTTATAATTATACATGATTCATAAACTGAAATTAATTGTAAAATCTTATAGAATTCTGCTGTGATTACATCATTCTATAAAGGGAGATAATTCACTGTTATACTACAAGGGAGCTAATTCAATGTTAATATAAATATAATATAAAGGGTGATTTTAATTCACTGCATGGGCTTCCTAAGTTAAAAACTAATATACATGTAAATAATTGTAATGCTAATATACAAAACAAACTTTTGATATGGTATTATTGTATCTACCATTTCACAGATGTTGCTTCATACATTTGAACATGAACAATATTTACATATGTTAAAAAAGCAAGAAACACTTCATCTAATTGCAGTTCTTATTTCATTGTTGTAATTTATCATTATCCTGTAAACTAGAAAAAATATGAGATTGATATCAATTTACAGAATGTTCATCAGATAATATTGATGTATTTTATCTTTAAGGACAAAAAAATGGGGTTGTTAGTTGAGCAGAACTTTTTTTTATACATATTCAAGTATGTAGATAATTTAGGTGAAATAATAGCAAGAAAAGAAAATGACAAGCTCAAAATTACAACATGTGCAGAAACCAAGAACTTTTTTACTCTAATTTCCATGTGTGTTTGGTATTTATCTTTCCTGATATTGAAGCCTTACAACTTTTTCATTACCTCTCTTTTTTCCCAAGGAATGGAGACATATTGTTGTTCATATGTCAGTAGTCTTATTTGTCTTTTTCTTTCTTCTTCATCAAGATATTGTATGAGGCTTAATAGTTTATCTCTTCCATAGCTTTTACTTCAAGCTTGAAACATAATTGCTTGACCATTCAAAGAGCTTTTGATTGTGACCGTTGTCCAAGAAATTCAATGACATATACCTCAAACACTCAAAGGGGGTATTTTTTACTGAATTATTATTTATTGAAGATGTGAGCTCTGTGTTTGTTCAAAAACGTATTTACCTATATTTTTGCAAGAACATCAATCATTAAGTTTGCAAAGAAATAGGAGGTTTTATTCTGTACCATATATGAATAGATTACTATCTCTTATTGGTAGTTTAATTGCAGGTAAAGGATCGGTATATGTACATTGTACATGTATGTATATCTCCATATATGGAACTAAAGGGTATTGATTGCTAACTCTTATCTTACATGACTTTCAGTGACAGCTGGTGAACAATTGTTTTAGATATAAAAAGTGAACATACATTATTGATGTAGTGTTTTCCCCAATCTGAACCAGCTTGTCTGTGGTTTACCTCTGGTAACAGGATTAAGATTAGATGACAATTTTTATTGATATTTCACTTATACTGATATCATACTCAATACTTGCTGACAGCATGTTGTACTAGATGTTCAAACAAGACACAAGATATTCATGTATATTCAATACACTGTGTTGGAAAACTTACTGACATACATGTAACTTAAGTTGATTTGGCAATTCTTTTGATACGATTTGGCATAGTGAAAACTGATGAAAAGTAAGGACCCAATCTCTTAACAAAGGTCTCCATAGGGGGATGAAGAAACATGGCCCCAATACATTTTTGTATACAATATTTGTTTTTATGTTGAAGGTTGGCTCCTTTATTTACGGGTGGAAGTTAACTCAGATTCGATTACACATGTATATAAATATCTTCAGGTATATAAATATAATCTTTATTCTTATTATCATTATTATTATGGTGTATTTTCAGATTGTTAGAGAAAAGGCTGAAGAACTGAAGGAACCTCCCAAGGATGGGTGTTTTATTAATGGTTTCTTTGTGGAGGGAGCTCGCTGGGACCAGATCCATCATCAGCTGGCAGAATCTAGACCTAAAGAACTGTTTACAGACTTACCTGTATTATGGCTTAAACCAGAAGCTAACAGAAAGGTGCCTGATTCTGGCATCTATGATTGTCCATGCTACAAGACACTCACAAGAGCAGGTATGGATAACATAAATAAACAACCAATGTGGTTCAGAATATATGTACAACATGATTTGAACTCTTCATTTATACATATGAAAATAAGTAACAACCCAGGCCCATTGAAAGTACTTTTAGTCTTACCTTAATATTACTAGTATATACTAAGCCCTGTAGGCCAGGAATAATTTAAGGGGTCAGAGGATCAGACAAATATGGCATAGAGACAGATAATCCTCTATCTCATAATTATGATAGTGATTAATGAATTTGATATCTTGATATCAACATTTGCCCTACAAACACCAAATTTGCTGCAATTTACATAATTTTGTCTTATACTGAAAAATCATTTTATGCACTGAAATTCCTTTGAACCATGAAATCAGTGTATCAAAAATAACTTTAAAATTGTATCAATTTTCTTGGTATGCTAATAATCATATTTAGTGATTCTGTTGATAGTGGCAAAAATAGCTTTAATATCATGTAAATCATTTAAATAAGCTTACAACATCATTTGCTACATACTGTTTAGTACCAGTATTATTGAAGAAAACATTAATATTGTCATGGGTGTTGGCATGTTCCACCCGACTTTAATTAAATAGATTCTATGGTTCAGTCCCATTGATTTTATTCACCCGAAGGAAGTAAATGGTATCAAAATATTGATGTGTGTAAATAATTTGAATAAAGATAAATTAGATGAATACAAGCATTTTGCTGAGTTACGTGGACATCACCATAATCATTTATGTACGTTTAGACTGATTTGGCCGTTAACAACTGATGTTACCTTTTATCTAATCAATCTATATGTTCAGTTATTTGTGATTGGCTTGTAACAATCATCTATGTATTTATGAAAAGTTCAGAACTCCTGGTCTGTAAGTTTGATTTATTCCGATATCTTTAATTTCACTAAATCAGACAGCAGGAGTGCTGGTTAGCAAATTCAGACTTTTCATTGTGGAAATGTTTTATCAATGAGTCCTATTTTGAAATGCCTAACATATTGTCAACTCTCAAAGGAATTTGCAAGTTGTAGAAAAATTCCCATAAATTTGTGGAGGAGTTTAGTATCTGAGTGGTCAGTAAATAGATATTTCACAAAAGTTTATTGACACTTCACAATGCTTGCTTGAAAAAGCGATTGATTTACAGCAAAGCTTTCATAAAATGGCAGGAATAGTAGTTTACTTCTATGTTTTTATGTTGAAATATAACAAAAATAAACCCCTTATCAAGACTTAACAGTTGACTGAATATCAGGTGAACGCCCAATATAAGAAGTCTGTTTGCAATGCAACACAAAAGATGAAATATGATTTCCCACGTTATATATTCAAAATGATTTATGTAAATATATATATAAAGTGAAAATATGATGGCACCCTACTTATGCTATTTGAGATTCATTGTGCCATGTGCTATTAAAAAACATGATTGTGTACAGAGTATTAATATGGTTGAATCTAATGGAGTAAAAACATAAATTAAATTGCCTTACCCCTGAAGCGAATAATTATTACAAAATAAGTTTGAAAATAAATTGCATGTAATTTATTTATGTTCACACTTCACTGGAATTTATCAAAATATTTCAGGATCAAAAAGATTTGCTAATTGTGTTTAACAATTAGCATCATATTGTATCAGGCAGCAGTATTATAAATCAAAGATGCCTACACAAATATTTCCGATCTAATAATAGTAAAAAATGATTTATGAGATGGTTACATAATAAATAAAAAGATACTTTTGTTTATTGTATCTCAATAATTGGTATAACAGGTCATAATGTAACTGCTCTCCCCTCGGGGAGATTTTATGTCACTTACATTGATAAGATCATTTTTATCATCATAAACATGGGGACAAAGCATGCCAACAAAGCATGGTGGTATGATACTCATTGTGAGCCATAAAGTACATTGTTTTCAATCTTGATGTAAGAGTTTGTACCAATGCTATCTGAGGCAATAAAAATGAGGAAACAATGCCATGGTATTATTGCTGCTAATTTTATTGCGGAAATGTCAAAATTGTTTGAATAGTTTTTTACCCATTGCAGAAAGTAGTCAGTTTCTGTAAACAGTAGCAATCAGTATAATTACAGTAATACTGAATATGGTTTTAATTAGAAGACTTTTTTTCATTCCATCTACAAAAGATATTATTTGTTTAAAGCTCCCGAGTCAGAACATTTAGTTTGCTTATTTCTTGTTATGATAAAGCTTACAATATTGTGTGATATGCAAACATTCATACATGCTATAAAATATCACAATGAAAAGCTAACAATGTTTTTTAAAGCATTCTGTATTAATTAGATCAAATAAATCTAATCTGCAACATTTATTGAGAGCGATATTGTTCCAGTGAGTGTGAGGGAGGGTTGGAATATTGTCTTTCTTACAAAGATAATGGGGGAAAATTGTTCATATGTGTTTTTTATCTTTAATGAATGAATGAAAATCCATTCATGAACAACAGATTTTACAACTTGAGAAAAGTGAAATTTAAGGCCTTAGTAACATTAAATTTTGTGGAGTTTCATATCTGTCTATCCACACTCATTTTCAGTCTGAATCAGGCTTAAAGATTTAAGCCGTTTCTGTGACACATGCAATTAAAAAGATCTGTCAAAAATTGTATCTTTCAATGGTATTTTTTTAATTTTCACTCATAAATGATTTACATGTGGACTTTGGAATATTGTAAAGCCTTATTAATGTCACAAGCTACCAGAAGTTTTACCAATATTTCTGTAGTTCTGTCTCCCCTGGACCCTGGCTTTTAAAGTCCTGGACCTACCACTCTGATCCCCAGTTTCAAAGAGTCACATACCTAGAATTGTCTGACCCTTGACAGCTATGGTATTTCTTAGATTTGTGTTTTACAAGACATATAAAATTGCAGTGTTAAATAGAAACATAGAAAAGCTATTCTGGTAAATTGTTTATATTTGTTTACTTTCAGGAACATTATCCACCACTGGACATTCTACAAACTTTGTGTTTGCAGTGGAGTTACCTACAGACAAAGAACAGACTCATTGGATTAAGAGAGGAGTGGCTCTACTGTGTGCTCTTAATTACTAGACTTTATGATAAATGTGATCTATTTAAAATCTTGGAACTTTTCATCCGTGATCTTTTGGTTACATGCTTGTAACAAGAATATTTATTTTTGGTGCTTTAAAGTACTGTACCAATAATTGTGAACTATTAAACACAGTGAATTTGAAATGCATTATGTGAACTGTGAAGTACTGTGTGATTAAATTTGTTCAACCAAATCTTTACAACATGTTTTCTGATGTTTTATTATCATTTGATACAAAGTATCAAAGTATGCAGACTGCATTCTAATTAAGCTGACAATGAAAGATTGACAAATTGATGTGTATTTTTATATTGAAGGACTGAATTTTAGTATTTTTGTTATTTATTGAGAAAATTACAATAAATGTTTATTATACATTTGTTTTCTTATCAGATCAGGTCTTATTATACTTCTGTTAATTCACAGAATTTTTTTGGAAATACTTGCAAATGAAACAAATCAAATGTACAAATTACTTAAAAAGTGTGGTTTGTTAATTTTTCAATAATAGTTCTATGTGCTTACTTTATTCTCCAAGACTGATGCCTGAATTTGTATAGACTTTCTGATTTTATCAAAATGTGAAAGGTGAAGAGTACTTTGTGCTTAGAATTGTTTGTACATGAATGAAAAAATTGTAAATGCTATGCCATTATTGTTCTTTAAAAAAAAAGACGTCCATATCATATACCAGTATTTACAATATTCCATCATTGTGCTACAAATCTGTGATATTTTATTTATTAATTCATACAAATGTTTACTTCCCATTGTATTATCAAAATATTTACTGTCATACTTATATGAATTAATAGAGAAAACTGCTGATATTTTTATTTTATATTGTGACTTTACGATCTGTTTGTTTTGAAAACAATTTATTAAAGGACAAATGTTCAAATACTATTAAAAGTTAAATAAAAGATTTCCATCTTGATTCTTATCATGTTTCATTTTATGTGTCCATTCCAAGCCCACCCAGTGAGCTCAGTGGTTTGATTGTTGGTCTAGTGACCAAGAGGTAGTGAGTTTGAACCCGGGCGAGGCACACGCTGTGCTTGACAAATTTGACTGAAGATATTACATCCTATATGTAAAATTGTCCTCCATCTCTGAATTATGTGGGCAGGTAGTTGTATTAAATAGAACTACCTGATGTGGCGTATTTTGGTTGTAGGTTGCAGATAGAATGTGGTTAGCACTGGAAATCCAGGGATCCGAAGCTGGTTAGGATAAGTACCTGCTATAATATGACTGAAATAATGTTTAAAATGGCATTAAACCTGAAGAAACAAATACAATTGTCCATTCTATAATAAGGCTGTTGCTGACATAAACAGCAGTAATGGACAAGACACTGATAGTAAATTATAATTCCAATGAAATTGGGTGTTAGATCATTCTGTATTCCATACAATTTTATCTCCTGCATTCTCTCTAGATCCTCTCTGTAGTGACTCTGAAATAACTAAGGCTGTCAAATGGGCTGTTTAACAAGAGATAAACAAAGAAGTCTAGAACTGTAGCTACTGTCTGTGGTTGTTTAAAGTCCTTGAAATTTGTGGTTAAATCAGAGAGTGATGAACTTGTATTCATGTTTAATCAGCTTTTTTGAAAATTCCCAGCAATTATCTCTTAGTAGTGAAGATTACATAGTGAAGAAATCATGTTACCCAAGTTTAGACCCATGAATTTTAGCTTTATTACCAAATGAAAGTATTTTATGTAGTTCAAAAGTTAAATTAAATGAGTAAGAACCCTGTGTTGTTTGCAATAGGATAAACTACAGTAGAACAGTCAACCCTGTGAACAACAGACCACCCTTGGGAAATAGCTTACATTAGCTGTGACCCTGCTTTTATTGACAGGTGATTTTTAATTGGATGTCATTTGTTCTAAATAACCAAAGATTTTTTAATGGCCTTTATTCACAGGATGGTTTTATTTGGAGGTGGCCTGTAACACATGCTTGTCTGTGTATTTCTAGTCTACAGGTGTATATGTTTAACATGAATAAATCAACAGTTTTCAACTATAGTTCTGTTTATAAACAATGATGTATAGTATATTAAGTGCATGCCATATGGGAGCTAGGTTAGTTAGAATCAGAGACATAGCTGTCTCTGGCTTGTACACAGAATAAGATACATATACAGTGCTGATTAAATTTATATCATGTAATAAAATGGTCAACAAGACGAAATAAAAAAGACCAATTTAGTTATGGGACCCAGAACTAGTAAAGATATATAAATTTGAATGTGTGCAATCCTAGCTTTTACCCTAAATGAGTGATGTTTATTTAAATGTTCACAGCCCTTTTACGCCCAAACCTAAATGAATATAACATATGTACAGCAACGAATTTTGAGAAATATGATATTACACACTGGTGCCAGACACGCTCTCTCCCTACACCTCACGCCTCATTATAATCCTGGGTCAATGAAATCATGATATTTTAAAAACGCAAATCTTAACTTAAGGAGAAGCTGAGGGAAAATATAAAGTTATTAATCTGGTCCAAATAAAATCTTTTAAAGATGCATGTAAATGTCAAGCACATTAATTTAACAGCTGTAAAAATTAGATTTCGTTATCACGTGATAAAAATAACGGAAACTTTATACAGTAATTGTTTTATTACAGTAATTATTCCACATTTAGATCTACGACATTTTAGTTATGATTGACATGCATCCGTTTAATCAGAGATTCAACTATCCGCAGTCAAATAACAGCGGAAATTGATTACCATCTCCGCCAATTAAGCAAGATCTTTCTACACAGAGGTGTCAAAACAAGTCGCTAGCTGCGATAGCCAGTGGGTTTTCCCGATCTATAAACAATACGTCACACTGACGTAGATTTCATTTGCATAATGTATATTTAACGCAGCGCTTTCATTGGTGCGTGGTCGGACGAATATAACGTGTCTCAAAATCAGTCGAATACGCATTAACATATTCGTACGCACGCTAACAAGACAATTTTGTTGTATTTTACTGATAAAAGATAAATTTTAATGACAGTGAACAAAAACAGTTTATATATACATGTTCAATATATTTGAGTGATATTTTAATCGAAATAACGCCATTTGTGAACATTTCGTTACATATTCGGGATTTATTTTTCGTCGAGGATGTGTGATTAGTACAGACAGTGTTTAGGTCGGGAATTTCTTTTCAAAGCTAAACAGAGCTGAGCATAGTTGGGTGTTTCCCGTTCTTTAATACTTTTTACGGTTTCGACTATCCCAGGGGTAACTGAGCCCCGGGACTTCACCAATATGGATCTTCTTTACGGAAATGATGAAAAATTTGGCGACATGGAGCAAGATATGAGTGACTTCTTGGATAACGACGTATTTCCCTCACCGACATCGACGGTAAGTTTGAAAGCACATGACTGTCACTTTACCATATGGTTTGAAGTTCATTTAAATTTAAACGCTTTGTGTAACAGTTTCTTAATGTATGTTGAAGTTTTATTGTTATTTTACTATATTGTTTGCATACATTTATGTTTGAAACATTGTTTTGAGCATTTTCGCCGAAATGAACAACAGCCCTTTAGAATCTGTTTAGGGGTCTGTGTGCGCTTTTTTGACAGTTACGCCCATATTTCAAAAGCTTTCCGACCTACATACGGTTCATTCAGATTCCACTTTTTTGAAAGAGATTATTCATGCGAAACTGGGTGTTACCCCACTTATATAGATTGTGTCAGATTCAGTCGTTTCAGTTTTGAATCGAGCTCTAGTTTCATTTATTGCATCATGTAATGATGCAGGGTAATTTTGCTGCTATTAATGAAATCTGTTTTCTAAAACATGCTTTCGGTCTAGTCCAGTGACATTTTCATTTCCTGTGTTTTATCAGGTTGCATGTCTTAATTGTCACGTTTCTTCTAAAATATCTTTTTTGGTGTTTTTGTCTGTTTTATCTTGATAATGTCAGGGGTTCATCAGTGACATTTAATTGTTGCCTTCACCTGGGGGTGTACAGTATATTAATTATTACTTTCACATTATGAAGTTTATATTATTGAAACCCTGGGGGCTTTATAACTTTATGCTACATTATATTAATAATTTACCATCATAGTGTTATAACCCTATACCTGCATTATAATTTATATGTTAATGATATTTTTGATTTCATGTTATTTTTGTGTTTTTAATTTAGCGAGATGTTGTATTGTCTAAATATGCAGCATTATGCTCATATATACTGTCAGATTTGAAATACGGATTTGTCTGTTGCAACATTAAGAGAGAACCTAAAATTACCTTGAGGTTTTTATCAAAATTCTTGTTTAAAAGAAATTTTGTTTAAATAACAGGACAATTGATGACTAAGTTTGGTGTCTCAAAGTCAAAATGTAATTTTCTTTGATCTCTGAGTGATTGCTTGTGTTATATCATCAATTTAACTGCACAACTTTATGCTCCAGTAGTTATTTATCTATGACACCATAAGTGTTAATTAGAGTATCATTTGGATAGGGTGTGACAATTATAAATTCAGTGCAATTGCTTACATTGGCTGTTCATATTATATTTGAGATACGTTTTGTTTATTTGACCACATTTGCGTCACACTTGTTAAGTTTTTTCGTCTTTTCCTGTTAATGTCATTATGTCAGTGAAACATGGGACAATTAGGTTAAAATATAGCTTATAGATATATACTATTTTTAGTTTTGCACTTATTTTGTTAATGAACTTAATCAATCAATGAATTACTATTCTACCTACGGGTAGTTCAGTAAGTCACGATATTAACCTTAGCTTTATATATGTAAATTAGTTTGTTGTACACTACTGTCAGTACGATTTATTGTATTTTGAATCGGTTAGTACATATTTCAAAATACTATCCTATTTTTGGTTCAAATCATGATTGACTTGACGGTTGAGTGACTAGAATTACGGGTGTATTTATAAACCAGTAGTGACTGTGTATAAGGTAAAGTAATATCGAGTGAGAATTATACACTTTTGGAATTTGTATTTAAAGTATGTGAAAATGAAATCGTCTGCTTTACACTTACAGCTTTACGTAAATGGTGTATTTTTCACTATTAACACGATTTTCGTATTCATTTGTCTCATACGTCACAGCGTGGGGTTAAAATTGAAGTCTCGATTAATTTGAAACTCGATAGTATTATATATAATATAATTGTATATTATTGTCATGATGCAGCTTGTTGAAGACTAATGTTTTTGGTTTTATTTTGGTTACGTTAGATCACCCGATTCTACCGTACGATGTCATTTATATGAATGGAAATATTTCATAATTTGTATACCAATAACCATGCTTATAATTGAGCTATTTGTCATAGACTTTTGCCTCATGGATTACATTAATTTAAATTGAAAAAAGACACAATTTTGGTAAAAGTGACACTTTTGCCTATACATTGTATATAAAAAATAATAAGCCCGTAAATAAATTAATAAGTCCTCATGGTTTTGATTTTCAATAGCACTGCTATGGTTTATAGGATATATATGATTCATTGATTGATTTATTCGCTTTCTAATCCTATATAGCTAGAAGTTATCAAAAACCAAAAGTAGAAATACTTAAAAACAATTCTGCATATAGGATCGAGCTACATCATTTAGAACTAGTACTAGTGAGTAGTACTACATTGAGCAAATGAATTATTTTCAGATCATGTGACATATAACTTTGCCCCAGGAAAGCCTGTTAAACTTGATTGAAGGTAGCCCCGGGACATTGTCATCATATTTTATCACCCTCATAATGAACATTATTGCTTTGTGCATAGAAGCAAGTTGTATAAAGTGTCACTGTGTGTGATCATTTTTGTGCATGATAAGGTAGTGTTAAATTTACATCCTTAATTATAAACTAGTTAAAGTTTATTTCATGAAATAAGATAATTGAACTCAGGTAAAGTTATGTTTGTCCACAGGTAGTAAAATTCTGTCCATGAATCATCATACATGTAGGTAGTGCTATATTTTATATCTATCCTCAATGTGGTTTGATTGGTATGAAATTATAATTGATAACAAATTGTCACCACATCTTAAGGCTGAGCGAGCAATACTAGATTTCAGTGTAAATACATTATTATTTTAAACACTAGGTTGGCTTAAAAGCCACAATACTTAATTACTTGTCATGTGCATTGTATGCAAGTCAGTTACCACATCATGACATTATGTCAGTTAGTGTGTTTTATGCAGTGCATGGCGACTGTCTGAACATCTGTTTACAGTTATATTCTGGCCAGCATGAGTAAAACAAAAAGGAACGTCCACTGAATTTTGTGTTGTTTTTGCATGATGAAATATCCAGTTTTGACACTTCTGCATGATTTATTGAATATTCACACTAAAACATTTTTTCTATGTATAACAATATACCACATGCTGCATAAGTACGACCAGTAAACATAATACCTAAATCATTCTCCGACCAGTCTGACATTATGGCTTTTAAATTTGATTTAATTTCCTTGCTGGACATCTGGAACCAGTTCAATTTTACAAAAAAAATGCTGTTTATCACCTAGTTTAGATGACTTAGTGGTCTAGTGGTATAACACAGTCACCGTATGAAAGGTCATGTGCTTCAATCTAGGCTCCAACTCCTAGCCAAGTAGTGGTACTGTGGCACAATAAAGAACCAGGAAAAACAATTTGAATACCAATGTCTGGACCAGTGGTTTCATCTATATCTTTTCTCCTTGAAATGATCATAACCATTGAATGGGTCATTCAACAACAGTTAAATAAATAAATAACAGAATTTTACAACTATATCGCTTCATTTCAAAACCTCGAGACTCTCATTCATAGCTTTGTCAAACATCGTTTCATGCATAAAGCATTATTGCAGTGTAAGCACATAATTAAACGGCATAGATCCTTCTCTCAGCTGTGTAAAAATAACCAGGTCAGAGTTTTCCCAGCTTTATGAGTAATGTAAACTTCTGCTAAATTTCTGTCTGCTGTTACGATTCCTGGATAGAAACAGGTTTCTTGTGTTTTGAAATAAGACACTGCTACTTGCTGGGTCAGATCACTATCTTTGTGGGACTACTTTTTTTTGGAGCACAATGCTGACTCTTGGAGGGGGCTACTTTCTTCTCGGAGCCACTGACACTGGGAAGAGTGAACAATTTTGAATATTGTTAAGACCTGTCAAACTCACAACAGCACAAAGAGGTCAACAGCCATTTAATGGGTTAAAGGTTGAAGGTCGATATGAAATCATGCTGTCAGTTCATTGACCTGTTTATAATTGTATTTATACTCAGATGAGTGAATGTAACATTAACTTGAGTCTTGTATTGTGATTTTGCTGAAGTACCTAGAAGTAGTACATAATCTAATAAAACATTTGCTATCTGAGACTTTCTGGTTGAAATAAAAGACTTTCCATAGATTAAAAAGTTTAACAGGCTCTATCAACCTTGAAGACTGATTCAATTATCAATTTAACTTTTGATGGCTTAAAAAACAGCTACAGTAATGGTTCATAAGTCATTAGTTGAACATCAAACTTAAATTCTTGTGGATTGAATACAGTATAACCTCTTGCTAAGACCACCTCGATCATTATGTAGATAAAAAGTAAAAAAAATTCAATTTTTTCTTTGTTCCCTCTTTAAATTCTACAGATTTTTTAACCATTGCCATTTTTTTAAATAGTGTAACACGCTGACTCTTAAAATGTTATGCTTTGATTGTGAATACCGGCATGTGCAATGGAGGAATTGCTTTCTGTTTGTTAACCAGAAATGTAAGAATTAAGATAGATTTGAGAAATATCTACTGGCTGGCTCTTAAACTTGGATATAATGAAAGTTTAATTGTTTTTTTGATTTCGACTCCCTATTTATTGTAATTACATGTAGTCTTTTCCTAGAGATTCAGGAACTTGCATGTATGTTCTGTACAGTATTGTGTACAGTTTTACTTTGTAGATCAATACTGAAGCTAGGAGAGTCTGGTTACAATATACACAACATTGATCTATCTGAGAATGGCTTTAAAACATTAGCCGATACTTGGTACTCGAACTTTGGTTTGGTTTTTGCCCATTGTAGAATCATTTAATTGGCAACAGTTTATTTAGCTGAGAAGCACAGCCATATTACATGTGAAAAAAAAAAACATTTACTGTTGACTTAATGAGCTGCTTGTAATAATTCCCATATTCCTTATTTTCATTTCCGTCTCAATAAAGTTAGATAAGTAGAAAACAGCCAACTAAAGTTTGTGCTAGCTGTCATAGCTAGACTGAAGTCTGATTAGTTCATGCAATGCTTACCGGTAATTGTCCAACCAAATCCATTTACAATTGTCAGCAGAAAGTTCTTCTGTATTGTGCGTCATAATGAATTGAATTTCGAATTGTGACCTAGCTGAGCATAAATTAAGTTTTTGTTTGGATAAGGTTTTCTCCCATTATCTGAAATGTAGATATATTCAACTTTCAATAAAGCTTTTAAGTTCATCTTACTATATATAGTGCATTAATAGAAAGCAACTTGGGGGGTAATGATTTAGTAGGACCATTTTATTGAAAATGGTAAATGATTTTAGTTTATTTTCTATGCAATATTGACAATGGTTTAAATTGTGTGCTGCAAGAGCCATTTTCAAAACTGGCAACATATCTGTGTCCCTAGATACGTAAGAAATGTCAGATGGGGCGTGTTACTGATAACTGATGTCTATTATGATACATATGGAAACATCTTAACTGTTATCTTAACTTCTTATCATAAACTTGATAAATTCAATGTTGAATAACAGTATGAATTATACATTGTATACCTTTAATGGTAAAATAAGATAAATCTGATATTGTAATCATTACACAAGATTCATTTAGTGTAGGAATTACATCAAAATGTAACTGTTGCTAAGCAATTAAAGACTCGTTTTGCTTTCTGTTTGGGTTCATATAAAAAACCTTTTTAGTTTGTGGAGAGGGTAATGCTATGTAATAGTGTATGTTATAGTTGTAGTTGCATGTGTTGGCCACTTTTGGTTTTCTTGACAAAAATTGAACTATTAGAAAAATGCCTAAACATTTGAACTCTTAAGGACTGTGGTAGTTTTTTTGTTTGAATCAATTGTACACTTAGTAAGAATAAAAAAACGATGCATAAATATTGATGGACATCATGTTTTTAATACCTGTAGTTCAAAATGTATGTTATTGTATAATTTAGCCTTCGAGGAGGTGTGTGTTATGACATGTTTATAGCATTTGTATCTTGCACAGTAAAGTCCTGTTTGGTTGAAGTGGTTTTAAAACAAGTGAATTTTCTGAAATTATTCATGAGTTTGACTTTTTATCCTACAATCTACAAAAAATCTTTTTTGAGTTTGGAACAAGTCATAAATCACATTAATAACATGTGTGCTGTGTTTGTTTTGTGTATTCTCTAAGCCACTTCTTGCAGAGTAATTGCCTCATAGATGGCGCTCTATTCACTGTTGAACTCTGGGATACATATTTGAAATTCAAAATTGTTCTTTGAATGGTCAATAAAAATGAACGTGCCTGGCTGTACTACCAAAATCAGTTTTATGTTAAAATAACATTGTACACTTTTCACCTCTTAAGATGTTGAATAAAACAGAACTCCATCTTGTTAATGTGTAATTAATCAAATGTTCTGTTTTACTTGACTGGAAGTTGTTCAGGGCAAAACTGGGCCAAACTGATTGTAGACTAGCTGATGTAACAATATGGTGTATCTATCTGATGCAATCATTCTACACTCAAATACTTAATGAATGATTACTATGCAATTTCATCAAGACAGTAAACACTAAACAGTGAACTAAATTACCCCCACACACAAATCCTTAGGCATTAGTTAATGATCCTTGATTAATTGATTTGAGGCAAACTGATTTTGACACACTTTCAAAATTTAAACTTGTAATATTTCGGGCATGGGGCTGGGGGTGGAATGCTTTGAGATCATTGAGCCTTAGATCAGTGTTAGGCAACTGGCTGAATGTGAAACCACACGCTTAAAGTAAAACACGACACAGTGAACAGTCTGTTGTCAATATATGCAGTTCTAAATCTGGACAGACATTCTTATGTTGAAGTGGTTAACCAGATAAATATGATGTTGTAAGTGAAGGATTCAAATCTATATACAGAAGTCTTTGTGTATGAATGATCATTCTGTCTGGTCTGTCTGCCTACATAATTATGAAGTGTTAATGTACTTATCGATAAATAATATTTTTCATTTTTTAAATTCCATATTGAAGCTAGTTCACTCCTTGCTATTAAAGATGCTTTTAGAAATAAACTAACACACATGTAGTGTCATCATGAGTTTTTATGTATCGAAATATAATATTATTCAACATATTTAACAGGGCTCTTTGGATAAGTGGTCATGATCTTAGATTACTAATCACTAAGCTGGTCCCCTCAGCACTGTGCGTTTGAATCCCTCGATCTCCTGATAAAATTCACATGCGAGGTGTACAGTCATGTGGTCATCTTCTCTTCTGTTCAAGCAACCTGTCTGTTGATGCAAGTAAACCCCGGCAGTTGTATACTACACATTCTGGCTGTAATATCATATTAATTAATGTTTGCCTTGGTTATTATTCATCATGTTTTCTGTGAGCTGTTTCCAGATGATCAAAGAGAAGTTGAATGTCATAAAATCCATGTTTTTTGCCTTAACTCCACTTCATTTTGTATTTTTATGTTGCAATCTGTAGAAACACATGACTGTATACTTTAAAACTTCACAGTTCATGCTGAATGTGATGCCCCGTTTATTTTGTATTTCTGAGTCTGACAGATTGTGGGCAGTTGTTTTGGTGTATTTTTATGCTTATCTTACATCCTGGTATTAGTATGTGAGTGTTGATTGATAAATTCAGTATATTGTGTACTGTAAACTAATATATCCTGTATGTATTATGCACGCTTGGTTTGTTACATCCTGATTTGATACATTGTAAATACTGCGATTTTTCAACTGACTTAATCTACATTGTATGGGTTTATACTTAGTTTAGATTTCTGTTCTTGTGACATTAAGATCCGCTTTAGATATCATTTGTCATTTCTTTTTGAGGTCATGACAGTCTTGTTTGAGAGATTATAACGTTTTGGTCAGACAGTTCAAAATACTGCACTTAGTTCACTTATGTATATCTGAGTGTGTTTTCTGAACTTTTAGAATAAAGTTTTTTTAGATGAAATAATGCATGCTGCTGTGTGTAGAAATTCAGCTCTTTGTAATTCATTAGGAATTTGTTGAATCTGTGAGTATGGTAAAGAGTACCGGTAATTAGGATTATGCACACTTTCCCAATTAGCTCCTTTTTAAACCCTCCCTTTTCTCATCACACTGTCCCAGTAAGTCCCTTTTTAACTTGCCCACATTGTCCCAGTTAGCTTAGTTTCAATCTATGCCTTCTCCTGATTAATTAGTTAGCTGTCTAGAATAGACATCACATACCCAAAAGCATACCTCGTTACTACCACATAGTACTTCCATTCATTAATCTGTCTGTATTTTTTTATCCTTATAGTTAATGGATTATTTTTATATATTCAGGATTCTGGCAGCAACTACAATGTGGACGATGAATGGTTTAATAGCTTCTTTGTTGATCCTGTCCTTAACGACAAGATGATCACAGATGCTGCCCAACCACCACATATCAAATCCGAGCACAGCTATTCGACGATGAATGAACACAGCCTTAGTAGCACCGATGACCTTGGCGATATAAGCAAACTTGAAGGTAGATTTCTTTGCAACTTCTGTCTGGTGGGCCATGGATAAATTAGTTTGATAAAGAAATCCTGGTTTATGTCCCATTTCTGTCGACATTTGAATCCAGGTGTTAACTTTTAATATGTGAACTTCGTTACCATGCCCACACCTCTGATTTCTATAATAAAGTTGCCCTTTTTAATAAGCATTTTTGACACCAATTATCCCCTCAACTGATGCATGTGTTTCAACTCATTTATTTGAAATTCATAATGTAGTAAGTTTCATTTTAAGTGTCTACATTTGACAATGATTGGTTAAAATCAAAACAGGATCAACCAGTCAAGTCATATAGTCTCTTAAAAGCAGGACTTAATAAGTATTTGTTGTCATTAAGTTTTAAGATTTTTCCCATATTATGAAAGATTTATCATTAAGATGCAGTTATTTGGTATTTGATGAATGAAATCAGTGATCCGTTAATGTGGAACTAAGTGTGCTCATGATAGATTTATTATCATTGCAGCTTAAATTTGCCAATTTCAGTCATTTTGTACAGATATGTAATCAGTTATTTGTGGTAGAAATTTGTGCACTGGGCATACAGATATATATTACTTCAGAAAACATTTCTGTATAAATACATTCTGATTGATAATTAATAGAGCACATGTGTTTTCAATTCTTTTATAACGTCAACACACTAAGTCTAGTTGACTGTTGACCTCTTCTTGTTACCACAGTGTTACCAGTCCAGTTTATTCTGAATTATAATGAGCTCAATTTCTTGTGAAATTCCATCACAGAATTTGTAGACCTTGGCATTAACATTATGCTGAGTCATCAAAAATAAAACTGGTTTGGTGAGACAATTGCAAGTTTTATGCTAAGTCACTCATGGCTGTTAGAGCTGGTAAATATCAAATTCAGACTAGATGCCATCTCTGGTGTCTTTGAATGCTATTGAAGCTCTCAAAATGAATCAGGATGGCAAAAAGAGAAGTTGAATGCATTGAATAATGAAAACTGAATGTTAAAACATGTTAACATCTACCACTGCACACCTCCTGAATGGCCTAACACCACCCAAATACTTGTACAGTTTAATTTCATGTAATGACTTCAAGGAAATAAAGACACATGTCCTGTGTAACTTGTTTAAAAGCTCCTTTGAAGTGGACATATGGTAAAATATACAGGTGTTTAGTTAATGAATTATACCAGCTACATGTTTGTGTCGTGTAAACATCTGTAAGTTGTTTTGTTCCGTACAAGTTTTGTCCCGTCTTTGTTTACTTTCAACATTGGACTGATAAAATGATAGTTGAAATTTTTAGCACATAGTGGTTTAATTTTATTAAAAATTGATCCTGTTTATCATAAAGGGTCATATTTTATCTACAAAATTTACCAGCTAGTAGGTTAATCAGTGAGTTTAGATACTCACAATTCTACATGGCAGAAATCTATGGAATTACTGGTGCACATAATTTTTGTTATCTTGTGAAAATCACTTGTCAGAATTTTGGTAAATGAAAACAGATGTTTTGCGGTGTGTAATAACATGACTAAACTTCCTATAATAATTTGTGTTTTATGTTTTGCATGTAACTTTTAACTGGGAATTTGAAAGAACCACTCATGTTGAAATGATTATAAAACTTTTAGACTAAGACCCGTGGGTGCGTGCTTGTCTGGTATTGCTTTGTCAGCAAAATGTGGGTCTCTGTTTGTGCACCTTAACATAACTGTCTGAATCTTAGAGTACATCATAACATGATTGTGACAGGCCTTCTGGGGGGGGGGGGGGGGGGGCAAAATTTGATTTAAAAAAGTTTTCTGCTCCACTTATAATTAGATTTGAATGTGTTTCAGAAAAGGGGCTTGTGGATCGCTGTCTTATATGACTAATCTTCTCTCTATGCAATATTTTGTTTGTGTTAAGGATTTTCTGCGGCTTTATTATGCTTGATTTCACTCTCCTCATGTATATACTTATCAGGCTGACATCAAGTCCCTTTTGTTAATCCTTTATGTTATCTATAAATAGTGGGACTTTGTCACCTGGTTTGTCTGCTCAGTGTTGAATCGTGATAATAATGCTGTGTCAAACAAAAGGAGGGCCATAATTATTGTCTCATGTGGGGGGAGGGGTCCAGAGTAAGGGTCAAGACCAGGTTGGCTCACAAAATTGTTGCGCACTATATCCCTGATAAGATTGTGGAAACTTCATGTTGAAACACAGCTGTTGATGTATAATCCATAAAACAAGCAAGGAAACTATAGATGTATGAATATTTACGATGATCAATCTAATTCGATTAAATAAATTATATTTTTATACTGAAACCATATATTTCCACATTTTTTTTTGACTGCTTGTATAAAATTCCCACCATTGGGTGAAATTGTTGTAATCACGGGTGAAATTTCTCCGATTTGATTATGCAGAAATTTCCTTTTTTCATAGATCCGAACCATACTGGTTGTTGTTGTTTCGCTGCACCGAGGTTAAGATTTCTGTTGTTTTGGTTTTTTTCTCAAAATTTTCAACTTTCACCCGTTTGTAATACAATTCTTGGTATTCTGTATAATGTATTACTTACCGGTATATCCTGTTCTGAATTGAAATAAAATGTTTAAATGTATTACAAACACACACATTAACAAAGCAGGACATTTTCTGTCATATCTGTATCCATGTCATTATGTACACTAAATACACATATTGCATGACTGGTTCAGCACAAATAAATAATGCACTATATCAACTTTATATTAGTTGTACTGCTCAGTTAGGATAATTGTATAGTGACGCAGTGGTCGAGTCCATTTTTACGGTGTAAAACCGTTGTCAAATTATCATTGGACATATAGGCTGACTATATGATTTACAAATTCCAATCAATACAACAACTGTCGGCGTAGCGCAGTTGGTAACGATGGTGTCTGACGATAATCTATTTATGTGAAAAGAACTGTGTGAGACCGCGACTTGGTACTTTTTCGCAAATTATTTTCTATTGCTATATATCTTTTTTTTAAAAATCGTCAATTTTTTCGTCGTTTTTTTTGTGTGTAAGGAATATACTAGATCTAGCCAGTGTTTATATTATTATCATCATTTTTATCGTTTGGCATATCTTTTTTGAATATCTTTTTACATGTAATAAACATGATGAAAAATAGTCTTAGACATTTCGTTGTAATTCTGGTAATTACGATTGGTACGCCATTAAAAGTCCACCTATTTTCAGTCATATTTAGCTAGTTGGCATTCAGATATTAAAGTTTGCACGAAATACCTGTGCGCGGTACTAATACTTCATGTACTTTTGCACTACACACTTTGCGTTACACAGGACAATCATATATTATGCATTCTTTTTCTTTACAATTTACTACTAAATATTATAAGGAAACTACAATTCATTTGCAAAAAGTTGAAAAAGAAAAAAGAGACAACCGGTGAGGTTCGAACTCGCGAACAATTTTTAGTTCCTGATCAATCCTAAAGGCTTTACCAACTGCGCCAACCAGACATATACAATATCATTGCTAAACTATAATACTATATTTGTTTCTTATAAACCCATTTTACCTGTTCAGACAATGGATGTAAACTTTTGTGTACACATAAAATGAAACGTCACTATCACATTATCCTAACTGGACAGTACATGTATAAGCTTTTCAACCTGACGAAGTTGACATAACTGTTTGGTTTTAAGTCCTGTGTGTGTGTGTATGTGGAATGTTTGTTTCGTCCGAAAACATTGAATACAACTAATTTATTCTTCAGCGTTTATAATCAATGTTCTTATTAAGTTCACATTAGTGTTAGAATCTTAAACTAACCCATTAGTATATGTTTTTACAGAAACCTGGTTGTCAGTACTGTATTCGAAAATAAAAAAATGATGATTTCCAATAATACAGTATTTATTTAGTCTCTTGTCAGAATTTTTCTCTATATTTCATTCTGTTTCGCATGAACTGAAAAGTTAGAATAATCCCCTTCACCGTGTTAAGAGTTCCATGTAGGTTTTTTCCCATTCAGTGTTTGACTCTGTCAGTTTCTATTGTCAGCCAGTGGTGTTGTGCTCATGTTTATGCGATATTGAACTAAAACCTACATCAGGAAGTGATTTATGCTTTGTTAACATTAATAATTCATTCTTGAACATTGAATGGAAGGTTACTGCTATCTATTGTTATCACTGTGTGCTTATTTTGTAACATTTAGTTAGAAGTCTTTGTTAGGATTTGTATTAATCAGGCATCAAATTTACCCATTCATTAATTTCCGCGTTAGTTTCAACTTCATAAAAATGAACCCAAATCCTAGAATTTCATTCATATATACATTTTGTATTTCAAAATTGATAAAATTTCAATTTTTTAATTCTGGTTGGTTGAATTGTCAAATGACAGTCTAAGCTATTATGGGTTGTATGTTGGGAAATTAATACAAGGCGAAGTATAAAATTAAGCAGAAACTGATAATAACGGCATTCTTTTGTGTTCCGGACTTACAATGTCGTAAAAGTTGCCACTGGCATTTAAAGTTTGTTAGTTGTTACAGAGTATGAAATTATTGAATACTAAATTTTTTTTGATAATTATATATGATTGAAATAAGCTCAGTATCTCCAATTCTCAATACATTTTGTTATAAAGTGATACAAGCATTTATTTACACATGCCTGAAGCTCTCATGATTGTCAAACTGTATTGATTGTAGTTAATATAATTTTGACACATGAAAGCTGCATATTATTTAACCTGGGGCAAAGTTTCTGGACATCTTCTACTATTACTGGTAGTTTACTGATGATATATCAGATAAGACTTTTTGTGTGAGTACAATACTGCCCTGTTTATTAAGCAGTTATACAATCCCTGCTTCACCTGTATCCCCCCCCCACCTGTAGGATGTATGAATATCATGTATCATTCTACACCTGTGTTGTAATTAAAGATCATTAGATTGATTGAGTAAAGTTTCAGTGTATTACATGCATTTCAATCAAATCATTCTAGATCTACTTGCATTCTTTTAAGCAGCAAACACCCCTGTGTTATTGATAATTCAAAACTCCCTTTGTTTCAAACTAGTATCAAGTTGGAATTTCTATGTTTGCCCCAACCCTACCCAAGTTAGAAATCATTTTTTCCGTTTTGAACCAAGACTGAGTGCTCACTGAAAAAAATTGTTAAAAAATGCAGATACTGAAAAAATATGCAGATTGCAAAAACCTATTTGTGGTCCTCATTCTGAAGAAAAGTCTAAACCTAAAAGTTACCTATATTTGGGTCGCAGTCCTTTTTCCGGGTTGGTCACGTTAGTGCAAACATTCATACATTTATTCTTGGCCCAATGGAATTCACATTGTATTGACTCGCAGTTTTTATCATGTTTTCCAATTTTCTACTTACAGATTTGGACTCAGACTTCCTCATCAAGAATTCGGCCCTTGACCTTACAGTTAAACAAACCGCTTGTACAGACATCCAAAAACCAGACCTAATGGACAATGACCCAATTAAGATTACTTCCACTGGCTCTACGACTGTCATGACGAGAACTTTCACAGTAACAAAGCAACAACCTACCATTATTCTCGCATCGTCTGCACAGGGTCAGTCAGCTTTATCGGAACGATCAGTATTACCTAAAATTACAGTAAAAACAGAACCAGACAGCTTTGATGCTATGGATCATACAGGTGCTTGTTTTATCTTCATGTTTATATGTAAATTATTATAAGCAAGCCTTTGAGTAACCCAGATCAGAGTAAAGTATCACTTAGTACAGTTTGAATAAAAGAATGCCCTGTAGCACTGACTTTAAAAAGCTTTTATTGTTATAGATAAGAGCAATATGCTGATAGTGTGGAATTATTTTTGCTGACAGTGCAAGTCGGATGTGTTCACATTATTATTTTTTTTATTGAAAATAATGTGTCGATTTAAAACTTGACAACTGCACAATTTTCTCAAGGGTTTAGTAATTTATCTGCTCAAATTGGGTTGATACCAGTCTGGGTCACAATTTGTATGAGATTAAAATTTAATCCCTCGGTTATTATAAATAATATGTATTTATTTTATGTGAGTTTAATGTAATGTCGGTATATGTTACTCAGTATGCACTCTGTCCTCTATTTTGGTCCTATCAAACATTAATTGTCGGAAATATTTAAGGCCTTAGATTTTGTGCTTTTATTATTATATCTTATGTGAGTTGGCTACTGTTATGTACAGTACAATAGAGATAATTAGTTCATATTAATTCTTGTTAACTCTATATCAATATCACAACAATTTAAAATGCAAATGATTTTATAAAATGCTTTTAAAATGTAAATTTGGAGTAAATGAGGAATTAATTGAGTAGATTTGTATATTGATGCCCACCTAGAGAGTTTATTAACGAGACAAGCTCCATTAATATTAAATGTTAAATACATACTCTATGTACAAAATTTATCTTGCATAAGTTTCAAATAACTTGAATTAAATTTTGTATTTGATTTTTGTTATCTACGATATAAACCCCAAGGAATCACGGACATTAATATCAGTCATATTCTGACTCGGTACATGTTTACTCCTGGTTATGTTGGTAAAAATATCTCATATTTAATACACTAGTATTCTTATGAATATCAAGACTAACTGGTAGTAGTGTGGTATCAATTTTACAGATATATTTGTTTAATATATTTCTAGTAGATTGTCATATTTCCAATATTCTTCGACCTTACTTTAATACATTGTATTAGTTCGGTGATCTCTACACAAGCTTAATTGTGACACTTTCATATTAAGACTTAAATATTTACATTGGGACCAGAGGGGTCACTGTTTGAATGCGTGAGAGTCAGCTTTTAGTTCACCCAAACTAATTGAAACTACTTAATAAAAAAAGTTTGCTCACTTTTTAACACAAGTACGGTATTGAATTAAACTGGTTTCATAATATTTGCTCGTAATTTTACATTTAATACGGTACCACCTGATTTTTGCCCTCTGTTTATATTGACTACGGTAAGTTCATGCGGTCTGTGAGTGAATGAATATTTCATGAAGTCAGCATTTATTTCTACAATACTATTTCTACCCAATCCTAAGTCATTCTAAACAAAATCAAGCTATGTGTATCGAATATGTATACTGTTGTGTACTGAAAGTTATGTGAAACTTTAATCTTTGACTTTATTGAACTATTAATATTCAAACAGACAGTACCAGTATCTGATCCATTTTGTAACTTACATGTTTATTATACATGGACTTTAGCATGTATTTCCTAACTGACTTGTGTGAAAGAGATATATATTCAAATGAATTTTTTTTATCTTATGTTAGGCTCTAAGAAAAATTATAGGGTTTCATGATGGGGGGCAATCTTAAAATGTCTAACTTCAGAATCCAAAAGAAGGAATATTGGGCTGTGTTGTGCCTCATTTTATCATAATAAGTGTTCAGTAAAAATAATCTGATCTACTTTCTGTATTTTTTGCCTAGTATGATTATTTTTACACTTTACTTATTAATTAACGTTATGTGCAATATTCATTAATTTACTAAGATCTTAAGTTGTTTACGCTCTATACTATGTAAGGATAGGCTTGTTGTTGTTGTTATGTTAAATATGTTGCTGAACAAAGATACTTAATCTTGTTTTATATAAGACTATCTCTCTTTGTTGATATCTTTAAGTGTGTCAAAGTTTTATTAGGTTGTGAAAGGTTGAAGGGCCATCATGTGTTACTGAGTCAAAGGTTCTTTGTATCTACAACCCCTATCATTGCAACAATGATGTAACTGGTCGATTTATTTTGTATAAAGAGTTAAAACAATATTGCTCTTATTGACTGATATGTCATTCAGTTGGTGGTTAAAATTAGCAAGATTTGATATTGGGTATTAATTATTTTTATCATTGCGATTAGATAAAATATTTAACTGTTATAAAATGCTTGAATGTTTCTATGTTTGTAAACAAGTACTACCGAATACCCTCTATTAAATGTTCTCCCTTATTTACAACCAAGCCCCATTTGTGAGAAAAGCATTAAATACATACTGTAATGGTGCGTTTATAAGGATAAGTTTGATTACTACTAAAATTTTTGCTTGTAAGATGAATGTATCTTTGTGAAGGTTTAATTAATTGAATAATTTTATTTGAACAAATCGTTACAAACTATTGTGACAGACATATTTCATATTACCGTATATATATCCATTTATATTACCATACTTTAATGCCTGTTTAAATAGCTAACTAAATTGATACTTACCGGTATTGATTTTTCCCCGTATTTGATTACCTGACTGATTTAAGGATTAAATTTAATTGTATTTACATAAATTGTTTTTAATTATTGACTTGATTAATTATCATAAACTATATAAACAGGATGAATTTCAAATTTGTCTGAATTTGCCATTTTACCCTCTCTAGTGATTTATGGTTCAATTTGTTGAATAATAACTGGCTTGTAATGAAATACTATTTTTCATGGCTAAAATATGGTCCTTTGTTCATATAGAAGATCTTGGCGCACTGTTTATCTTTTATTTACGTGTAAATAATGTACTTTCAGTGAATATTGATTCAATGGTGCTTCCCCCGACACCACCCAGCAGCAGTAATAGCGATAGTGATAGTTGTCCGAGTCCACAGCGATCGGCACCATCAAGCCCCATACGACATCTTCCATACTCACGATCATCATCATCATCTTACTCGTCATCACTATCACCCACAGGATCGTCACGGCATTACTCACATTCATTATATTCTAGTCAGGTAAGTTCGCTCGCTCTTCCATTTTGTTGTAAATCTTGGCTATGAGTCATAATCATACCAATTGAAACATATCTGTCCATAAGCTGGAAAATGTCCATGTTTATATCATGTGCTTTAACTTACCAGTAAATCATCCTTTGTTGTCAAACCTGTGAATTAAGGCCACCCTTGGAAAAGACAAAATGTGGTCTTTATTACCAGGTGGCATTTATTCAGGTCTGTTTGTTCTTGATAATGAATTTTTAAAATGGCCTTTATTCACAGTGTCCTTTATTCTGGAGTGGCTGCTAAAAAGACTGTATATATATAATTTACAATATATCAATGTTTTCATTTAACTCTACTATTAATGTTAAATATTTTATATCTCAGAGTGACAGTGGAGTGGATATAGTTTTTCAACAAATCCCTACATCGGGTGTACTCGTTCTCACAGAGGAAGAAAAACGTACCCTGATCTCCGAGGGATACCCGATTCCGTCTAAACTGCCACTTACAAAACAGGAGGAGAAAAATCTGAAAAAAATTAGACGCAAAATTAAAAACAAGGTTAGCACTGCTAGGTTTTTTTCTAACAAATCAATCAAGTCATCCAGGCCCAAAGTTCATAAAATTTTCTGTTGGTCTCTGAGCTCATATATCTTATAATTTGTCTTTTATGTTGCTTATTGAATTACCTTTATACATTGAAGAAAACATTTTAAAATGCCTACCTATATTATCCACTGTTAAAATTTAGGGATGTGTAAATGAAAACTGACATTTTTAAGCGTGGCCTTTATTTAATGAGCTCTCTGTTAATATAGTTAAGTTACAATATCCTTGACTACGAGGTGTATTTCTTAATATTAATTGCTGGATTTATCATGGTGTAACATTATCCTTGGATCAATTTCACCCCTTTAATTTCTTCTCAAACTAATGAAAAGTCTAAGAATCTCACATTTCTTATTGCTGTTCTACAATTTCTGATGGTATTTCAAATATTACATTCTTCATTCAGTTCACTGATTATTGCAGAAATTTGAATTTATGTCGGCCATCGTTTTTGTGATATTATTAACCTCAGCTGTACTGGTTAGACGAATTCTTAGCAAACATCGATTTTCCATGACTTTGTTACTAGAGAAATTTATGTGATTTATACATTTGTCAAGAATCAGCCAATCTGATGAAATATTTATAGCGGTCAATTTACTTGTCTTGATTTTATGAAGTTTATAGTAGTATCATATTATTGTATTAGTTTTATGACGACTACCTTGGTGTTAGTACGATGTATGGTGATTTCTTGTTTGATAATGAATACAATTTATTATGCTTATTATATTAGTATTATTACTGGCTGTAAGATAGATTTTATTACAAACAGGTTGTCATATTAATGCAAGCTATATTTGGAGTCATACTAACTTGCTAGTGACTCTAATATATATGTGTGTGTTAATTGCTTGGATGAATCTACACAATTTTGTTCATGTAGAAAAGAAAATCTTCAAGCATTTTTTCTGTCTTGTTCAGTTTTGAAAAATTATTTACTACTGAAAATAGAGTCAATGAAACCTGATGATTTAAATGCATCAACTTTTTTACTCTGTCTGCATGGTCAGTTCTGTTTTGTCCTGCTCAGAAATCCTGTAGGTTAGGGGCAGATATGATTTTATTGTTGAATCTGTTCTGTACTGAAGAAGCAGATAACTACATGTACTTAAATCAATGGTGACAAAGTCTCTTCCTTTGTGTGTTAATAAGTCTTTGACAATCAAATTTAAAGTCCTTACAATGATGTATTTGTCTCTAATAGGATGTACTAGATTAGCCAATTGTCATTTCCTGCTTAGAGGCTGTACTAGGTAACCATAGCAACTAATTTTGTCAATTAAGATATCCATCCATCCATCACTTCAGCGTTTCTAGATTTTGGCAACCCTTTTCCCCGTATTTTGTACTGACAAATTCATTTGTTTTCTGATGTTCACATTTGTCTGTTTAATGTACTGTGTGATTGAATTGTTGTTGCATTTGCATTTCTGTACATTTTTATGTATAAATTTACTTTTCCCTTGTGGCCACTTTCTTTCTTTATGGTATTTACAAGTGTTATGTATTCAAAAGGACCTTGGATAAAGTGTGTTAACTTGTAGATTTATCGAAGTATGATCTCATTATGGTATAATTAGGTCACTTTGAGTTGTAACCAAAGATACACTTGATAATATTACCCAATTATTATATTATAATGTGTCCCATTTGACAGCCTATTATGTCTTTACTAAGATTTTCGAGGTCATTTAAGATATAGTCAGCTTACATTTTTCTTATATATTGCAGATCTCAGCACAAGAAAGCAGAAGAAAAAAAAAAGAATATCTCGAGGCCTTGGAGAAAAGGTGAGTTTCCTTGCCTTCCGTATCATGTTGATATTCTGCTTGGTGTGAGGACTGTGTCAGCTGTTTGCCTAAATCACCTCTTTCTATATATACCATCAAACCTGTGCTGGAAGCCACCTCCAAAGAAAGGCCAACTGTCAATATTATAAAGGCCACTTTGTGTTTGACCTTTGTTGACAGTTCACAGGTTTGGCTGCATCCTGTCCAACCTCTCTCTCTCTTTTGTTGTGTCTGGTCATTTTTTGATACTGATAAAATACATGTGTTTTGGATGCTATCACAAAATGAATGAATGATATTCAGTATCATATCTGCACATAAAACCTGTTTATTTTCCTTCTGTAATGAGTATAAATCAGAAGTTACATCAGATGGAGAGAAAATAATATTCTCCTTATTTGCTAGCTTTTAAAAACTTTCAAAATTATGTTTATTAGTTACCAATGAGACAATGTTTTGTTATTTGAAACCAAGATAAAAGATAAAACTTGAAATGTTAAATGTTTCACACATTTTTGTGTTTTTAACTTTCTGAGCAATAATATAATGTTTACCTTCATAGCTGTGACGTTGAGATGACAATCTCCAATGAAAGTAACTGTCTTGTACCTTGTTTTATAAAATATGTGACAAGTATCATTAGCAAATATATTTTTTAATTAGTTGAGTTTGCTTATTCTTTTGGTTTTGGTGTTTTGTTCACTGAAATTTAATTATTGCCAAGTTTAATTGCAAAGTAAATGCTAATTTAGTGATACTGCCTACATAATTGATTACGTAAGAAATGCTTACTACGTTTTATTTATGAGCCGACAATCTAAATCCACGAAATAAACTTCCTAACAAAAATTAGCGAGTACCGGTACGCAGAACTCTACTCACACTTGTTTGCGTAATGAATTATTGTTGCTGATCAGTCAAGTGTAACTTGATTGATGCTTTTGTTTGTTAGTTTATTTACGTATAATGTTTGTGGTGTAATGTGATGAGCTCTGATGATTTTATTACATTCTTTCAGAGTTGAATCATTTTCTCAAGAAAACAGTGAATTGAAGAAAAAAGTGGATTCCCTGGAAAACAATAACAGGTAAAAAATCAGAAAAAAATCATGTATGTCGCAAAATAGGATGATATTGACTAGTTGGTGGCACAGACTGTTGTTCTTGTCTTTTTCAGTAACAAAATGAAAGAAAAAAAGTGAAAATTCAGTATTTCACCCCATTTTAAGAAAAACAAATGGTCCCCAAAGTTGCCCTCTGCATTCTGTAACATGTATGACTTTCATGTAGAACAAACATGTAACCCCTAATTCTGTCCCCATAACCTTTGATTGGACCCATGGCTTACATGTAGTGCTTGATGAATAATTAATTGTACATTTGACTCCCTTCTGACATTTGCAGGAATCTAAATGAGAATTATTGACATTTTATGTAGAATTAGCACAAGGAATAAAAGAATTCTCATATCTCCTGTTCGTATAATACCAGTATATGACATTTACATTAAATTATTGTAATTAAATGACTTCATTTGAGAGGCACATGTTTCATGTTCTAATTGTCTCTAATTTCAGGTCTTTATTAAGTCAGTTGCAGAAATTGCAGAACTTAGTTGGTAAAATTCCACGTCCCAGTGGTACTGTGCCACAGACAGGGTTGATGGTAAGTGGAATTTGAACTTTATGTTCGACTAACAAACTTACGGAATTAATTCATTTTTGGCGCCTCATTGTATGATCAGTTTACTGTAATGATATACATGTAGTCTGCCTTGGAAATTGGTAAATTGTGGGAAAGATTTGTCTTCATGAATATTGAGAGTACAAAAATAGTGAAAAAAAACAAGATTGATTTAAGAGAGAAAATTATTATTATTTGAATGAAGTCGCAACTGTTGACTACTTGAATTTAACTTCATGATTGATAGACTGTAACTACAAATACCTGTGAAATCCATTTTGAAATAATGAAAAGATGTAAGGTAAAATTTAATTAAAATTGTGTGTGTTACAATGCATTTCATAGTTTGACGAATAATTCATGACACTGATATAAATGTGTGTTTTATTTATACCGTCTTCTGAAAAATAAAATGATGAAAAAAAAATCTCAAAAAGTGTTTTCATTGATTTGATTTTTGAGTGGAAGGGATACATTGTCACTGAACATTCACAGATATTTGTTGTTATTTTGTTGCTAGATAACCTGGTTATAGTATATGTTCTGTCAATATTCTGGTACAAGTTGAAAAATAATTTTATTTTGTGTGAACTAATGTTACAAAAGGATAGCACAGATTTTTTACTTACAAACATTTTACTATTGTTCTATATTCGTTTTGTGTCTCTAGTGCCTAACAAATATATTTCTATTTCTCTTACTTTACCAGAATACTGATACCTGTTGTTGTTGTCACTGTGCTAACACTATATTATATATACATGTATCGTGTTGATTTTATTACATTTATTTGTACTGAGAGATTCACGTAACATGTTGCTATAAACTGTAACACCTTGAACTGAATTAATACTCAAATGTATGGAATACAACCCTGAGGGACACTGTACAAATACACAAGTATGATACATTTCTGGTGTTATATATGTAACTGTGCTCATAATGTGCCAATTAGTCCAATACTGAAACAGTTCTATTGTATTTAATAATCTACAGACAAACCAGTCTATGAAGACTGTCTTATTTACAATTTTTACATTGACTATTTTCTTGAAATGGTCCTATACCCAGTCTGTTCACAGTATAGACTGTCTCATTTACAATTTCAACATTGGCTGTTTAATTGAGCTGATATTTTTATCCTGGGGTTTAAAACAAATATGTCCCTAAATCAAATGAAGACTGGTTTTGTAGCCAACTGATCTCTGTTCAGAGTTCGGATGATCTTTGCTATTTTTCAAGGTTAACTGTTAACAAAATGATGGACCATTTCAATTCATTGAGGGTTTTTTTTGTGCTGATTTTACATTTTTCAAATTATTCCTGGAAAATAATTACTGGATAACGTGGGAGGATTGAGGATGCCTGCTGGGTAAAAATAATGAATAATAAAAACATGAGCTCTTTCATTGAATTAGTTGGTCGGCATATTAATAAATCTCAAGCACTTTTTGCTAATTGGCATATTACAGGGTAATGGAAATATATTAACCGTCACAAAATTTTAAAATGTTGCATGTTGGGATATTTCCAGGTATTGGTTTTGTGTTTCGCTGTTTTTATGGGGAGTTGGACTCCTACGTCTTTGAATATTGGCTACTCAACTTCTAAGTCCGGGCCTCCAAACACTTTGCCTTTCTCAAGCCCCAGGCTTGTGAAGCCGTCTCCTATGATGGGCCCACATATTGAGGGAGCCAAGGTTGACGCTTATTGTACCCCACCCAGTAAGTATTTACCTGGGTGTCTGTCTGTGTGTGTTTTACATGAATAGTTTGTCAGTGGCAGATTTTAATCCATGTTTTCTTTTACTTGAAATACATGCAAACTATAAATTTACGATTCCTTTATTAATTTCGCTTAATGATAATCAAACCCACTTCCATGGTCGAGTGGTTAAGGTCGCTGACTTCAAATCACTGTAACCTCTCACTGATAGAGGCTCTTGGGTTCGAGCCCCGCTACCAACCATGTCTCTTTATATGAGAAAGTAGGCAGATGCTTACGGAGGATGGGAGTCTAGTACTGGATCTTCCCAGGAATGATGTTTTGGTGAACTGTCTGCCTCATATGACTCAAAGTGTTGGAAATGGGCGTAAAACTCAAGCAAACGACATAATGATAATCATTTGTTAAATATTAAGCAACATCGAGTGTTATATATATTATAGAGGATCTTGTTTTATTGTTGTTTTGAACTTTTGTTGGATAAAATTCCCAAGCTAATTTTCTTAATCAGTTTAATTTATATCAATTATCATATTCTTACATAATATATTTTATCTGTTATAATAGCATTGCTCTGTCTGCCACTGATAAAGTTCATCCTATGGTTATAGCTTTGAAGTCACATCAATTAGTTTTATACCAAAATGCTCAGTTATTGGCTTCTGGTAAAAGTTTACATTTATTTTATAGCTATGTGCAAAACTATTGTTTTTCATTAGAACAAGTGTGAAAAGGTGATATAAAGAAGTTTGTTAATCATTCCTGGAACATTGTCTGCTGGTGTTGACAGATTTATCTACTTGTTTTTTTGGTCAATATGATGAAAAAAACCTAATATGTCAAGTTTTGCACACAACACTGCTTTTTTGTCCTCTGGTGTCAGGTTCTAGTTATAAACTTTTATTTTTTAGATGAATATCTTTGAATTAGAATCTGACTGTTATAAAAGTGGTGCAAATTAGTGAAAATATCAGAAATATTGGAAATCATATAAATAAAAATAAATTGATTTTATCTATTTTTCAGTGAAGTCACGGGTGCTAATGTCTTTACGTGGGGAGCAAGATGACCTCAATTGGTACGATATCTACGGGCCCAACATACCTAATGCAGAGCTTGATAAAGAGCTTGAGCTTCTTGAGATGTCGGAAGACGTCAAAAAAGAGTCCAAGGTTCCATCCACCAATGTGATCACTGATGTGATTGGTGTCGTACCTGAAATAGATCTTGCCGAGACAAAAGGTGTTTCCCTACCAACTGATGATGTTGAAGTTGTTGAGGTCACAGTGGATGGTAGATTCGGTCATGCCAACCACTCCAGAGATGAGCTGATGAAGACAGTTATCGCTAATGACATCTCTCGTGCTGATATTAAAGTTGAGAGCTTAGTAGAAAGTGCTGACAATATTTAATCGAATGACACCTAAGTCTGTAATTATTGCATAATACATTTGTTATTTTTTCATGAAAAATCATGTTGGAATTGTGCAAGAAAGAGCTCTTCCCATATTATGTTAAAAAGGTCTAAACAGGGTTGTGTCCCTTGAATTTGTGCTTTGAGTTGGCCGGATACATTATCATGTCTACTGTTATTTTCTGAATGAAATTTTAACAAACTTGGTAAATCAGTCTTTTATTTGCCCTAGTAGACTAGAATCTAGCCAAAATGTTGATTCAATTCAATTGTAAATATGTAAATAAATGACCAAGTGGTGTATTTATTCATTAAACTGTTGCTTCCAATATGTGATGTCATGCTTAAATGATCCTGGTGGACCAATCAGATTTGTGCATTTATAATATTCATTAATATTCATATACATATTCATGCATCTCATTACCATGACCATTAATATCCATATGCATATTCATTTATTCACAATTGTTGCATTTTCTCTTTTATGAAATATTACTGTGCTTAATGTTGTTGTGTTTTTTAAGAAATCATCGTGAAAGAGCAAGCGAAAAAATCTTTGTAACCTAGACGCAGTCTCGATCAAGAAAATCCAAAATTTCTTAGAAATTGAGAAAAGCACCTGTCTCAAGTGTTTGATATATCACAGTGCTGAATAATTACCATTAACTCACAGATAATTTGCATAATTAGGTTAATAATTTATTCAAATTCTCGTATTTAGTGCTAATGAATATAACTACAAATGTATATGCCAATTTAAGTGACGCAGATTGAAGTTTTTAACACACAACTTTCTTCATATTAATATATTTTGTTTGTATGTACTAGAAAAAAGCAGTGGTAATATTTTGGCTTCATGTTGTACATAATATTTGGGTTTTATTGATATGGTTTGGTGAGAAACTGTTATTTTTATCTCCCTGTGATAAATAAAGGGCTCAGTAGCTAATATATGTGGTTTCATTTTTTGTTAAGTATAGTTCATTGTTAGATTATTTGACAAGTTGAGTGTTCACTTATATTACGATTTTATTTGAGTGGTTGGAAATTATATGATATGTGCAATTAAATGTCGGATTATTGATGAATTAATATATTTGTATATCGATTAATTATGAGTTGAATTTCTAAAAGACTTAAATTAGATTTTAGTTTGAAATTTTCTGTGTGGTTGAATTTCAAAATTTTAGTTGTAAAATAATTTCTTAGTCTATTTGTATATACCTTGTACAGAGTCAGGTTATCACATCCCATTGTGTGTATGAGAAATATATGAATTTGTTTAAGTGTATCTTTGATTCATTTTACTGTCCATGTTTTAATTTCACGATAGTTTATGTCTGCAATTCAATTTGATTTGAATGCTAGTCAAGTGACTCCTTTAGCTGTATATATAAATCTTGTTTCAAGTTTTGTTTATTGTCGTCGACATTTTCTTGATGGGTTGTGGGCATAGAAAGCCTGTCATTATTTTTTGTTTTTGATTGGCTGATATTTTACAGGGGTCATCTCAGAGGTTTATAAAAATCTAAATTCGAATTTTTGAATCTTGAGATGCTCCCTCTTGTGATTTATCAGTTAGTTAATGCTGATGTTCGCTGTATGATGTATTGTTGATAATGTGAACTAAACATTGTCTGTTATGTCAATTGTTATCTATGAACTTGGCTGTTTAGAATTGTGCTTAAGGGAGCAACTATTATGCAAATATATAAAAAGAAGTATATATTTTAAAAGACAGTGTTTGTTTTATATCCTTACCTTGTTGATATAGTGACACAATCTGTTGTGTTGCTTGTCAGTGTTGATTTTATAAAGCTTAACCTCGTTCTAAATCTCATTTTTTGGGTTCGAAACCATTCAGTCTGAATTTGGAATTGGTCTCATTAGACTAAAAAAGGATTTTTCTAGTCACTTGCTCATGATAAATAAGGTAGGTAGGTTAGGACTTTTTGGGCTCTTGAAAACATGTGGAAAAGTTAAGAAAGTGGATTGTCCATTCATCAGATAAGTGTCGCGGGAAAAATTAGGGTAGGTCGGGTAACCAGAAACAATTATTTTATGCCTAATCAAGTGTAGAGGAACTTTTGAATATCAGTCTGACTGTCTGAGAATAAGTTATTATTTGAGTTGGTCTTGATATTTAAGGGATCTGAGTAAGGCTTTACTGTGTACTGCTTAGCGTAGCAGTATTCCTTTAGTCTCTCAACTACATCTACAGGGTTGCGTCTGTCTACCTCAAAACAGGATCCTGTGTTAACTTAAACACTTCAAGCTAGGTTAATGAAACTTAGTACATATGTGAATTGATGGCAATGAGGAGACAATGCATGTCATTTTTTTTTTTTCCTGGAGTCAAAATGGTGGGTTGTTAAAGTAGCCGAGAGTTAAAATGTGGCAGCAATAATGATCCAGTCTCATAACCTATATACTATTCAAGCTAACTTGACGAAAGTGGTATGTGAATATGTTGCACATCATTATGAATTTTCCCTCGGGTCAAATTTGTGGTTGCTATGGCCGCAAAATTTTAATCTTATGAAAAAAAACCTTCAAGCTAGCTGAAATTTTGTATGTGAGTAGCTACTTAAATGGATGGAAATATTGAGATAGTGTAGCTGAATACCTAATCATGGATATTTTGCTTGGACAGTTCCAAACTGTCAAGGCCCTGCGGTAGGGGACATACGTGTTGCAAGCAACACCAGTGACTTGCTTATTTGTTCAGTACCAGAGTATAGTCTTGGTTTTCATGTGTGAATACTAATTTTCTCCAGTCTTAAAATCATAGTGAAATATAAACAGTAATGGTCTCTTGACTGGTAATCACTAGTTAAACTGGTTCCTGTTGACTTGTCTGTACAAACCTTTAAATTGGTGCACTGCAACATAGAACTAGAACCAGTTACACTAGCCCCCTCTAATTGCCCTCTGAGGATCTGACAACATTTGCATGCAAGAATGTTGTCCTGCTAACTTTCTGATGGTCAGTGGTTCTATCTAGGTGTAGAGCTAGAGTCTTCCTCCATTGTTCAAGCTTGAAATATGGCCAAATGATCGAGAAAGTTATACATGTAACCTTATACTTAAACTGGTTCCCGTTCTATGATGCAGTCAACGGGAACCAGTTTACCTTATACTGTCATGTATTTTATACACTGTAAATACTAGGACTCTGTATCAAAATATCAATACTAAGATAGTTCTTATATTATGCAGTCACCAACCACGCATGGATAGAAGAAAATATGGGAAAGTTGTGAATGGTTCTACAATACACAAAACATCACATCTTGTCAAAGGGAGACAATTCATATGATATTGTTACTTAAACTGGTTCCCGTTCCATAATGCTGTGCACCAAAGGTACACATAACTCAACGGGAACCAGTTTAATTGTTACTAAACGGTTCATGTTCCATTTTGCAAAGTCAATGAGAACCAGTATAATGATACTAGAAACTTATCGAAGAGAAAATGCACTTATTAATGTGAACTGGTTCCCTTTTCTGCCTGTCCGTAACTTTGGTGCGCTGTACCAGTTCATAATGTTATTGGAAATGTTATCCAAGAGAGATAACTCAATATATTGAAATTCAAACTCACCGCAGTGGTTACTTCCCTTGATCAGTACATAAATTTAGAACGTTTTTGTTATGTATGAACTGGTTCTAGTTTTAGTTTAGTGAGTTTTAACGGTTTGAGAAAAACCGAAACATGGTTTACCGCCATTTTGCAAATGTAGTAGCTTTCGGATAGGTGAAACCGGTTAAATTGCACCCAAGGGCAGTTTCATTTGTTTCTGAAACCAGTTCTAGTTTGCCTGAAAGCGAATTACGAAACTGGCTATACGCACGGTTTTAGAAAATAAATGGACTGTTTCTAAAACTGTTTTTAAACCGGTTTGAACACATCGAAAACGCGCTTAGCCGTAAAGCGTGACGGATTGAAATTATGTACTGTCATACACAGTACTTAATCCTCGATAATTAGAGAACCATTTTACCGCATGTGGGTCACATTCTGTAGTAAGTTAAACCGCTCAAAACTGGACTCCCTGAAAACCGGAATTTCCTGAAAATTAGATGACTTTCCAAGCCCTATTTTTTCGGATTCCGGAATTTATCAAAAGTTCACAGAAAACCGGACTTTTTCCCAGTCCGGAGAGGGACCGGTTTTCAGGTTAAATGTTCTGTTACATCTGTTTGCAAAAATACTCTTTATCCATATAAGAACCTTAATTAAAACTATTGCAGAATACTTAGGTAAATTTTGGTTACATTTGGGTGTTTTGAATAGGGGCTGGAGGCCTATATACCACTAATAACTATTTGAATAGAATAATTACAACTTTACCATCACAGGTCCGTAAATGACTACCATATATGTAAGCAAAAATAACGTGTAAACATGTTTATAAAATTCTGATAACCCGGTAGTTTTATCTAAATATAACAACCTGAGATAAATGTCTAGCAAGTTTGTTTACAAACATACCGTCGTAGGGCGATGCAAACCTCGTATCTAAATTTTCATGAATATTTTTTCTTTTAGATATCAAACAACGTACCTAACCCCCATAAAATGCGAAAATACCGGACTTAAAAGCGTATCAGAAACGCTTAAAAATGATATGTGATCAAAACACGTATAATGATCGCGTGATTTTTTGTTTCTTCGAAAATATCGTATCTAAGAAAGTGTTTGCTGCGACAAGGTTTGTGTTTATTATTTTGAAGAACAGCTAGTAAATTATATTAGATTATAACAATAAGAAGTGGCAAAACAGAGTTGTTTAAATAATATCCTTCCTTAATTTTGCAGTATTCGTTTATCATTGCTTGATATTAAAGGTGTTTGTCTTATTCTACAATATACCATACTTTTCATCATTTGCAAGTTAGGTATAAAGCTAATTTTTGGGCTTGGGAATAAAAATTTAAGATTATGCAACCCGATTATTTATAGATAACTTAGATACAGTATTTTACCCCGTTTCATCTATGGTTACAAGAGCACTTATACTTGCCTATAAGGTATTATTATTATACTATTTTAGAATGTTTTCGCATTACAATATCCGGAGCATCAATCCAAGCTGTTTTAATAACTTACGTGCTTTGCTACATAAACAAGATACAAATGTATTAATGTTGGTTAGTCTCTATAAATATTAAACAATAAAAAATAAATAATGCACAATATTTTCAGTCTGAAAAGTGTGCCCTGATATAAAACTGTTATGCGCTAAACATTTAACAGTAGTTTCACTGGATCTGTAAATAAAGACTTAAAGAATTGGTAATGTGATGTGTGTTGCGAGGTTGTCTTTTATCGATTAGACTTAGGATATCAACAGCTACCCAAAATGAAGAGTTTCGTTTTTAGAAGATTCTAATGGTGATATCTGCTTATTCTACATTTGTTGTAAGATACCTTATGCATCGATAACTTTCCCAGAGGTTATTACTGCACAAGAACTTGAACCAGACTTTTTATACAGTGACTGTGGAGCTGTGGCTTATTACATGGATGATTGGTCATGATTATGTCTAACAGGTAGAAACGCTGTTGTGCAGACATTGATTACAGATACACATTAAACTAATATGACACAGTAAAAGAGAGCTCCGTTGTTACGTGAGCAAACCTTTAACATTCCTTAAAGATGCATACCATACTTTTTAACCAAATATACATAACACCAATGTCCAAAATGGATGTTAAAATGTTAAATAGCTTATCGATGAAAGATAATCTTAAGACTCTCTCTCTCTCCAAAACTTACTGAAAGTACTTGCTGATATGCAGAGGCGTGATGAAGATTTGTCATGCACTTTTACGGAGGAAGAGTTTGACGATGGTATAAGGGATTGAACAGGGCCAGGCTCCAAAGAAGTCAGATAATGAATCGTCAGATTCCGATGAAAGAAGTGTATGTTCATTTTGTACAAAACTTAATTGCAGAAAAAAGGAATCCCTCTACAAAACAGGACTGTATATAGAGTGAGGTCAGGTTGCAGTGGTATGTACTAGTATAAACACAGATTTGATCTACCACGAAGAAACTGATGAAATAAACAATAACACGGCTACAATGAAGACACTGAGGAACAGCTGAGGCTCACAAGATAACCGTTATGATTAAACGAACAATGAGACGGAATGAACGCATACAACTGTGTACATGTATATCAACAGTGGTTAGATAAAATTTTATCTACATAATAAAAAGGTACAGGTACCCACAGTACGTATTTTTTTCAAATTAATTAGTTTAATTAAAGAAATATAGTGTTGTAGGTTTACAATAGTTTGAACACGAACAATATTACTGGACCTCTCTCCCACCATCATTCATTGCATTGCGCTATCTTTGTAGAACCATTGTTTAGGCGATTCATATGATGTAATCTTATTGGAACACACACTATCTCTTTTGTTTCATTTTTTCAAAGGCAATGCGTATATTATAAAAAATGATTCCACAAAGAAAAACACAAACAGAACAATAGCAACAACCGTTACTTAAGTGTAAGTACTTGTTTATTTGCCTCACGCAAGGAATTCGAAAGTGAAAAAAGTAGGCAATCGTAGCTATAGGGAAAAAATTATACGAGTACATGTGTGAACCAATTTTCAGACGTCAGCATAAAACAGTTGTTAAAGTAAGCACATGTATGTACGTGTAGGTCAACTTTAGTTATAGAGCTCACTTATTTCATGGTACGTTTAAACATATTTATAGGGTAGATAAAGATTGTTATTCGTACAGTCCAACTATGTCATCAGTTTAGTTGACAACGTCGGGTTAACATGACTTACGACGATATTCTTCATGATATAGGAGAGTTTGGTCCGTTGCAGAAATGGATTTATTTCTTATTGTGTTTGCCCTGTTTTACATTGTCACCTTTGTTAGTTTTACAAGTGTTTTCGCTTGGAACACCAAAACATAGGTATGTTATTGTGAGCATATGTGTTGCTTTGTATTGTTTTGTCTACCTTTGGCGATTGGTAATCCTTTACTTACCTGGAAAATATTTTTTGATTAGTAATCTTTTACTGACATGGAACATTATTTGTTGATTGGTAATCATTTACTTACATAGAACATATTTGTTAATTGGTAATTCTTTACTTGCATAGAACATATTTGTTAATTGGTAATTCTTTACTTGCATAGAACATATTTGTTAATTGGTAATTCTTTACTTACACAAAACATATTTGTTAATTGATAATTCTTTACTTGCATAGAACATGTTTGTCAATTGGTATTTCTTTACTTACACAGTTGTTAATTGGTAATTGTTTACTTACATAGAACATATTTGTCGATTATTAATTCTTTAATTTTCATCTTTTCATTTTGTAGATGCAAGCTCCCTAATTATAACAATGACACGTATGAAATACAGGGAGCTTACCACGAGGACTTGATTAAAGCTTGGATTCCCGAAGACCCTGCCGGCGACTATGATTATGATAGATGCAAACTGTATCGTGCTGATTACACAATTGACAACACGACAGGCACTGTGTCTTGTTCTAAATGGGTGTTTGATAAGACAGTATTTAAGAAAACATTTACAACACAGGTAGATTAACTCATGATGAACTTAATTACTTTTTAGAAAGAACGTGCGAAAATTGCCCAGTACTAAAATTTTATAGAACTATTTAAATACTAATTCTCCAGTCCCATTAAACAGGTTTATTTCACGTTAAATTTATACGTTTCACCCATTTTCAAAACCACCAAGTTCCTCATACTAGAAAAGTGAAAAACAATGTCACGCTGATTTCTCGATTTGGTTATCACGTTGTGTTATCTTTCTTTCCTGTATAGTTACGTTACCTTCAAAAGCCCGCACAATTAGCTCATGACTGTGTAGTGTGTACGTCGTACGTTTTCTCCTAAAAATTAGACGTTTTTAGTGCGATTGTATGCGAAGAAAAAAAGTTGAGCTGTTGGGATCACTGTGTCTGTGTCGTCTGGGCAAAAATCTTTAATGTAGCTCATAACTCAGAAACTATAACAGGTAGCAACATGATGATGGATAGATGTCACTGAGTCGGTGAACATATTTGCATTGGCATCGCTTCCAGCGCTCTTTGTTAAACTTTAAAATATCGTCAGTGATAAACATTCCAAAAGTATTAAATGGCTGATAATGGATCCCCAAATAATGAATAGGATGAAACTCATAAACGAGGTATAGCTAGAAAAACAACTTATCTTAGCCCAGATGAGTTTATGGAACGGACACCAGTTCCTTTCGAACATCTGTGTCAGAAATTATGTAAATGCTGTGAAAAGTTGTTTTCAAAAATTTCAATTAATGATGGTAGCGACACGAGATGAGCCCGACTTATTATGTCAAATGATTGCGTAATAAATAACAACACAATGACGTCGCTTAGTTATTTTTATCTGAAACCCATTACATGTGCATTTGTATTTCAAATTCGGCCTAGTATTTTAGGTCGACCGATTCCAGAATTAGGTATGAAGTTATTCGAAATTGCATACCTGGCAGCTCTTCTCTGTGGTATTTCTATCTATCCTGGTACTCAGTCAAAATGGCAAACATGACGAGGCATGTTTCGGAGAGGAATTCGAGAGGAGTAGGATATAAACACCCGCTTCTCATGTATATTTCTCTGACTTTCCAATTGAACTCCGTGGTCGAGTGTTAAAGGTCGCTAACTTCAACTCATTGTATACTCTCACTGATAGAGGGCCGCGGGTTTGAGTCCAGCTACCATCCATGTCTCTTTATATGTTAGGTAGTAGGCAGTTGCTTACAGAGGTTGATAGTCTGGTACTGATTCTTCCCAGGAAAATGGTTAGGTGAACTGACCGCCTCATATGACTCTGAATATTTAAAATGGGCGTATAACCCAAATAAACAATCAATCAAACAAACAAATTAAATTGAAAGTCCAAGATTAACTGAGCAATAAAATCTGTTTATCCCATTACGAGGCTGTCTGAAATAATTTGTCTTCAAGTTTACTTGATTCTTTTCAGGATGATTTAGTCTGCGATGATGCTATTAAAATCCCTAATGTTCAGATGGTCTTCTTCTTTGGGGTGTTGACGGGGTCTCTGTTTTATGGACAGCTATCAGACTTGTAAGTATATCTTTGACTAGTAAATCTAACATAATTATGAGATTCATATCAACATAGCGTCTTAAACGTTAGACTGTAAATTAGCCCGACCCAATTTCTTTAAAAAGAATTCTACCCTTACACGAATAAGTTCATACTCGCATGTAAAGATAACTTATGTTAGCGGGTTGTTGCTGATAATTCGAGTGAACATAATATATTGTATGATAATTCGAGTTGGCGTAATGTCCTGATAACTCGATTAGCCGTGATGTTATGATAACTCGATTAGCCGTGATGTCATTGTAACTCGATTAGCCGTGATATTATGATAACTCGATTAACCGTGATGTCATTATACCTCGATTAGCCGTGATGTCATTATAACTCGATTGGCCGTGATGTCATTATAAATCGATTAGTCGTTATGTCATGCCAACTCGATTAGCCGTGATATGACGATAACTCGATTAGTCGTGATGCCCTGATAATCGATTAGTCGTTATGTCATGACAACTCGATTAGCCGTGATGTGTTGATAACTTGATTAGTCGTGATGTCAGGATAACTCGATTAGCCGTGATGTCAGGATAATTTTATTAGTCGTGATGTCAGGATAACTCGATTAGCCGTGATGTCAGGATAACTTGATTAGTCGTGATGTCATGATAACTCGATTAGTCGGAATGTCATGACAACTCGATTAGCCGTTATGTCATGACAACTCGATTAGCCGTTATGTGATGATAACTCGATTATCCTATATATGATGATAACTCGATTAGCCTATATGTGATGATAACTTGATTAGCCGTGATGTCCTGATAACTCGATTAGTCGTTATGTCATCTATTTATCTATAAATCTATTTTTCTATGATATAGAATAGGACGAAAGAAGACACTGTACCTTTGTATATTGATACAACTTGGTTCCTCTCTAGGACTGGCTCCTTTGGAAAATTACGTGGGATTCTCTATCTTGATGTTTATACTTGGCGGGGCCACATTAGGGGTCTATATGACGGCCTATGTTATAGGTAGTACCGATTATTTGTTCATTCCTTGATATTTGATCACACATTAAGTCGCACATAACCACACATGAATGGACGCAAAAGGTCATGCCATGCAATCTATAAACATTTGTTTTCACAGATACGAAATTGCGATAAATTGTGACGCCATTAGTGGGATTATGTAATCTTTGGAAGATATCAATACCCATTGATTCTGAAAAATAATTGCCCTTTGTAAATGGGGGGTCACTGTCAATAGTCTTTAGAATAGTTTTTACTTCAGAGCAGATCAAGATTTTAATTTATTTCAAATACTAGTAGACAGAATACTTCGACGTATGTTAAAAACGGTCACCCTAAACTACTTTTTTAAATATTACAGGAATGGAGTTAGTAGGTACCAGTAAGCGATTTTTGACAGGTACCATAAATACATTCTTCCTGACAACCGGGCAGTTATATATGGTACTAATGGTTTACTTGCTGAAAGATGTGAAATACTTCACTCTTGCTGTGGCGCTACCTGGAGTTTTATTTCTGCCGTACTATTGGTATGTACTTAATTAAATACTTCACTTGAGGCGTAAATAGGTTCCTGCGTTCGCTAATATAACCGATCCTATTTTTGTCAGACGACAGTAGATATCTTTCGGTCTCGTTCTGCTTTTTGTCGATACTTTCATTTCCTTAAGTCTTCCTCGACTTTCAATGTCAAAAGTCCAAAACCGAAAGAACTTTTTTGTCTTAAAGTTTCTTAATTTTCTTTCATTTTATAAATTTATCTCAGAACTAAATAACAATGGAAAACAATTATGCCTAACTCCCCTTTATTGTTTGAGACATTAGCAGAAATGTGGTACACATGTTTATTTTGTCACTTTAAGTAACCGTTAAATAAATTAACACTGTTTGATTCAATAACCCACATTTCTAGAGACTTAACTCATACAAAAATGTTAACAAACGTGCCTGTGGCAATGATAGGACGTTCTATGCTTTCATCTCGTACGGGATAGACTAGGTTCGAGGAATGAAAGTCGTAGAATTGACATCAAGACTGTGTACCATTCAAGTGGATGATTGGACGAAAATGCCAAATACTTTTGATAACATGGTTGCTTAAGCGCCTTCAAAACGCAAGAACGTACTGAATTTCTGCGAATCTGTACCTACCAATTTAAAGCTTACATTGACGACGGTTGTCGTTCTATTTGTTTGAGTTTTACCCCCCTTTTCAACAGTCTGAATCATATGAGGCGGCCAGTTTACCAAACCATCGTTCCTAGGAAGAACCGGTACTAAACTCCCATCCGCCGTAAGCGTCATCCTACTTTCTCACACAAAGAGGCATGTGCGGTAGGTGGGCTCGAACAGTCAGCTAAGTAAGATGGATATCTATGATTCAGTCCTTACATGTATGTTGTGATTTAATACTAAACACTATACAGGTTAGTTCCTGAATCATGTCGATGGTTGATAAGCAAAGGTAAAACAGAGGAAGCTGTTTTCATACTGAAGAAAATTGCTGGAAGTAACAAAACGAAACTTGATGAAGAAGCTGTACGCCGTCTTCCACCTCCAGAAAAGGAGGGACGTGTCTGGCAGCTATTCTCGAACAAAACTCTAGGATTGTGGACGTTGATTATATCTTTCAATTGGTATGTTTAATGTAATCACTTTGTTTTGTTTTGTAGATAGGTATTTGACTCGAAATATTGCATGGCTTGTGGTACGTACCAATAACATTAGATGGTTTAAATTCGTCTTTAGGGACACATTGAAAAAGCGCTACATCTAAACCATGGTATTTTAACAGAACGGGTCTCCATATGCACGATTCGTTAACGGCCATTGCCAAAGAATCGTATGAACGTTTACGACGAAACCTTAGTATTTCTGACAACCTTTGGTACCCAAAGCTACCGGTCATATTACATGCGTCATTATATAAATGTCACATTTCTGAGAGGGCGTTATTTTAAATTGTCAGCGCGTGAAAAATAATGTTGACCGAGGCAGCACCGATCTCTATTTGAACTCTTATAATCAACGCACACAAGTGATTTGTCTCATGTAGGAATATTATTGTATGCTTTTAGGTTTGTTTGTGGTATGTCTTACTATGGCGTCGTCCTTAATACCGGAAACCTTGGCGGCGATATCTATTTTAATTTTACTATGCTTGTGCTCGCCGAATACCCTGGAAAACTGCTTGACTTATTGTTGCTTGACAGGATCGGTCGAAAGCGGCTCTACATCGGTTATCTGTTCATTGGGGCCGTGGCTTTCCTCCTAACGATCTGGCCTATTGCAGATGGTGGAGACGGTTCGAAATGTTTCATTTCTTACAAATTCTTAAAACAATGCCCATTGAATAATGTTTTGGGCATACTTTCTTACCGAATATACATGGAATCATGTATATTAACCGTGAAGTTATAATTTTCTTGGAAACATTAAAAATATTTTCCATCTGTGATATTAACATTGAGCTGACGTGTTTCTAGAACGAGATGGTTCATTCCGAGTTAAACTTAGCCCCGTTCCTTCGCAAACCCTTTTCCTCTTGTTAACGTTACACCAACAAACGGGACCATTTGACAACCTTTTCAGCTTGAACGGCGGGGTAGACTCCAGGAATACACCTGGGTGGAACCTTTAATCTTTCGTAAGCCCTCACATGTGGTATTTTTGTGTTCCTGTTTGGGATTCGAACAGACAGTTGCTAGGGGCTACATTATAACTAGTCAGAGACCATTAACACTCGGCCACAGAGGCACTTGCATACCTTCAACGACAAACATTTGCTTCATGTATTTCTTACAGATCTGCACTATGTACTTATTTCATTGGCAATGGTCGGAAAATTATGTATAACAGGTGCCTTTGGTGCCATTTATGTTCTTTCCGCTGAAGTATATCCAACAAGTGTGAGAAATGCTGGCATGGGAGCCAGCTCTGCAGTAGCACGTATTGGCAGTATGATCGCGCCGTACGCCGCAAAATCGGTAAGCGACTGTTAGTAATGTATAGGGGTATAAGCGCATATAAACAAACACTGAATATCTTGTGCGCTCAATTACTGTTTATTGAATATAGATATGCTTTATATGCCTTGAGTCGTGGGCAGTTCTAAAAATAGATTAGTGGCGCGTGATGACGTCACAGGTACAAGCATGAAAATTGCATGAAAAACATAAGACACCTTTTATCTACACTAATATCAACTTTCATGTCTCTCTTAATGTCATATACTAATATTTAAAGTCATTGTTCATTGGTACCTCTTTGTATTTACGTAGATGATGCTTTTCCTTGAGTCGTGGGTTTTAAATATCTCAATAGTGTAGTGTATACAAAACACATTAAGTCTCACTAAACTATTAAAAATCAATGAAACAAGTTGTCAATATACATAGATAGTAACCTCTTTAACTAGCGACATTGTGGAAATTAAGTATTCACACAATCCTTACTGACGAACTGAACTTTAAATGTTATATCAATTAATTTGTGTACTTAAATATTACATTCTCTACACTTTTTTGGGTTCTTTGGGCATGAATATTAAAAATTCATAAAAGCCAAAACAAGAAAGAAAGAAATTTATTTAAATCATTGTTTTTTTTGTGATTAAAAGATGATCATTCGTTAACAATGCAAGTAGCCGACAGCGCAACATTGGTTTTTAATCAGTCGACTACCGATAGTTTTGTGAGATCAATATTTTATCCAGAATTTTGTCGTGCGTGCGCAACAAACCGTAAACAATCAATTTGTCATTGTCGGTGACAAGAAATGTAAATAAAATACGAAAACCGTCTCAAAGAAGAATGATAATATGATAATAACAACTAAATGTAGACACTAAATGAAAAAATATCGAATTTTTTAAGTATATGCAGATAATTTTCTGTTTCATACGCATTTCGTCACTGAATCGTTAACGTGATGTTTCTTGACAAGTTTACGGATAGAACGTTTCTGAGTGCGATCGTTCTTTCATGAAAATTCACGTGTTTTCCTCACCCACGACTCAAGGAAAAGCCACGACTTAAGGATAAGTAACTGGCGCTAAAAGAAAAGAAAACGTGTGTTGTCAAACAGCGTCCACCTCAATGAATTCTCTGATACTAGTAACGAATGTGGGTCAAAACGGTCCACTTCAAAAACGGCCCAATACCGAAACGGCCTAATTCCATATCAGCCCGTACCAAAACGGACCGTACTTTAATGTTGAATTACATAAAGTTAAATAAACTTTATTGTCAATATACATCAGAAAATAAGTGTATGAAAGCTGATCAACAATGAAAAGATAAAAGAAAATGACGAACTGTTCACAATTCTTAGTTTAAAAACTGGCACCTGCTCTGAATGCTGTTACAGAGTATGATTTTGTCTTTAATGTCATGTAGCATTATTGTGTATTGTATTAAATCACACATTGTGATTTAAGGCTGTATTGAATATCCGAATAATTGATATCTTTCACAGAACTTTACGTTATAAAAATTCACGAGTAGCATACATGCTAACATTTATTTTAGTAAACACTTAATTTATTTCACGTGTTACTTGTCTGAAGACCGGGCCGTTTTGGACCGGTCCGATTTAGATGAGGGTCGTTTTGACACGTCACCCTAGTAACTGACCATTAATTTCAGGCTGATTTAGTAAGCGGACCTGTTGGCAAGGCCATTCCATTGTCATTGTTTGGTGCGGTGATGTTTATTGCTGGGATACTTACACTTGTTTTACCAGAAACATTGAAAAAGGATCTTCCGGAAACTATTGCCGATATTGAAAAACTTAAAATGTTAGTTCATTGCTGTTCATTAGCCCACAGAGCACTAATGGGCATACTTGCAGTAGGACCATCTCTCAAGGCCTACATAACTTTTCATCTCGAGTGCATGATACTATCTCACGGCATCCATCGATTGCTATTTCCTAAGCCGTCCTACGAGATTTGACATATGCTTCATCGTAATATCTGACGATATTTCAAGCGTTTCACATCATTGATTATCTACATCAAAAGAGATGTTGTAAATTCTATTTACATAAGGGGCACATTAAAAATTAAAACAATCACCATCGACAAGTTTGTTAGCGACCTTTTCCGCAGAAAGCGGAGAAAATCGAGAAATATTTATGATTATTGAATAATTAGATTTATGAAAATGTTTAACTTTTATTGACATTCATAATGTGTTCAACTTTTGTATTCGGTGGAATGCTTCTCGTATATTACGATGTACTAGTATATTTGTATAAGATGCTCATTGTTTATTAATCGTACATGCTATATTTATTTCAGGGCACCATCTAATTCAAAAACAGTCAAAGAAATCGAAATGGCAGGCGCTGGAGATAATGGTGGATATATTGATAACGAGAACAATGACAAGCTTTGAAATGAATATTCGCATAAATATAACATAACACCACACATAATTATAGACCATGTAATCAAGATCATTATAAACATGCTAATTATAAGCAGCACAATTTTCGAATAAATTTTCTTTCTGTATTCTTTATGAGAATAATTATATGTTTATAAAAGCATAATATATGTATATTCTGAACCGTGCTTTAATCGTTATATTTTAACCTCCTAATGTCAATGAATATATATTTACATGTTGTTGAACCAATATCGCCTTTAACATATTTGTGGAGTTCGTTACTGAAACAATGCAGGAAATGGTTTTTTTCTGTAAGCGTTTGGTTTTGTTTTGCTAATTTCTTAAGCCAAATGGTATGTAGGTGCTCCATGATGGTAATACATACATAGGAAAGGTGTTTGAATTGGACAAAGAAGAAGAATATTGTAATATTAGGTTCATGTTTAGGGCAAAAAGGAGTTTGACCGATGGCCGAAGCGAGAAGATGCTTAATTGATCGACCAAGTCAAGGTACTTCGGGAATCTAGAAATTCAAAGAGATTTTTTAAAAAGATAAATACATTGTCAGTGAGTAAACACCTTAAATGTATAAATGATGGAACTATAAACCGATGTACATAAAAGTAAGTACGAAGAGTATTAAGTAACTACTGAGCTTCTTAGCTACTTTACAGTGTCTTTTAAATTAGAAATGATAGCATAATATCGTCAAACATTGAACGAAGATACCTACGTTACTGTGTAATATAATTGACAACACGTAAGATTGTATGTCAGCTTCAACATTATGTGTTTAGGTCATCAACAGTGGTATGCTTCATTCATGTTAAAACACCATAACTGGTAATTTAAATACGAAACAGCAGAAGTACACATCAATGAAAGATGAAAAGTTTACGTTACCACAATTCATGAAGTGGTAGTATTGTTCTATTTTATATATTATTAGTGTTCGTAAATTTAGACATGTTCTATCAAATTTCAGAGCTAGTGCTTAACGCGCTATAAAGGTGGAACACAACATGCTGAGAAATAATACCTCCATTTCAAATACTAGACAGTATAATTATGTAATTATCGACACTTTGATTGTACAATTTCGTAAAATAAAGCAGCATTGGATATTTCTACATTAGACTGGTCCTCAGCCTAATATTTCTTCTTTTATTATCACGTAGTGACAGGGATAGGTAATCCAGACTTTTACATGAACTTCTATGGGACCAAAATACGTAGAAATCCCGTTATTGGGACTAAATGTGATCGTAATTACCAGTCGTAAACTTATTTAAGTAATAGTGGAACACATAGCGGGATTGAAATACAGATCTGAAGGAAAAAATCTAGACCAAGAAAACGTGGTCATATTATGCGAACGGTCGTATTATCGGGACGGTCGCATGATGAAACCTTACTGTCATATGATTTCATATTGACCCGCTCTGTATTGAATCTTGACTACTTGTTCATAAATAATTTTCAGAATTCTCTGAATTGGAACTTACTTTCATCATTTCATACTGCTCCATCTCTTAGTGCATCTAATATATTATTAACATTAACTGAGCACAAAACGTTAAACACAAGTCTCATGGTAATAAATTAAGTACATATAGTCACTAGAGTATTCTATAGTTTACTTGCTATCTTAGATAATTAATGAACAGATTATATCGGTAGGAAGGAACGTCATTTCATTTTTAATAATTTTCGCTTGATTTACCAATAATGAAACTCGACCAATGATACTCGCGTATGACGCGATTGTTTAAAACATTAAATAAAACATAACAAAAACTAGTCAAGCGTTTGATTTTTATCGGGAACTATTACGGTAAAGGCACACTTGGTGGAATTAAAGCGTGAACCACTAGTGGGTACAGCAGTATGGTTAAACAAGGACTAGTCCCTCTTATCTTGTATGTTTTGTCGTTTCTTACACTGATTTTAACTAGTGTAAGCCTTTTCATAGATTATGAAAACGGCTGGATTTACAAGACATGCGACAACAATGCCACCTTTAAGCAACTTATTGATATTTCAAGTTTTAAATGTGCTGATGAATGCTTCAGACGAAAGAGGTGTGAACTTGTAATGTTTCATTCTGAAATGAAATTTTGTGCCTTGAAGGAAGCAATAAACACCACGACACTCGAAGATGGGGAACCACTGTGTGGCTACCACACTCTTGAAGGTTACGGTAAGACTCAATGTACTAATCATACATGTCAAGGAAACGAGAGGTGTACGGACAAAGCCGAGAATGAATATGAATGCACCAAGTCTGAATGTCTAGCACCTAACACAATTGAAAACGCCGTAGTGCTTTCAAATACTCATGATATTGGATCTGTTAACAGATATAAATGTAATCCTGATTACGTCGGTGTGGGAAGGTCGACAATCGTTTGTGATAGCAACGCACAATGGACGAGTACAGATTTCACTTGTAAGTCTAGAACTTGTCCACCTCCTAAAGGCAGTTATTATAATGCAGAGTTGACATCAGGGGATAGCAGTACATTTTATGAAGGGACAACTGTACATTTTACTTGCCGGTGAGTTCAATATGTATTTTCGTTAGATTATCTCAGACATGTGCATCGTGCTGACCTTGTTAACGCCATCTCCTGATCAAGTGACTTCTATTCTCATTTGAAACTTTTTATTTTATTTTTGAAGTACGACGTTCTACAGTGGTTACATTATAACTAAATATTTATATAAGGAATAGTTTTGAATTATCAGAAGCAAATACATGTATATTTTATCTTTGCTATGTTTTTATAATCAAATTTAGGATCTATATCGCTATTAGTAATAAGAATATGAATTTAAATAGATCATGAACATTTAATAACGGTTGTAGCTCGAAAGTGGCCAACTTACGCCACCTCTCAATAGTTATGTTAATTGTGCATGGGTTTTTGTTCGTTTCCAAATACATTCGTTATGATTTGTTTCTTTCTGTTTTTAAATGTTGGAAAAGGTTAGAATTTGCTCGTTAAATGTAAGAGGATTAGGTAATTTTAGAAAAAGACAACATATATTTCAATATTTAGAATCAAGTAACTATTCAGTCTGTTTATTACAAGAGACACATTCAACGCGGCTTATATTAGATAAATGGAATACTGAATGGAAAGGTAAATCTTTCTTTAGTGGGAACAAAGGGAACAGTGAAGGGGTCGCAATAATATTCAGTCCAAACTTTGTAGGTGAAATTAAAAAAATTAAAGAAGTATTAATAGGTCGTTTAATCAAATTAGAAATAGTTGTAAATGAAAATAAGTTTTATATAATGAATACATATGGACCAAATGATGACAATATAAACGTTTTTAAATTAGGAAAAACGATATTATCCAAAATATTGATGAAATTTATATAATTGAAGGCGATTTTAACACAATTTTAGACATGAAAAATGATAAACGAAATGGTAAGACTGACACTCATAAAAAATGTAGAAATGAAATAAATGAAATAATTAATATTGGCCAATTAATAGACATTTGGCGTTCATTCAATCCATCGAAGTTGCAATATACATGGCATTCAAATACAGTACCACATAACAATAGTATCTTAGTTGAAAATGAATATCAAACAATGATTGTAAATAACATCAAAGACATTGTAGAGATAAATAAAGGAACAGACCCAAACACACTTCGGGAAATTATAAAAATGAACCATTAGAAATGTTACTATAAGATGCACAACTAATAAAAAAATGAGAAGAACATAAACTTGAAAAGGAATTAAATGATACTATAAATAAGTTAGAACATGAACTAAATAGAACTAATGAAAATACAAATATAAGTGCAGTTTCATCAGAGATAAATACAAAGCAACAAGAGTTAAATCAGATCATAGAAAAAAGAATAAATGGAATTTTGATACAAGCTAAAGCAATTAGTATAGAAGGAAACGAAAGAAATAGTAAATATTTTGCAGCCTTAGAAAAAATAAATGCAGAAAAGAATATATAAATTAAAAATAAACGATAATGAAATTACTTCTCAAAATGGAATATTAAAGGATAAGGCAACCTTCTACAAGCAATTATATAGCGCAAAAGACAGTAAAAACAGCAGTTGTAACTTTCGGTTCCGATGGAATCACCGTTGAATTTTATAAAGTATTTTGGCAAGACATAAAAAACTATTACATGAATTTTATAAATCATTCATTTATCACTTGACAATTAATATGTTTACAAAGGCAGAGTACGATTATTATCTCCCTCCTACCAAAACCAAATAAAGACCTAGAAATATTAAGTAATTAGCGACCTATTTAACGTTGATTACAAAACTGCTACGAAAGCCATCGCAAACAGAATAAAGGAAGTTATTAATTCTATTATAAGCAGCTCACAAACAGGTTTTATTAAAGGCAGATACATTGGTGAAAATGTACGTTTGGTATTCGAAATAATAGAATATGCGCAACGAAAACAAATATCGGGATTACTTCTGTTTGCCGATTTCGGAAAGGCATTCGATACTATTGATCACAATTTTATGATAAAATGTTTACATCACTTGAATTTCGGCGAATCTCTCATTAAGTGGGTAAAAATATTTTATAATGATATGACAAGTATAGTTATAAACAATGGTTATTTTCCCGTAGCTTTCAATATACATCAAGGAGTTAGACAAGGCTGTCCTCTCTCTTCGTCCCTCTTCATTATATGCATCGAAATTCTATCAAATTATATTCAGAAAGAAAAGTCCATTAAAGTTATTACTATTAATTAGTATTAACAACAACGAAATAAAACAGTCACTGTTTGCGGATGTTGCCACTTTTATGAATAACGGCTCTAAACTATCTTTTGAAAAATTAGTAGATGTTATTTCAAATTTTGAATGTGTCTCAGGATTAAAACTTAATACTAATAAAATACATGTGTTTAGAAAACACTAACATAAAGTACAGTCGAGACAAACAATTTAAATGGACATCTGACTCAGCTCAAACTCTTGGCATAATATTATAAATTTTACAAATGATAAAGAACAAAATCTTAAACTAAATTTAATACCTAAAATTTAAAGTTTCAATAACTGTTTAAAACAATGGCAACATAGGAAATTAACATTATTTGGAAAAGTTACTATCTTGAAAATATTTGCACTTCCCAAACTTATCTACCCATTATCTGTTCTACAAAACCAATCTAAACAAATTATACAAAATATAACCACACAGACTTTAAAATTTTTGTGGAACAACAAACCTGATAAGATTAAAAGAGATACGCTTGTATCAGATTATACATTAGGAGGAATAAGAATGGTCAACTTGAACTATTTTCTTACTGCTCTTAAGGGATGCTGGATAAAAAGATTAATAGATAAGAACAATAATGGACATTGCAAAATCTTTTATCAATCAATACTAAATAAAAAAGGAGGAGAGCTAATAGTTCAATGTAACATATCTGAAAGTGATGCAAAAGCACTAAGCAATGGAAATATATTTTTAGAAGATACATTACGATATTGGATAAGTACAAATAAAAATGAAAATAATGCAGAAATAAGTAAACAATTAATATGGAACAATACGGAAATCAAACTATGTAACAAAACGTTTTATTACAAAGATTGGCATGAAAAGGGAATAACGAAATTAGAACACATTTTTGATTATAGAACAAAAGCCTTCTATAATTTTGAAAACATAAAAAACTATATAACATAGATGACATGCAGTATTTAAGATACTTTAATTTATTCCAGTGTTCTTATATATCTAAAGAAGGAACTAATTCAAGAGGGTATAATATAAACTCAACAAGAAAGATTATTTGACAAATTATTAAAATCTAAAGAACTAAACAAAATACTTTACGAGACACAGCTGAAAACTAATAGACAAAATAAATTATTAAAAGAAGAAATGTAATTAATTTAATTTTACTTCTCATAAAATCTTATATATTTCAAGCAAAAAATAGAAATCAAGCACTAAATTTGATAACTGTGTTGCGTATCTTAAAATAAGAATAAAATTAGAAAACGAAATAGCATTGATAAATGACAAGTAAATCAGCATAACACCAAATGGGCCGGTTTTGAATTATAATTTACAAATGTATCATCTTTTTCCGAGCAAAAACTTTTTAAAACCTTTTACATTTCAACTGTTACAAATATCATTCATGTATGAATATTATTAATTCTACAGATTCTGAATTGGAAACGAGCTTAAACCCTCTATTTTTTCTTCATTTCTTTTCCCCTAAATATGTATATATTCTTCACATGAAAACATCATATATTTGCAACAATATAAAAATGTTATATGTGCATGATGATTCTTTACAAATATGTATGTTAAAAATATGTAACATAACAATCCATATGATTGTACGAGTATGAAGAATAAAAACAAAATGTCCTGATCAAGTCTGAATACTGCTGACATATGAAACAGGACGAAATGATGAGAAAAGCACATGTTACTGTCATATTTCTTGACTTGACATAATTATTCACCTATTACGTGCTTTGTATCTTTAATCTTAATTAACTCATTAAGTTCTTAACATTTAAGCTACCATTAACCTGGATTACCTTTAATGCTTTATAAATAATTTACGATAATTAGTTTGTTAATTCAGGAACGGGTACCAGAGTATTGGTGAGACAACCACTAGCACATGCGTAGCTGGGGAATGGCATCCTAGCTCAGTTCTCTGTTGCCACGTAAACAGTACTCACTTATGGGATGCAGAATGCATACGGTTTATTGACCCTGGTATCGCTCTCACGAATATAGGTTGGTTATTATGTTCTATTTAAATCATCCTTGAGATATATTTTATTGTTCTGAAGAAATGTACAGTCAAACATGTGTTAGCGGCCACCTCCAAATAAGGACCAACCTGTGAATAAAGTTCGTTAAAAAACGTTTTTGATTGTTTAGAAACGAATTGACCTTCAAATTAAGCCCGTCTGGAAATAAAGGTCACTTTTTGTCCTTCCCTAGGATGGTCTTTGTTCACATAATCGACTTAATTTGTGGTTTTCAACTGCATTTTCATTATATATTACGGAAGGGGCCGATCATCAAATTGATATTCGAATATTTAATTGAGGTATTCGAATCAATATTCCCTGAATAACTAAACATATTTCTGGACCAGCATTCCCTAGCTGTACTAATTGCTGGATCAGTATTCCCTGTCTATATAGTTTTCATTGTCGGTTTATTTTATGTATGGATACTATTATTTCTAGATATTTTTCATAAAAAACAGTAGATTCAAGATCTATTTTTTTTTATTCAAAACAAAAATCAGTGTCCGTACGCAGTATGTATTGCTGGGCAGTGACGGTATTATATAACTGTAAATCCGTTTCCAATGATAAAGGAAGCAAGTTCAAATCAGAATATAATGCCGTTATGGACATATGCAGTGATGGATTTATATGCAATGTACATTGAAGCAGAAAATTGATGGCTTCCACACCATATATTTTTTAGCAAGTACCAATTCTAATTTGGTGTAAATTCGTTCGCAACAGCTTTCGTCGGGGATTACATAGTCAAAGAGTAAAACATTTTCGACACCAATTTTGATCCTTTCGCGTTTGTTCTTGAAAGATAGAATACCCCAAATCGAAGGTATCTCAATATTCATATGTAGAGTACAATTTTTTAGGCGCGTAGTATATAGAAATACGGACCTGTATTATTTGAACTGACATACACCCAAATGAATTCAGCATCTCAACTGCAGAATAATTCTGCTCTGTAAAATATCTGGCCTCAGAAAACTGTTTGACTTGTATTTACACATGGATTTGCAACTGCTTAAAATAGCTTAAACGATATCGAGAGAATTCCACAATACATTGCTTTATTAACTATTTCCGACAGCTGTAATCGAGTGTTTAAGAACTGCTCAGTCAATAAACCCTCACAAAATATCATTCGTTCCCTGTATTGAGCACTAAATGTTAGTAGTGCTGACAGACATACTATTATAATGCATGAAATGCCTTGCTGTAGGTTTTATACATGCATTATACAACTTGAATAAAAACATTCCGAAACATTTTCTGAAATGGTTCGATTAAGAAATTGATCAAGGGAGCGTATCAAGACGTTTGGTACTATGATAAAATCATTTTCTGTTGTTCGGTACGAACACAAAGTTAAGACCATTTCTCAACAATCGGTCGGTTTCAATTTTCCTGCATACCGAAGAGCATCTATTAGCTTTCCGTCTACGAAAATAGTTCCAATTTTTCAATGGAATGGCATAAATACAAATTCAAATATTACATGTATTCAAGTCAAAATCGGACAGCTATGCAAAATCGTAAACGAGCAATACAAAACAGTCGTAAACAATTCAAAGCAATCTTCTACCTCGGATTACTACAATATTTTACTGTAAGTACACACATTTCATGCATGCTAATTTAGTCCGGTTCCTAGCTTCTATTGTAAACATGAATTCATGGACTATGCGATGATAACTGTGAGTCGGATCATCGAGAAATTTTAATTCATTATTTTAATGCTTTTCTTCAAGCATGTCTTCATGTATAAGATATTACATTCTGCATAAATTGAGTATACAAAGGGACAGGTAATGCAGACTTTAAATGTTAATTGCTGAACTACTTTTGGTGACCAAATGGGGAAACATAAATCAAAGTACTGAAAGCACATGGAACTGAACGGGAACAAGTTTAACAATTGCATGGCGGGTGTAGAAAAGCGTAGTACTTTGGTCTGCATCAAAATTCATGTCCGAACTATCTTTCAGTTTCCAAAACTCAGTCTAATACCTCACCTACAATAAAATTCATCTTTGGACTACTTTGAAGTTCCGAACAACAGTATAACCTTCAGAACTTTGACTAACTTACACAATTACAAGTGTATATCATATGAATACCGCATTTTTGTATTTTGGTTATAGGTGCATTGTCACATTATATAGGGATCCTTTCGAATATAGTACCCGGGGATCTATATTCGCAAACGTTTCCGTATACCGCCCTCCGGGGAGCTCTATTCGCCGAATGTAGCTCCCGTACTCAATAAGAAGATGTATTCAGGGTGGTCAGTCAGTCTGTCTGTCTGTCCGCCATGTACATGCCCAAATGGTGTCACATTTTGCGGTTGTTTCAGTTCATTCAGTCATTATTGGGGTTAAAAGTTGTATTCTTGGGATAAGAAGTGTATCGTGGGTTAATATTGGTAAAATGTATCAAATAGATAACCTCACAAAATCAGCTTTGTGAGAACGTTTGTCTGTTTTATGTCTGTCTGTTGTCCGTCCTGACACTTTCAAACCAATTAGAATCATTTACCTACACGAATAGATGATTCCTGAACCATTTAACAAAATGACTCTCATCCAAGTCGCTGTTTTTTTCCGTATACAGCTCCCCAATTTAATGAGTGCCATTCACCGAGTGGAGCTTCCTCGGCGAGCTGTTTTCGAACGGATCCCTATAGGCTGTGACAGTGCATATTGATTTAGAACTTATTAGTTAGTTTTCAAATAAGCCAGATATGAGGTAAAATGAATAATAAATATAACTGGTTCGAAATTAAATTTGTGTACTTGTAGACGCTTATTCATACTGCGAAAGTCTTGGAGGACGACGTCAGTGGTACGCTCACGGGATGGCCGACTTGCTTGTAGGTAGAGAAGACGTGGAATGGATTCTACAATACGCCCACAAAAGCTATCTTAATACCCACTGGAACTATTTAGCATGCCTTATATCCAATAACGTCAGCGGTGTTATTCCTGAACACTTCGACGATAAGGTCAATGAAATAAAGAACAACAACTGGCAAGGTGAAGATTGTTGGTGGGGTATCATATGGGCACCTGGCGAGCCAAATGGCGGTGAAGCTGAAAATTGCGTGATTGTACCTAGAGCGGAATATTTGTTTTTTGATTTTGCATGCAATTTTGAAATACTAGTAGACACTGTTGGGTTTTTCTGTGGTTTCGATCTGCCTCTGATATAATGATATGAAAGAAACGGGATCTTTTGCTTCAACACGGGTTTAATCCTATATTCATTTAAAGTAAGATGGAGTTTACGTATGTAATGAATGCATGTAGTAACATATTCTTAATCGTGTTTTTCTGAATGTATATCATGTTGAACGTTCATAACAGCTCTAGTACCCATAATCATACTTTGTATTACTAAATGATAATTGCTAATGCTGCATGAGCGTTTGATGTTGATATCGATGCAAGTTAACCTTTGGCGTATTATTACTTCAATGTGTTGACAATTTTTCGTTAATGTGTAATCGATCGATGCAATAAAAGTAAAATGAATAAAAAAACAAATGTCTTTAAAAAGACAGTCGCGAAGTGTTTTTGATGTTATGATGAATGATTTTTATTTACTTTCTAACTTGCCGTGTGAACACCATTTATCATATAGCAGTCCAATTAGGCCACGCATTAAAATGTTGATATTAGGTCAGCTAAATAAATTACGCAGTTAGTCACTACATCTACTGTCAAAGACTTATATTCTGTCTTTCCTATTGCATATTAATTCAAATAAATGTAAAATGTTTATCAAGAACGTTTTATAACTTTATTTCCCCCGCAGAAAAATACATTTTCGTACATTTATACGAGAGTACACAACTGCAGACACGCTGTAAGTTGGCTTGGTCTTAATTTTTCTACGCTTGTAGATTTCATCCAATGGAAAGAAGAGTTTCCTCTGAATCATCTAATAGAATTAGGAATTTCTTTTGAATAATTAATACGTCATGCCAAGAAATATAGGACAAAAGTGAGCTTAGACACATCCGAGAATTACATTGTTGGTGCCGGTGGAGAAACTTCATCCAGCGAGGCTCTAAAAGCTGAAATTCGGTGAGCCTTTTCAGCTTTCGCGAATTTAAAATGATACAACTTTATATATTTGGCACTAAAAGTGGTTATTTGTACATTTTCCTTACATCTTATTTACGTCAAATTTGATATGTTTACAGTTTAGTTGCATGACGTCAAATATTCGGATACTTCAATTCATTTCTGAGTTGCAATATGGATAATACTTTTACATTGATTAAAGAGACAGCTGCGGCATTAGGCTTCGACAAACCTTTAACACATGAACAAATTAAGGGTACAGATACAACGGAAATATTTTCTTGACATTCTATAGTAAGTGTGATATTTCAGCTTGCTCCACCTGTGCTGTTTGAGAAGGTAATCTACCTTGCGCAGATTGCGTAGCATTGATGATCACGCTGTTAATAAAATGCGCATGACCAGATAAAGAAAAAGAACATATTTTTTATTAGAGACTTGTAAAAAGTACATCGTCAGAACAAAGTAGTTAATATACAATACAAATAAGCACATGTCACGTGATAGGTTGAAAATGCATATGAATGAGCAATTATAATTAACAATAATATACTAGTAATCTATCTTAGAAAACATATCAAATGAAAATTGCGCCAAGAGGATGAACGTAGTCAATTAAGAGTAGTTAACATGGAATTTCTAAGAGCTATTTAAAGTTTTTATTTCATAAATCTAGCAGCATTAAGTAAAACAGTCTTATTTTGTGTATTTAGTATTCAAGAAATTTAAACTTTGATGTATTTATAATAATATTAATAGTAAGGTATACAGTTTTTGTCCGCTTGTATTGAATATAGGGCAAACACATATGGAATGGTACTCGTCTTCAATGTCATGTTTGCGGCATAGTAAACGATAACGTTGATTTCTTTTGATTTTATTTCTGCCATAACGGACAGTTTGGATTCGTAGTGGATGTTCAGGTATTCAAGCTTAGTATAGAAAAATCATAAATTATTGGGCAAAGTGTCAAGATAATCTTCATACCCGAATATTGTTTAAATTTGTTTATAGTCTTCAAGCACAGTGTTTCTTTGTATCCCCATTGACCATTCCCGAATAAAAACGTCAATTACACGTTGCTTAAAATTCGGAAGAAACGAAGCTAATCGACATTTTTACATTTTTCAAAAAATGAAAAAACATAATCGTTTAATAATTTTCTTATATTGAACACCTAATTTGTTTACCCTGTCTCACAATCTAAGAGAGCTTGTTTGTACACTATTTTCATTATGATATTATCTGCACCAATATTTTAAATTTTAACATACTTGTACCTTGAAATATGCAAAAATAAAAGGGTAGCGACCTAACTTACCATAAATACCAACCGAGGAAGCGTTTGTTTTATGTTTTAGGATTCGTTAACAAAATTTGAAAATAATTCTCTATTTCTGTTGACTTTGTGCATCCCCAAACCTCCGAAGCATATCCTAAAATTGACCTAACAAAGGCATCAAATAACTGGTTTAATAATTTAATTTTCAATTTATATTTTTTACAATTAATAAGTAAAATTATTTAATGCCTTTACAACTTTTCCAGTTAAAAACTCTTGGTTAAGGATAAACTTACCCGTATAATCAAACACAGTACATAGATAGTTAAACTCATTTACCACTTCGATTTGATAAAGACTGCGTACTATACGGGTATTGCTATCTAACCTACATGTAGATAGTAGAAATTCTTTGTTTTCGATTCTGTTCAGAGATTTAAAGTATAGTTTTTCCCAGCACTCAAAGCGCGATGTTACGCAGGTTGATGTTGGTAGCACGTAACCTGGGTGTTTATATTGAGATATATAAGACTTTGTGATAAACCAAGTAAACCATGTTGCAGTGCGTCAAAGGAATAGGTATTGTCTAACTTTTCTGGGATATCTGTGTATCTTTTAAATGTACAAAGAGATTTTATTTATGTCTGAATACCATATAGATACCTAATTGCATCATTAATTAGTGTCCTTTAAATGTCATGTTTCATCTCATGATTTTTAAAAAAATGATTATTCCTTTGAAAATTACAGTGAAACCTGCCTTAAGCGACTATCGTTGGAGTATGAAAATATGGTATCTGAAGATAGGTAGTCTCTTAACTAATGATTGGAGTTACATTCCAGGAAATAAGGTCTCTTAGATAATACAAAACCATATATAATTTTGTAGATTTAATTAGGCATTTAAAACATTTTGTACGAAGACAAATGGAACTGTGGCTTTGCATTTTAAAAACAATACTTCGTACAAAAAAGTAATAAACATTTATTAAGCTTAAACATGATTTATATGTTTTATATAATGTTAAGATACCGGCTAGGGAAAAAGGTCACAGCTTAATGGAACAGATGGGGAATTTCTGAGTTTGCTCCTAAATTAAACGTCAGCTAATGTTCACATTTCCGTAGCATCCTGAGTTTCTGACTTCCAGTGCATGGGCCAATCTTCGATATGAAACTCCCTTCACTAATTCGTTTATAACGGCTATCCGTTCTTCCGCAGGAAGGTAAAACTTTCCGGTTTGCCAAAATTCATTTTGTTCCGGCGAAACAAACAAGAACACACTAAGAAACTAAACTATATTTTCATGGCCAATTGTGACATATTTTCATATGTAAAATATCTATCCGAATTTTAATATTGATATTGTATAAGGTTTGAACTCAATACTAATGCTATTACAAAATATCTGAAATACATTGTACATGTAGTTTCTTTCAGCAGGTTCACTCAAAAAGTATAGCCCTGCTTTCAACAAATGTGCTTTGTAATAAGCTCAGGATAATCAACAAAGCGCAAATTGACTATTACATGTAAATCTTTATGTATAGTGCATGATTACCACATGAATATTTACAACATTAAAATCAGGTTACAAACGTGTCTAGATTGCAAACTGAATCCTGTTTCATTTCATTTTGAACGGTGTCATGTAAATATGACAGTTTCATCCGCCATTGTTTGTACAAACTTTATAAATGTACATTACTGGCCAGAAGAAACAAATGCCCTTTGCATTAAAATAGAAGAAACTTTTAATCACATGTAAAGAAGGTACGACTGTTTTTAGTTTCCTTACAAACACTTTTTACAGAATGTATCAAATACAAAGGGAGTTTATTAAAATGAACCAATCTTTGGAGATATTGTACCAGTCTCTATATCAAAAATATGGAATTAACTAGACTTGAATTGACCAAGTTCATACTAAAATTGCAGTGGAAACTCATACGTGACATAATGTTATTTCTTCTTGGCCGGTATTGAAAATTGCCAACTGTTTCTTATTCTAAGTCAAGCGAGGAAGTTACATTAATAAATAATTCGACTCCAAACACTAATTGACTTTAATACAGTTCACAATCATAAAGCGAATCGAATTACATATGCTAGTCAATAGCTCCAACAATTGGACTCTACAACAGCATTTAAGGTATCTGGCGGGGATGTGAGGTCAAATGAAGTTTCACCAATTTATAGATTTAAAAACTAAACCATAATTATATACTAAAATAAACCCACTGTATAAAGTGCATTGCAAGTGATTTGAAACTAATATTACATTTGATTGGTCTTCTATAAACCAATATCGCACGTAATTTTCGATTTTTTGAACAACGATAACTACTCTGCATTTAGGAATATATTACAACAAATAGCCTTAAAATCACTATAACTGTATAATGCAGGGAACCATGCCTCAGTTTTTTTATAATGTCCTCGGTTCGTTAGATACTTGACTTTAAAGAAATTCCGTACCAAAAACCCCGCTGTTCATTACGTAATACGCCATAGGTAAAACATGAAAACAAGTATCAAAATTCTGAGGCAAGATTCCCTTGATTAACATTTTCGCTACAAAATACCGAAAACCGCTTGAAATCCGTCATCAAATAAGACGACAATGTTTATTCGAAAATGACACCTACTGTGGTTTTTTTTAAGCTGAGCAATTAACAATTGAAGTGTCGGATCATAATCGTCTCATGCGAATTTGACGCACCCCTTTCAATTTTGATAGCCAATCAAAAATCGCTAATGTTTACGGTTCAATAATTGAAACCACGCCCATGTTTGATGTATAGTAAGAGATTTTATAATTTTTTTTTTTGTCATTAATGAATTAATAATATCGTAGCAATACAATGCGCATAACGTTATTGATTTTTAACGCTGATAAGGAAAAGTCGATTTCAACCTATGCCGATATGTTAAAGAAATTAAATACAAGTTATTTTAGTATACGGTAACATGAAAAAACATGCTAAATGTTAACCGCAATGCATTAGAATCATGGAATCAACTTTCGAAAAATGTAGAAACATAATTGATATAAAAAAAATTCTCATGCAACAATGTCTACAATGAAAAGAAAACTATACATGTAATTTATTTACTGAATATTTTACAATTACATTTGTATCTATTTAAACGAGGTCACTTGTGTCTGAATACACTTGAGATATTTCCCGAAACAAAAAGCCTAAAGGTAGAAGAAATATAGCAAACTATTGGCAACAACATGAATTAATATTATTATACATGTAATTATTATTACATATAAAAAATGTACATGGCAACAATAAAGAATGTTTTGCCAAGTACAATTTTTTATTCCAAAGCATCAGATCACAGGGTCGTAGGAACCGGGGGATTAGGATGTAATGGTAATTAAAGGGGCTATAACTAATTCTACACCCGTTTGTCAGACAAAATAAATTAGGACTATCACTGAAGGTAATGAAGACCCACACACACCGCTTTGACATTCTTCGTTATTAAAACAGAATGTATAAAAATCAAGCTAAAACTTACTTTGCTCATTTGCCGGTACGATTAAAACCGAACATAACAGCACGACTGTACCTAGCAGGACAAACCGAACATAGCGGGAGCGGTTTACGGGTGTGTTTTTGCTGCAGAAAAATACACGCAAAAACATTTAATTGCTGATATTATCCCAAGATAATTATTACCGACGAAACAATCCCTTTTTCGTCTGAAAACTCTCATTTCACTGTGATTTTTGCTTTTGAAATATGTAGAGCGCGTGACGTCACTTTACTACGTGTGCATAGCATGACTGCGGTAAAACACAGCTGTTCTATAAATAGTATTTATTTCAATGACATTGAAAAAAAATACGATAGTGGTTTCGGAAACAATTTTCTATGCACGGGAGGAAAACACACCGGATTCCACTGTTATAGAACAAACAGAAACTATTAGGACCAATACATTTATAAGCTTATGGGGCTTTAAGGTCTGCGAATCTGCATCTACCAATTTGAAGTTTAGTTTGTTTGTTTTACGGCCCGGTTCAACAGCCTGAGTCATATGAGGCGGACAGTTCACCTAACCATCGTTCCTGGGAAGAACCAATACTAGACTCCCATCTATCGTCATTAAAAAGGAAGGACACATTGGAAAATGTAGCGCTACATCTAAACCATGGTATTTAAACAGAATTAGTCTCCCTATGCATGGTTCGCTAACGACCATTGTCGAAGAACCATATGAACGTTTCTTGGTACCCAAAGCTACCGGTTATAATAAATATATCATTATATAAATGTCACATTTCTAAGAAGGCGTTATTCAAAATTGTCAGCGCGAGAAAATACCAAGGCATCGCCGAGGGCAACATCACTTTTTTCGAGGACTGGCGACAACGTTCTCTCAGAAATGTGATATTTATTTTATCATAACAAATATTTCAAAGAAAAAAATATGTCACAACATTTCAATTAGCATCTACATTTTTTTAACGCTTAAGAAATTTTCGGTACCAAAATTCACGGAACAGCTTTACGAGCTCTGTGAGCTCTTTAAATTGCTAAAGAAATGCCGGCATTGGAGCTAGCTCTGCCGTAACACGTATTGGCAGTACTTATGGTTGCGCCGTACGCTGCAAAATCGAAAATCGATAAGTGACTGTTAGTAGAGTATATGAGTACAATCGCATGTATACAACACCGAATATTTTGTGCACGCAATTACTGTTTATGAAATATAGATACAATATGTAGCTTCACGTGATGGTATCTGGGTAGAACAGCAGTTTGCCCGGTTGGCTAGTCAGGTTAATATTTAAGTCAACTGACGGGATAGGAAAAATATGATGCCCAACAGTATCATTTGCAATCATGGCATTCTTTGATATTTGACCATTAATTTCTGGCTGATTTAGTAAGGAGACCTGTTGGCAATGCCATTCCATTGTCATTGTTCGGTGCGGGGATGCTTATTGCTGGGATACTTACACTTGTTTTACCAGAAATATTGAAAAAGGTTCTTCCGGAAACTATTGCTGATATTGAAAAACTTAAAATGTTAGTTCATTGTTGTTGATTAGCCCACCACTGAGCAATTTTAGTTGTACGTATCTGTTGACTTTTGAATGCTTGATGTAGGACCATCTCGCAAGGTCTACAGAACCTTTTATCTCGAGTCCACAATAATATATCCTCACAGACATCCATCGATTGCCATTTTCTAAACCGTCCTACGTGATTTGGCGGATGCTTCATCGTAGTTACCTGTCTGAGGATTTTGCAAGCGATCCATATAATTGATTCTCTACAACAAAGAGAAGATGTAGGTTCTATTTACGTAAGAGACACATTGAAAACCAAACCAGTCACCATCGACAAGTTTGTTAACGACAATTTCCGCAGAAAGCGGAGAAAATCGATAAATATTTATGGTTATTGAATAATTAGATTTATGAAAGTTTTTAACTTTTATTGACATTAATAATGTGTTCAACTTTTGTATTCGGTGGAATGCTTCTCGTATATTACGATGTACTTGTATATTTGTATAAGAGGCTCATTGTTATTAATCGTACTTGCTATATTTATTTCAGGGTACCATCTAATTCCAATACAATCAAAGAAATCGAAATGGCAGGCGCTGGAGGTAATGGTGGATATATTGACAACGAGAACAATGACAAGCTTTGAAATGAATATTCGCATAAATATAATATAACACCACACATATAGACCATGTGATCAAGATCATGATAAACATACTTACTAGTATTATATGTATATTATAAACCGTGTTTTCATTATGTTTTAAAATCCTAATATCAATACATATGAAATTATATGTTGTTAAACCAATATCGCCTTTAACATATTCGTGGAGTTCGTTACTGAAACTATGCTGGAAAAAAGTTCCTTTCTTGTTTTTTGTTTTGCTAATTTCTTAAGCGAGATGGTATGTCGCAGCCCCTTGATGGTAATACATACAGGAAAGGTGTTTGAATTGCACAAACAATAAGCAGATTGTAAAAATGATTTCATAGGAATTTGACTGGTGGCCGAAACGAGCACTGTTTAAACAATGGTAACATGGGAAGGGTTACCATGCAGGCAGGTCAGTTATAAAGAAATCTATAGAATAGTATAAAGAATCGTTTTTAACAGTGGCATCAATAAACTTCGCAATATGTATGAATTGTTGAACAGTTTAGCTCGTACACAAATACAAAAAAAAAGTTCGGCAAAAATCTGAATAATATACCTTATAAGAAATTATTGTATTGGTATACAGTTTTTGAACAAAGGCCACCCTTAGGAAAGACATGTTGCCTTTATTGTCAGGTGGCCTTCATTCAGAGGTCATATTGATCTACACTATGGTGAAGGTCTTTAAAGAGATAACATTTTTTATCACAGGGAGGCATTTATTCGGAGGTTACTGCTATTATAGATTATGACATTTCAGTGTTCTAGTTATCAGTTTCAGTCGTATAATTGTGTGTTTAGATACGAATAATGTGTACTCAGATGTAATGAAGAATCAGCTACAATGAAGAACATTGTATTTAATTTCTCCCGAGTTCATGCTTCTTTATTTCAGGTACACTAGCCCTACCAATTCGACTTTTCGGCTGGACAAATTCGGAAGGGTCATCTTTTCAGTCTGTGCGAGACGGAGGCCAAGTCGAAAAAGTATCTTGTCGTCACAAAGTCTTATTAGTTGGACTAATGGTACATGTAATATGAAAATGACTATAATTTTGTAATTTCCGGGTCCCGGGAAGTCACTAAATATAGTGTAATAAAGTATAATAAATCAAACAAGGTGTACTGGAATGTTGCAGAAATAAACGCATTGTATAGATTCGAGACAATCAAACTCGGCAGGTAAATTTGACGGAAACACTGTTTTTAAGGGTTAATTCGAGCAACAAATTACCGAAGATCGATTGTTAATGGTAAACTAATGATTAAAAGTTTTTAATATTCTAAGGTCAGAAGTGGGAGGTTGGTCTAACGGGGCCTCCGTAGTCGAGTGTTTATGGTCTCTGGCTATTATTTACTGCGCCCCTCGCCGCTGTCAGAGTCCAACCTGGGAACACTTAGGAGCTGTCGAGCTAGAATATGCAAGGTGGGTGGTTCTACCTATGTTTACGCCTGGAGTACCCCCCCCCCCCGGTAATAAATTTGGTCCTCGATATTGGTACAAAGTTATTATTAAAGTAGAAAAGTCTAATTTAATTTCGTTGGTTTATTGTTTGCCTTTGGCACTACAAGTACTACATTGTACCCGATCCATTGTCACTAAAAAAAAGGAAACATTAAAAGCGTTTACCTAAAATATGTCAGCGATTTATCAGAACTTGCAAATACTTGTACATGTAAATCTAATGAAACTATTGAGTAGGACTATAAATAGAATTCTTCCTCATTCTATTCTGAATAATGACACGTCGATATGACAGTTTCAGTCAATATGGTTCAGCACAGCGCAATCAATAATCCTTAACTGACTACTTTAAACAAATGTTAGTTCTGTAATGAAATAGAATACTAAATCATATACAATGTCAATAAGCATGTTTCATTGCTGCTCGTGGAACACGCTATAAATGAGAAGCCAAATACCAGTGACTAACATGTCGAGAAATACTACCAGCCTCCATATCAAATACTAGTATAATTATGTAATCATCGACCCAATTTCGTAAAATAAAGCAGCACTGCTCTGCCTAATTATTCTTCTATCATTATCACGTATTGTAAGGGGCAGGTTATCCGGACTTTTACATGAACTTCTACGGGACCAAAATACGTAGAAATCTCGTTAATGGTAACAAACAAAGTCTTCGTAATTACCAGTCGTAAACTTATTTAAGTAATAGTGGAGTGGTCTCATTTTCGGAACATGCGAGCATTGAAATATAGATCATCTGAACTATGAAAAAAAGTCTATTTACGCGAACGGTCGTATTACCAGGACGGTCGCATGATGGAACGTTACTGTAATATAAGTTCTTTTTGATGCGCATTGAATCACGATTACTTTTTCATAAATAATTCAACCTTCAGATGCATTATTTACTGAGCACAAAATGTTTAAGACGAGCCCGTAAGTGATAAATTAAGTACATAAACTCACTAGAGAATTCTATAATTTACATACTGTCTTAAATAATAAATGAACAGATCCGTCGGTAGGAAGAGACGTCATTCCATTTAAAACAATTTCCACTTGATTTATGTATAATGTAACCCGACCAGTCTTACTCGTATGTGATAATAGCAGGAAATCTAATAACGTCCAGTCAAGCGATTGAGGTTATTTTCTCGAGAACTATTGTAGAAAAAGTCACACTAAATGGAATTAAAGCATGACCGATAGTGGGTACAGTATAATGGTTGAACAAGGACTATTCCCACTCATCTGGCGTGTTTTGTCGATCCAAACACTGATTTTAACTAGTGTAAGCCTTTTCACAGGTTATGAAAACGGCTGGATTTACAAGACATGCGACAACAATGCCATGTTTAAGCAACTTATTGATATTTCAATTTTTAAATGTGCTGATGAATGCTTTAGAAGGCAGAGATGTGAAATTGTGATGTTTCATTCTGGAATGAAATTTTGTGCCTTGAAGGAAGCAATAAACATCACGGCACTCGAAGATGGGGAACCACTGTGTGGCTACCACACTCTTGAAGGCTATGGCGAGAGTTCATGTACTAAAAATACATGTCAAGGAAACGAGAGGTGTACGGACAAAGCCGAGAATGAATATGAATGCACCAAGTCTGAATGCCTAGCACCTAACACAATTGAAAACGCCGTGGTGCTTTCAAATATTCATGATATTGGATCTGTTAACAGATATAAATGTAATTCTGATTACGTTGGTGTGGGAAGGCCGACTATAGTTTGCGATAGAAACGCACAATGGACGAGTACTGAGTTCACTTGTGCGAATATGTCTAGAACTTGTCCACCTCCTAAAGCAGGGTATTTTAATGTGGCGTTGATATCAGTGGAAAGCAATGCATTTTATGAAGGGACAACTATACATTTTACTTGCGGGTAAGTCCAATATTTCCGTTAGATTATCGCATACATGAGCTTCGCGCTGGTCTCGATAACGCGCGACATCTTTTGATCAAGAATACTGCTGACTGCTGACTACTGCAGACGGGACGAAATGATTGACAAAAAAGGAACATGTCACTGTTATATTTCGTGACCTGACATATTTACCTTCGTATTTGCCTTAATCTGCACATTTAACCCATTAAACATTTCAGCTACCATGAATCTGGGTTACGTTTTATGCTTTATTTATAGAATTTACTATGATTTGTTTGTTACTTCAGGAACGGGTACCAGAGTGTTGGTGAGAGAACCAGCAGCACATGTACAGCTGGGGAATGGCATCCTAGCTCAGTTCCCTGTTGCCACGTCAACAGTACTCATTTATGGGATGCAGAATGTATAAGGTTTATTGACCCTGGCATCGCCCTCACGGATATAGGTTAATTATTATGTTCTATTTAAATCATCCTTGGATATGCATGTACCTGTGTTTGCGGCCCCCCACGAATAAAGGCCAACCTGTGAATAAAGACCATTTATTTAAAAACCGATATTGAATATTTAGAACAAAATGAACTTACTATTAAATCAACCTGTCGATAAAGGCCACGTTATGTCGTTTCTTATGATGGCATTTGTTAACAGGTTCGACTTCATTTGTGGTTTTCAAATGCATTACATATTACGAAAGGGGCCGAACATCAAATTGATATTCGAATATTTAATTTAGGTATTCGAATCTGTCCGAATCTGTTCCATCCGAAAACAGGTACTGTATGTTGTTTCACTCTGTGTTTTGTCGTGTGTACATATTCCTAGGTTTAAAATGTGTTGAATTGTACTCCCTGTATATAATTATACAAATATCCCTGTATAACTAACTACATTGTATACATATGTCTGAACCAATATTTCCTGTCTATCTGTATACTTACAACTGGATCAGAAAACTTATAGTAGTTCTGCTGCACACAGGGACACTGCCTATGACAATTACTTATTTCTTGCGGCCTTGATGCTAGAATGCTGTAAGTAGTGCAGATGTGAAGGAGCACTTGCATTGTACAACAAAAAAAAAACTAATTATTTTCTGAAATGGTCCGATTAAGAAATTGATCAAGGGAATGTATCAAAATGGTTGGTACTATGATTTTGGTAAGAAGTGCTTATTGGTTTAGAATTTATTAGTTAGTTTTTTTAACAGACCAGATATGACGTAAAATGAAAAAAATAAGATTAATTGATTCGAAAATGACTTTTTGTGCTTGTAGACGCTCGTTCATACTGTGAAAGTCTTGGAGGACGACGTCAGTGGTACGCCCACGGGATGTCTGACTTACTTGTAGGTAGACAAGACGTGGAATGGATTCTACAATACACCCACAAAAGCTATCTTAATACCCACTGGAACTATACCGAATGTCTGATATCTAATAACGTAAATGGTGTTATTCCTGAACGCTTGGACGATAAGGTCAATGAAATAAAGAGCAATACTTGGCAAGGGGAAGGATGTTGGTGGGGTACAGTATGGGCACCAGGCGAGCCAGATGGCGGTGAAGCTGAAAATTGTGTGATTGTATCTAGAGTGGAGCACTTGTTTTATGATATTGCATGCGACTTTGAACTAGACACCGTTGGGTTTTTCTGTGTTTTCGGTCTGCCAGTGATATAATGATATGAAAGAAATGAAAGAAATGTTTTCGTTTTAGCTTCACTATCTATATTAACAGAAAGGCAGAGTTAAAGTATGTTATGAATATCTAGGGGTAAATCTTTTTCTACTAACTAATATCATGACTCATCATGTCTTCAGATTATATATATCATGATGATCGTTCATTACAGCTCTAATACTCAAAATTACACTTTGTATTACTAAATGTCACTTACTTATTTTGAACAAGCTTTTGAGGTTCCTAGCGATGTAAGATGTAAGTAAACCTTTTTTGTATTATAACTTCTTTTTGTAGACAATCTTTCGTTCATGTTTAATCGTTGCAATTAAAGTTAAATAAATAAAGAATACGTAGTTGGTGCTGAGACGGAGAAAGTGTATCTGGCGAGACTCTGAAAGCTGAAATGAGGCTGAAATGTTGCAAAGCGTTTAAACAATCTTACAAATTTAAGTGTACAATGTATATGGGTACTTACATGTTTTAGGATTGTAAAAATATGCATGAATGTCAATCTGTTATACTCTAAATATTTGCCGATATGTGTTGAAATATTATATACTCCTACATGTATGATTTGGCCGATTAGCAATCATTTTCTATATATTTCTAGTTGGTTAAGACGGATTGAAATTTTCATGATAATTGCAGAAATTGATTGTTTCGTTTAATACACCAATTCTGCAGCAACATAGTATTTGTGAATATTCATTCCGTGATGGAAATAAACCTTTTCAACACTGGTGTTGAGACATGTGATGAATATGACACTTAAGAAACTTCGCTTAATTATTGACCTACATGACCTTAATGGTATTTAGACGTAAATAACATCTCAGCGTACACATACAAACCGATATCCCGGAAAAGTTACACCCTACTAAAATATCTCACTCACTGTAGATTTTCAAAAACAGTAGTTCCTTTGTATCTGTATTTAACATTTTTATGCTATACATTTTTCATGTTTTTAAAGGTTTGTCAATACCATTCAGTATTACACACAGAGATAAATAGCAATTTGATCTCGTTTCACATATAAGCAAATGCTATAAACTTGTTCTCGGTCCATCTCATATTATTTTTAAGGTAACCAGAAAATCTACCAAAGGTTTTAAGCAAAATTCATTAAAAAAAATATAAAATTCTATAAAGTAAACAACCTGCCATTGTATAATGACAATTTATTAGTTTTATACCATTCAATTCTTGTGTATGTACCCGGTGGTAATGCTTGTTTTCATGAGATGAAAAATCAATCTTATTGTGAAAATTTTTAACTTACGTAAACAATATAACAAGGACAACGTTTTCGACCAACACACAATATAAAGACACATTTTAGACTGACCGGTCAAATCAATTTTGTGAACAGAATATATACAATGGACGTAGCAAATAAGCGATCACTGTAGTTTACCTTTATAAATGGATGTGACTTAGTTTATATCGATTCACAATCTCGTTCAATTATAGTTCAGCTCAACAACGTCCATGTACTCTTTACCAATACCTAGCTGAGTCGATATCAGATTTGGGCAGATTTCTGTCTTTTCGGTATAACTTAAACTAAGATTGATCCTCAAAAGACATAACATAGATAATGATAATACAACCTAGAGATTAAACCAGACATAGCTTAGTTTGTGGTCAGATTTATGGGTCATCTTGAATGTTTTATACCAGATTTTGTTAAATATTTGATGTCCCAAGTCCTGAAAATAACAATTCTTAACATGCTCACTGCTTCTTAATGATTTTTCAACATTTTTTTCACCTAATATATAAATCAGTATATATTTATTCTTCACTGTTAACAGTCTAATATGCGTAGCATTTCATAAGTGTATTGAATATCGGACGATTTACCTGTGTGCCCCAACATCCATGTCCTTGCAGTTACAATTAACTTATATAGCAGAGCATTACTTGATACCTACAGTTCCAAGGGAGATGGTTATCTGCTTTTGGAAGATTCATTTATCTAATATGGCAACTACCAGGTTTGTTGTATGTACAAAGAAGAGTTAAAAAGTATTGCAGTACTATAGATAAGCAACCTGAAGCGTATTTTCAGAATGTGTCCTTTGCTGTAACGCACACCACACCAATATTAATGATTTCATTCGTGATAAGCTACTATCTACTAATGTAATCATATGCCAGTGTATTATATATTCATATTAACATGTTTCAATGTGTTTTTGTCTCGTGTATAACATTTTGAATTGCAACTGTTTTGTTTATCATCAATGTACATTAAAGAAGTTGGTGCAATACTATTATTTAAAGGAGCAACTTCCGATCAGACTATCGGATGCAAATTAACACTCTCTCTACATTGTTTTATCAAATGAACTCTCTCTCTCTACATTGTTTTATCAGTGATATACATACTGTACTGAATCTATAAATAACTGAAGCAGACGATTTTAAAAATCACCATTTAATATCAGATATTTAAAACAATATATCCCCCTGACCTGAAAACAGTTTAAAAATCAAGGGAAACCACCCACCAGCCACTACCGCCTTTATATACCCATGTTGGGGGTTTAAAGTCAAAATCGAGCGCTCACCTTGATAAAATCCGTAACTGCAAGGATTTTTATTTTATATCTTATTGTACTTTATAAAATAATGAATGTAAACATATTTAAAGAAGTTAGTTGATTGAAATATTATACAAAGAATTGTTCGAGTTAAACTCCTTGTTCTAGAAAACTTGTACTACACTGTCTAATTTATCCTTATAACCCATAACCTTCACGAGCTCTAAACAATGTAATGGCGGAATTATACCCTGTGCCTGTTTTATATTGCATATTTGCTGCATTTACTGACTTTTGAATTGCGCATCTTTTTAACCTCAACATTACTGCTGTTTGAAAGTATTTAAGACCCAGCTACAACAACTTATTATGACTATAACAATAGAATATAGTACATGTAATACAACAAAGGGTTTAGATGCAAAACAGTATAAGGAGATTAACCCAGTAGCGCAACACTCAAATCTTAAAGAGAACAACAATTTAGAAACAAAGAAATGTAAAAATAAAGAACACATTCGCACATTTTCAGGGCTACGCTATGGAAAACACCAGGCGACGTGTGTGTACAGGGCGAAGACATATACTGTAGTGTAAATAAAACATAGATGGTGACCAGTCTGATAGAAAAACTACTGTGATACAGACTGTAAACAATGATACAAGTTAAAGGAGTCGATTAATACAAAAGCTAGTTTAACCTTATAGAAAAGAATAGCAATGTTATAGGAATAGAGAAACGCGAAAATATATATCAGAATAATACAAAACATCAACCGTTCTAATTGTAACATGCTTTACAAAATAGAAAGAGGTGGTCCCTAACTGTAAAAATCATCCTCAAGAAAAAACATCTCTTATGAAGATGTTACTTTTGTTGTGTAGAACTGATGTACAAAATGATATTGTGTATGCATAAACTAGTTAGAGGTTGTCAAAACGATCCTTTCGGTCTTTGATATTGAAGGATCTATCATAAACTATGACTATGAATAGATCAACTGAACTCGAACTAATAGAAAAGTTACGACACATCAGTATAGTAAAATATGCGTAGGAAGAAGTACTTAAACATGTTTGTTCCAAAGTTGTATGACAGTCTTTCTACATTCTTGTGCTACACTATTACTATTACATGTACTACAAATATGTTTGATTATATTAACTAAACAAGGTGTCAATGTTATCATTATTATCTTTATTGAATTGTCTGTAAAATAATGGATATTGTGTTTACAATACACATGGTCTACTCAGATTGAGTTATCTTTATAATTGAATGAGTCTGTGCTTGTTAAGAAAAATGAATATTTCTGTGTATTCACAATGAAGCATAAAATGTCTTTACTGTTACATTTTTTTCTTGCAATAACAAATAATCTTTCTCAGCGTATTTTTTATAGGTTTTCTGTAATATATGTATATTATTTTACATGGTTTAATGTAAACATGTTTTATTCGTCATATGTTTTGTTGTTGATTGACACTTCAGCTTTTATTCACAAATAATCAAGGAAGTCACACTAGTTGTCTTTGCAGTTATGATAAATTGTCATTGGTGTAATGTACATGTCCTTATTGTAACAATGATAAAAATTGTGAAAAAAGTAAATGTGAAGAATTTAAAGGGATAAAGACTGATTTCAGAGTATAACTTGAGGTTTATAAGTTGAATGTTTTAAGTTGACGAAAATAGAAACAGTTCACTTGATAAATGGTTGTATATTCATTTCTAAGAGGCCTTTGATAATTACCTAACTGACGTATTTTTATATTGACAAAAAGTTATGTCAGTTTTGTTTCTTTTCTTGGTACGCATTTACTGAGTTATCTTAAAGATGTCAGATCGTAATTATATTATTAAAAGAAAAAATATTGAGCATTTTCCACATTGTTACGGTAAGGACACAGTAGTGGTAGTCATGTTTGATAGAGCCCAGGGAAACAATTTGCAAATGATTTTTATATTTATAAATGCATTTTTCTACAAGAAAAATACCATTTTTCGGCATTTTATGATGCTCCGATTTTTAAAAGTTTCCTCGTCCAAAATCTGCCCAAATTTGATATTGACTCAGCTATAACTAGAAGTGTAAGTCTTCGTCTGTGCGTATCAAAAATACTCCAGCTTCGTACAACCGACGATTCGATCGATGTATATGGTCTTGACGCAATATACATTTATAAGCCAATTAACCACAATTACCAAGGAAAAGCTACGACTTCTAACTGTCTCCCAAGAAACAAGAAATGTATTTTAAAAAGACAGTCGCAAAGTTTATTTGATGAAATTAACATTGTTGAAACCAAATTGATGATTCTTATCAAATTCCTAAATTGCCGTTATAGTACCGTGTGAACACCATCAGCGAGCGGTCCAATAAGGTCAGCTAATTCAGTCATAAATTCAGTCATAAATTCCGCATTTAGGAACCCGGGGTGTTTTCCTTCCGTTCATATTTTATCGCAAGAAAAAATGTATCCGAAACCACTATCGTTTTCCCGCAGTCATGATATGCACTAGGCATATAGTGACGTCACGTGCTTTATATATTTCAAGCTTACAAACATAAAATTCACAGCGAAATGAGTATTTTAGAAGAAAATGGGCTCGTTTCGTCGGTAATTATTATCTAGGGACAATATCAACAATTATTTGTTTTTGCATGTATAATAGCAAAAAGTTAATGTGACTTAAATGCTAAAAGTCATGACATGCAGTGTGAAATTACAGGGTACTGCACAAACCAACAAATTCAGTGCCTTCAGCGCTTTGATCTTTATTCAAGTTAGCACGTAAACTACACAAACCATCTGTTGTACTGAACTTCTGAAGAAAAAGCCCATGGCAGTCAAAAAAGGACAAGTACATTTGCACAAAACATAATTATAGAAATACATACAAAAGAATGCACAATGTTACATGTATACGTCATGCAGAAAACAACAGAAAAAAGAAATATTTGGCACTTTAAGCGATTTAACCGGACGTATGTAGAATTTATTGCTAAACAAATATGTTTTTATTAATCATAGCTTATACATGCAAAACATCATAATATTAAAACATGCATTATATGCTTCAAACGAATCAGAACATACAAGAAACAAAATAAAAGAAATGTCTGGCAATGTAAACGATGCGTCTAATAATACCAATAATGCTTTAATTTAAAAACATTATTTAAAATTTAATACATTTTTGTCAAATGATGCAAATAATACTATCACAATAATACATATTGTACAAGCGATTCATTGAAATATGTATCAAGCTATTAAACCGGCGGTATACGGGCTAAATAAAGATCGGGGATAATGCTTTCTTTGTTTCAAAATTATACTGCAAATACCCTTCAAATACTAGACCCAGTTAATTTTCGATCAACCCTCGTAATCTTTTTGTTTGTATTCCAACGACATGTTTCAATTCTTAAACGATGAGAAGATAGCCTAAATCTTGTCGTAGATATGAGCATTTTTTTCATATTTTTATATTGTCTGGATACATGCTGCATTTATATGTGTACAACAAATGTCACTATTTTCTGTTCTGTTATTGAGCCAAAGGAATCTTCTTACAAGAATTCTTATCATTTTCTCTTGGCCAGTATTGGAAATTGTGAACTCTTTTACATTTTAAGCCAAGCGAGGCAATTACATCAATAATTCAAGTATATAAACACTTATTGACTTGACTACATTTTACAATCTTGAAGCGAATCAAATGCGCGCATACATGTTGCACAAGAGACATGTTCTGTATTTACCTAGGCCATATTGGCTTTGAATAAATGGTATAAATGGTAAAATTCAACAAAAAGTTAAGTACATGGATTTCATAAAATTGGAAAAAGACCCTAAAAGCTAGACATACTAATAAACAACATGAATGTAAACGTTCGCATGTTTATCCTAGAATATCGAACAAAATGCATCCATGATGCATCAAGTAAACAATATTTTGGGTCAGCAATAAAAATAGGTCGTATGTAATTATATTAAAATGTCTTCTGTATTAAAACAGTATTTCTTCAGTGTGATTCATTACACTCAGGCATAACAAATACATACAAATTACATGTTTTAAGTGTGAAGGTAGTTGCAGATAAATATTATACGACATACAATAACAAATGTTCAACAGCAAATGAAATCATACATAGTTGTGTTAGATTTAAAGTCACATCGGCTGCCAGGGTAATATTTGTCCAGCTTTTAACGGTGGTAGAAGACCCTAGCTGCACATCTGGGAAGAAACACCATCAAGATACAAAATCATCTTTGTGATGAGATAATGATTACACGTCACTAATTCCAACCATATGGCCATGATGGTTCCCACCATATAAAAGTATTTAAACAACACAAGATACTTAGTATACAGTAACGTGTGAAAGGAAGCTAACATCAGAAATATGGAATAATTGCTTTGAAAATGTAGAAATAAAAATGATATCAAAACAATGAATTAAATCAACTATAATTTATTTACTGAATATTTTATATTTATTTATATCAAGCCGGTCACTTGTGTCTGAATACACTAACTACATGTAGATATTTCCCAACACAAAAAGAAAAAGTAGAAGAAATATAATAAATTATTGGGACTGAATAAAGTGAACATTATTACCAGTCGTAAATCTATTTGCGTAGTATCGGGGTAGTGTCATTATCGGAACACGCGACCGATGAAATACAGAAGGAAAAATTCTGAACCAAGAAAAAGTGATCTTATTATGCGAACGGTCATATTATCGGGAAGGTCGCATGATGGAAATTTAATGTAATTTCTTGCGCGTATTGTAACTTGACTACTTGTTCCTAAATAATTTAATCTTCAGAATTGATACTCTCTTTCTTCATTTCATGTTGAAGTATCACTTAGTGTAGCTATGCATTATTTACTGAGCACAAAACGTTAAACACTAGCCCGTTAGTGATTCAGTAATTAAGTACATATACTCAGTAGAGAGTCTTACATAATAAATGAACATATCCGTCAGTAGGAAGAGACGTTATTCCATTTTAAATAATTTACACTTAATTTGTGTATATTCACGGTGATTCGACCAGTCATACTCGCACGTGATGACTGCAGAGAATCTGAATATTAACGTCTAGTCAAGCAATTGCAGTTATTTGATCGAGAACGATTGTGGAAAAGTCACACTAAATGAAATTAAAACATTACCGATAGTGGGTACAGTATAATGGTTGAACAAGGACTATTACCACTCATCTGGCGTGTTTTGTCGATCCAAACACTGATTTTAACTAGTGTAAGCCTTTTCACAGGTTATGAAAACGGCTGGATTTACAAAACATGCGACAACAATGCCACGTTTAAGCAACTTACTGATATTTCAATTTTTAAATGTGCTGATGAATGCTTTAGAAGGCAGAGATGTGAAATTGTGATGTTTCATTCTGGAATGAAATTTTGTGCCTTGAAGGAAGCAATAAACATCACGACACTCGAAGATGGGGAACCACTATGTGGCTACCACACTCTTGAAGGCTATGGCGAGAGTTCATGTACTAATCATACATGTCAAGGAAACGAGAGGTGTACGGACAAAGCCGAGAATGAATATGAATGCACCAAGTCTGAATGCCTAGCACCTAACACAATTGAAAACGCCGTGGTGCTTTCAAATATTCATGATATTGGATCTGTAAACAGATATAAATGTAATCCTGATTACGTCGGTGTGGGAAGGGCGACTATTGTTTGTGATAGAAACGCACAATGGACGAGTACTGATTTTGCTTGTGCGAATATAGCTTGTTCACATCCTAAAGGCAGTTATTATAATGCAGAGTTGACATCAGGGGAGAGCAGTACATTTTATGAAGGGACAGCTTTACATTTTACTTGCCGGTGAGTTATAAGTGTTTTCGTTTGAAATCTCAGACATTTGCTTCGTGTTGGTCTCGATACCGCGCGCCATCTCCTGATCAAGAATACTGCAGACTTAGCAAACATGACGAAATAATTAACAAAAAAGAAGCATGTTACTGTCATATTTCTTGAGCTGACATGAATTTATGTGCTTTTGTATTTGCCTTAATCTTATTAGCACATTTAACTATTAACATTTCAGCTACCATGAATCTGGGTTACGTTTTATGCTTTGTTTATAGAATTTACTATGATTTATTTGTTACTTCAGGAACGGGTACCAGAGTGTTGGTGAGAGAACCAGCAGCACTTGTACAGCTGGGGAATGGCATCCTAGCTCAGTTCCCTGTTGCCACGTAAACAGTACTCACTTATGGGATGCAGAATGCATACGGTTTATTGACCCTGGCATCGCTCTCACGGATATAGGTTAATTATCATGTTCTATTTAAAACATCCTTGGATATACCTGTGTTTGTGGCCCACCTTTAAATCCACCTGTCGATAATGGCCACGTTATGTTTTTTCCTAGGATGGCCTTTGTTAACAGGTTCGACTTAATTTGTGGTTTTCAAATGCATTACATATTACGAAAGGGGCCGACCATCAAATTGATATTCGAATATTTAATTTAGGTATTCGAATCTGTCCCAATCTGTTGCATCCGGAAACAGGTACTATATGTTGTTTCACTCTGTGTTTTGTCGTGTTTGTGTATATTCTTAGGTTTAAAAGGTGTTGAATTTACTCCTTGTCTAGCTATACAAATATCCCTGTATAACTAACTACATTACATACATATGTCTGAACCAGTATTTCATGTCTATCTTTATACTTATTAATGGATCAGAAAACTTATAGTAGTTCTGCTGCACTCAGGGAAACTGCCTATGACAATTACTTATTACCTGCGGCCTTGAGGTTGGAATGCTGTAAGTAGTTTAGTTGTGGAGGAGCACGTGTATTGTACAACTTGAAGAAAAACTTTACGAATTATTTTTAGAAATGGTTCGATTAAGAAATTGATCAAGGGAATGTATAAAATGTTTGTTACTATGATTTTGGTTATAAGTGCTTATTGATTTAGAATTTTTTAATAGACCAGATATGACGTAAAATTAAAAATAAGATTAACTGATTCGAAAATGACTTTGTGTACTTGTAGACACTCGTTCATACTGTGAAAGTCTTGGAGGACGACGTCAGTGGTACGCCCGCGGGATGTCTGACTTACTTGTAGGTAGACAAGACGTGGAATGGATTCTACAATACGCCCACAAAAGCTACCATAATATCCACTGGAACTACAACGAATGTCTGATATCTAATAACGTAAATGGTGATATTCCTGAACACTATGACGATAAGGTCAATGAAATAAAGAGCAACAACTGGCAAGGTAAAGGATGCTCGGATGGTTTGATATGGGCACCAGGCGAGCCAAATGGCGGTGAAGCTGAAAATTGTGTGATTGTATCTAGAGTGGAGTATTTGTGTTATGATATTGCATGCAATTTTGAACTAAACACCGTTGGGTTTTTCTGTGGTTTCGATCTGCCATTGATATAATGATATGAACGAAATGTTGTTGTTTTCTGGCTTCAACACGGGTTTAACGTATCGGCATTGGCTAAAACCGCTAAAATAACGTAAACTAATATTTTATGTTATTTACAAAGATTAAATATCATACTTTAATATCAAGCAACAAAATATTCTAACCGAACTCAAAAATGGTGTTTATTAGCGATAAATACTGCAGCCCTTTATCGACTTTTCCTTGTCAGCGTTAAACATCTCTAACGTAATGTGCATTGTATCGGTACGATATGATACTATTAATTCATTAATGACAATGGCTATCAAAATTGAATGGGGTGCGAACAATTCGTTGATTTCATGAGACGATAATGATCCGACTATACTTGTTAATTGCTCAGCTTAAAAAAAACCACAGTAGGTGTCGTTTTCGATTTAACATTGCCGTCTTATTTGATGGCGGATTTCAAAGCGGTTTTCGGTATTTTGTAGCAAAAATGTTAATCTAGGGAAGCGTGTCTCAGAATTTGATACTTGTTTTCATTTTTATCTATGGAGAATTACGTAATGACAGCGGGGTTCTGGGTACGGGATTTCTTTAAAGTTAAGTATCTAACGAACGGAGGAACTTATAAAAAAAACTGAGGCACTGTTCCCTGGATTATACATTTATAGTCATTTTAAGGCTACTTGTTGTAATATATTCCTATATAGAGAGTAGTTATCGTTGTTCAAAAATTTGTAAATTACGTGCGATATTGGTTTATAGAAGACCAATCAAATGTAATATTTGTTTAATATCACTTGCAATGCACTTTATACAATGTGTTTATCTTAGTATATAATTATGTTTTAGTTTTTAAATCTATAAATTGGTGAAATTTGATTTGACCTGACATCCGAGCCAGATACCCTAAATTGACCAAATTCATACTAAATCTGTAATGGGTACTCTTACATGAAATCATATTATTTTTTCTTGGTCGGTATTGAAAATTGTCAACTGTAATGCATTTTAAGTCAAGCGAAGCAATTACATCAATAATTCATGTCTATAAACATTTATTGACTTGAATACATTTTACAATCACAAAGCGAATCAAATACGCGCATACATGTTGCACAAGAGACATGCTCTGTATTTACTGGTGATGTTCCGATTAATCATTTGATCAACGAATCAATGACGAATGGTTATTGACGTGACGACGATGATGCTCCCATTTAATCAACGAGATTTTGATTTTGTACAGAGTTGTCGTTCTTGACTATAGTACTGCAGACCTTACACTTTGCTGAAAGGGTTTGCCGTTTAAATACCTAAATGATTAATTTGTCTGGTGTAATGCTGTTCAAACTGTAAATGCAGCATAATTCTGGTTCAGCGTGTTTTAAACAGTAGAATTATATTTTTATGTTATTTTACTCAAACATCTAATAAAGTTAAGGCATTAAATTTTTCAATTTTTATTGAGTTTATGCTAATCTTTTGGTGTAAGGGCTGTAAAGGTTATGCAGTCTTAACATTCTATGTCACTTCTTATTTAATCAGTTTTAATTGATTAATCACTTTTACCTCTGATTAATCAACGAAATTTTCATCGACTGATTACAATCACTAGTATTTACCTAGACCATATTAGCTTTGAATAAATGGCATAAATCGTAAAAAGATAAGTGGCAAAAAGATAAGTGCATGAATTTCATAAAATTGGAAAATGACCCTAAAAGCTATATATACTACTAATAAACAACATGAATGTAAACCTACACATGATGATTATCCCAAGAATATCGAACAAAATGCATCAAGAAAATGTTTATTTATAATGCATCAAGTAAACAAAATTTTGGGTCAGCAATAAAAATAGTGGTATGTAATTATATTTTAATTGTCTTCAGTATTAAAACATTATTTCTTCATTGTGATTCACTACACTGAGGCATAACAAATACATACAAATAACATGATTGTCTTAAGTGAGAAGGTAGTTGCAGATAAATATTATATGACATACAATAACAAATGTTCAACAGCAAATGAAATCATACATAGTTTTGTTAGATTTAAAGTCACATCGGCTGCCAGGGTAATATTTGTCCAGCTTTTAACGGTGGTAGAAGACCCTAGCTGCACATCTGGGAAGAAACACCATCGATACATTGGTGAATTCATTTCAGATATCCTGAATAAGATTTCAAACTCATCTCTGTGATGAACGAATGATTATTTGTCAGTAACTCTAGCTATTCGACCGAGAAAGTTCCCATCATACAAAAGTATTTAAATAACACAAGGTATTTAGTACTAGTATACGGTAACATGTGAAAAGCAAGCTAACTCATCAGAATTATGGAACAATAATTTTGAAAAATAATTTAACACAAAAATACAATTCTCATGCAGGTATTCAGTAATGAATTAAATCAGTTATACATTTACTGAATATTTGACATTAATTCATTTCAGGGGGGTCACTTGTGTCCGAATACATTTTAGATATTTCACGAAACAAAAAGAAAAAGTAGAAGAAATATAACAAAAATTGATATTATTATAATAATATTATTATTATGTATTCTTTTGTTTGATTGTTTGTTTGTTTCATCGGGTTTAACGCCATTTTCAACATTATATCAGCCATATCGTGGCGGGCAGTTATCCTGACCAGCTTTCTTGGACTTCATTTAGGCCTTAACCAGTCCTAAACACATTCTATCCATTAGCTTCTGCCAAGCTACCCCACATAATTCAGAGTTGGAGGACAATTTAACATAGGATGTATTATCTTCAGACAAATCACGGACAGTGTGAGCCTCACCCGTAGACAAACGCTCTAACCACTGAGCTAGCCGGGCGGACTATAAATAGTTATTTTGCCATGTACAAATTATTATTATTTTTATTCCAAAGCATCATATCAAAGGGAAGTAGGAACCGGGGGACTATGAGGGGGCTTAGGCAATGTTATGAAAATGGATCAGAACTAATTCTCCTCTGGTTGTCAGACAAAATACCCCCATTTGAAATTGCTCCCTCTGGGTGCGTAGCATAACGATGAAGGCCAAGTTTTCAAGAGAATTATTTGATATGGATACTATATTCTAGCAATCTCTGTTCAGAGTTGTCGTTCTTTATCTATCACATAATGCACGTGAGGCCTTACGAACGACAGCTCTGTGAAGAGATTGGTATTCTAGATACAGAAAAAATCTGATGCATTACAATCTTTCTGAATACAAAAACCTCCCCATGTCTTGTGCTTGACGTCTCATACTATCGTGAAGTAAATATGATTTACCACCGGGCATACTGTCATGTGATATTGAAGTAAAAGGCGCCGCGGGTCTTCCAATACCCTGTGCTGCCAGGGATACGGTAAACCGTTCTTCGTTTGCTGGCCTTTTAAACTGCAGTGCCTGAAATAAGCATACATTATACAACAAGAGGTATTATGGACGGAATGGTTTCAGTGAAAATAGCCGTGGCAGTGGTCCAGTGGTAAGTGCGCTTGACCTGTTTCCTGAGATCCGGGTTCGAATTCCGATGGCGGCAGGGCATAGCCTACATGAATTTCAATTTCCCTCCATATGTGGAGAAGTTGCCGCCTTTTTGTGGAAGGATAAGTTAGTATTAGTTAGAGCACAGTTTGTATTAAAGCTAAAGTGAATTCGAACGGATTGACGGGCCCAAAACACACTTATATTTGATAACATATTTTATTGTTTGGGTTAAACGCCGTTATCTAAAAATGTTTCAGATACAAACATATGTATACGGCGATTCATGTTTTCCTGGACGGTATTCTTACCAGTGCTAACTTTTACAAGTAGCCGGCAACTTCTCTGCATGTAGAAGAAAATCGATAATGATGTCAAGTATTCATGGAAGGGTATGACCAATAAATCCAGTTTTTCCATGTTCTTTGTGTGCACAAATAAAACATTTTATTGTTAAATTCCACAATTAAACATGTTTCTTTAATCGTCATATGTTTTCAGTTATTACACATTCTTTCGGAAAACATGCTTGATGACAATACTCGGAATGTGTATAGTTTGTTTCAATGCTGGAACGCACAGGCTTATTCTGGTTCGGATTTAAAAAGTCTATGAGGGTAGATTGGTAGAAATAATTTTCTTTTCTGTTCTTGTACAGTCTACTTCGGAAGTACAAGGACTTATATACATGTCTGTATGTAAGTCCTTGGGAGGTTTATTTCGGTGGGTTAGGGTCGGTGCCGAAATAAGGGTCAGTCAGGTCCCAGTTAGCGTAAACACGTCTATGTTTATGGCTAAAGCAATACTTACGTGACTACGCCAGTCAGAATTCACATCAGAATCAGAATTATTCGAATTGTGTAAACCACTGTTCAACATCGATTGTATCGAGTCTGAGGATAAACGATATAAGATATATATCAACAAATAATGTAAACCAAAGCCTCGTATCCAAACCTGTAATGGTAGGTTTCCATTGTCGTGCGATCTGCTACGAACGCGACGAGCATGAGTCTTTCGTATATGGTATATCTTAGCAGATCACATGACAGTGGGAGCCTAGCATTAAAGTAACTCTAATAGAAATGAAAGGGAGATAACGCGGAAATTAAATATCAACAAAAATAGTTTTCACATAAACACATTGTCGTTTATATTTTTTTGCGAAAGCGAGCGGGGCATGTTTGAATTCAGCAAACACTGCTTGCATTGTTAAACTTTATTCTCATAACTTGTAACAATCATGTTTGTTAAATAACAGCGACAGATTTTGTTAAAACTATTTTGAGGAAACGCTATAAGTCTATTAAAAACACTTAGACGGTTAGAATGCGTATTTGGGCGTTCTTCGTAAAAGGAAAGCTACGTATAGTCTCTACTGTCCCTTTTAGAAGAACGCCCAAATGTTCACTTTAACCCATACATTTGTATATAATGTACCCACCACTTAGTTTCTTAGCATTTTTGTCATCCCGTGAAGTACTTCTCTGAAAAGAAACAACAATAATGCAGGTGATGCAATTGTCGTGTATAACGTCAACATGTTCATTTCCTTCTTGATTGTAATCATCATATGTTTCTCACTACCAAAAACATATCTAGTTTGAATGTTTTGGTAGCATGATCATTTCATGATAAGAGAATTGAGTGGTGATAAACGGTCATACTTAGGAAAGGGACTACAGTACATATATTACAATACAGATATACAATAGGAGAAACAGGTTAGAACAGGAGGTGGTTTCGATCGTGTCTATATCAGATCAATGTGATTCCATGCACCTTATTAAAGGATTAGAGCTAAATGTTGGAAATCTACCATTGCGAACAATTTGAAATTAAGGCAACATTTGATAGCCACCT
>OZ026835.1:1171052-1376052 GCA_964023205.1 Lutraria lutraria | reverse complement strand
GGATCGAATTCCCAACCGAATTGTACCAACTCAATATTTCAAGGTAAGTTCTTTAATTATTTTAACTTACTACACGCCATTTCCATAACCCTCTCCTTTTGTGACTAATGCAGATATTGCCACAATTATTCCTGGAACGACTAAAATAAACAAAAGAACGCACAATGTTATTTCTTTACACGGGACCATCGCCTTAAACTCATGCTATGTTTAGTAAAGATTTGAACATTATTGAGCAAACTGTGGTGGTGACGATGAATACATCCTTTGCTAGGATCTATTACTTTTAAATCATCAATTAACAATTGTCTGATACCGTGTAGTGAAGTTACGTTATATACAATAAACCCTGTAAGCAAGGAACAACAAAATGCTTTCTTTCTTGACAGGTGGCATTTTTCTTAGGTCATTGTGATCTTATTACTAGTAATCAATCACGGATTTTAATCAATGACCTTTATTTTCAGGGCGGCCTTAATCGGAGTTGGATTCTAACACATGTTTGACTGTTCCTCCGTATTTGCATTTGCATAAAACACTTCAATGCAAAATTTGATCGCATTTTTCATGTAGCAGCTAGCAGTAACATTTACTTACCCCAGGCACATATCAGCAGTAGTTTTATCCTTGACTTTGTTTTAAACACATACATCACAGTGATCAGTATTTCTATACCTTCAACTAACATTACACAGAATACAACCAGATATATATACTGTAGAAAACCAGCTATGACAGCACACGCAATCTGCATAATAATATAGGTTATTATGATATTATGATTTTGTTACTGAAGTGTGGGAAAATAGATACTTTTCAAATTAATAGAATGAGACAATATTTTGAGGTCACTTTCCTGTATTATATACAGTATAATCTACCTAAACATCTACCAATGCGAGATAGAGATGGACAGAAAGTTGACTGTTGTTGAGAGAGTGAAAATAGAGTAAAAAGTCAATTTGGGTTGCTAGTGTACTGGATGTAACAGTAAGGTGACTGTTCATGAAGGTACACTGTAAATGTTACTAAGTAGGGAGGAAGGCAACATTGCTGTCATTAACACAATGTTGTTGTTTCGGTAACCCGCCCCCCACTCACACATTTGCTACCAAAAATGAATAAATTTTCAACTAGTTGATAAATTATTTTTAACTACAGCAAATACGAAGAAGCAAGATCATATCACATCTAAATTATGCATAATGCGTCATAGAACGATGGAGCAAAAATAAAATCAAAGCGAGTTACAACATTTATATGGAGAACGTACATGTATGAGTTCAATGTAGTTATTTAATATTTCTAAAAATTAATGTCTTGACAAAGAACTCTGGTCATAAAACGTTAAAGCCAACTTACTGTGCTCTCCGTTCTGTCAACACCAGCAAGAAATGCGACATAAGCAAACAACAGTGACACACATAAGTTCATTAATATTGTCGTTCTGTTACTTCTCACATATCTGTGACAATGTATGACAAAACATGAGAAACGATTACATATTACTTTATACGTTTAATCTAATTAGTTGTTGCATCGTTTATCAATTAAATTTCAAGAGTATACACGATTGGAAAGGTCAGAAAAATAGTCATGTTTTCCGTGCGTTTTCCGATAACCAATTAATGGATAGCATACAGCGGTTAGTATGGAAGTTTATTGTATAATTTGATGCAATATGTCACTCGTCGTGCTACATCGCTGATATGTGCGCTGTTCCGTTCAATCGTACGGTCAACTGAGAAATATGGCTTTTTCTATCCATCACCATAAAAACACAGATATACATTGCATTTGATATATCACTCCTTGTGTATAATATCGCTATTGCCTACCTCCACACAGTTATATGGACTATAAACGTTGCTAGGATACAGCCGATAGAGATTGCTATTCCAACAATTGATATAACTCTGAGTGCTGTAGATGTCGAATCAACCTAATATAATGAAATGAAAATAAATTAATATTCTAATATAATAAATATGACACAACATTTAAATCTAGCAGATACAGCGTGTTTGCATTTTTTTCAAAGAAGTCAAATGATTAACATGTATGAGCAATTATTGGCCACTAACCCAAAAAATGCATAAGAAGCATTATACATTACGGCAATATAAGTATATTACATTGAAAACATAACTATACGCAGAATAAAAAAGATAGGACAATAGGACACCTTGACATTATGGAATAAAACACTGATATACACGGACTCATATTGTGCAACACTGTCTTTTATCATTCGACTACAGTTTAATTCAATTTATGTGTTGTTTAACGGTCCAATCGACAGCTATGGTCATTTCAAGGTCACCCAAGAGATTTTTTCCGGCTCAGTTGCGTTAGGGCAATGTTCATATTTTTATTAAATATATTTGCATAACCCTTCATAAATACTAAGCAACCTACTTAGAAGACGGGTAATGAGGAAACTATGCGTACATTTTGTGGTATAGATACACGGTATTTTACATACCTCAGCAAACGGACTCATCAGAACAGCAAAGTTAGTCAGATGATAACACTCACAAATGGTGAAGTTCCTGTTTGTGCTTTGAACCAAACAGCCAGCGGTCGACCAGGATCCTTGCCCGCGACTAGAGAGAAAATTTAGAATTTGTGGTATATGGTACAGAGATGTTATACGTAAAATGCCAGACATATCAACTGATTTGTATGATTAACACATGCTTGTAAATACATACTTAAATGTGTACTAAAATCTGATCATCAAACGCGAAATTAATAAAAAAAAGATTTTACAATGGTTCCAAATGATTTTCCTTGCCGACAATTGAGCATACAATTAAGAAAAACGAAAATTACATATAAATGTATAATAAACTAAATAACCAGTCGATAACGCATAATGTATGACATGGTTGTAAATACATCATTCAAAACAAAACTTACATTTTAAATTGCCAGAATGAACACACAGGACTAGTAAGGTTGCTCTAAAAGTAAGAGGAAATAGAGAAAATACTGAGTTTTATGAGTGTAGGTATTCATTTCATATGTTCAGTGACTATTCGAAAAAATAAGACCAGTGTCTGATCAATCATGGCGTGTACGTATTTAGCAGAAATGTTTTCAAAGCGTTTATTAGAAATGTTTCATATTGAGAATTAAACAAGACAGTGATATCCGTATTATGATAACTAAGATTGAAAGTTTCTTAACTATTTTCATCATTAATTATCCTAGGCTAACCTCTTTATGCTCAAATGTAATTTGGACAGGTTGTTCAAACTTCTCCGAGACTTGGTCTTTCGGCCAAATGGTTAATGCAAGTAGTGGTCCGTTTATTGCTCGTTTTGCGATAGATGTCGTAGAACTGAAAAGTAAATGCATTGCGTTCTGTGGTGACTTCAACAACATATTTAATACAACTAGCTGTTAAAAACACCTATCGTGGTGAATAAAGCGAGTCCTACATAAATACTTATAGTATTGTGTTTAGTAAGTATATACATGCACTATATTTCCTGTGAACATTGACTAGTTTAGTTTAAACTTATAATTTATTTTACATCGATTATAGAGCAAGTTTTTACATCATAGTAACTACTCTCGATGTCTGCTTCATGGGTTCTGACCAGTACCAGGGCCGAAAACATGGAATGTGAACGTTCAAGTCAAATTCCTCCACTGACGGGATTCGAACCCGCAACCTCTGGATTAGGAAGAAAATTAACACCGTACATGTTGACATGCAGTATATATTTTTTTTAAATAATGAAAAATAATCAACATTCCGTAGGTATTATATATTATTTAATAGCCGACCGGTTTCGTCATTAGACTCATCAGGGCAATACATGTAATACTAAAAACAATTAAATATACATATATATAATTATATAGAAAATTAATAATGAACTTTCACACGTGATATATGTCAATAGATTGAGTAAATAGTTACAGACTTACCTTTCAGAATCAGTATCTTTAGTCTCACTTGGCAATATATCAGATACATCTTTGTATATAACGGCTGCTGTGAACTCTATTTGTTTATCTTTAACATACAGTATGTACAAATGCTTACAATGTTATCAGGTACTTAAACAATACAACTTTTCTCTTCACATATATCACAGATTTATTATATTAACTTATTATATTATTATGGTGAATATTATAAATTCTAAAAATGAAAATGGACGCTGCTTTACAGAATGTAAAGGTTTTGATTGTGGTAGTGTCACCCCTATTGAAATGTCCAGCCTTGTTGATTTATGAGACATCTATCTTTTGTGCGCACATTACCTCCCATATCCTTCCTCTTTTTGCCAGATGCCTGGTTGAGAATGGCCTGCGGTAACCATTATTTAACTAGCTGGTGACTCACCAACCAACTGCATTAGTTCTAAGCCAGTCTCCACTGGGATTCGAACATTCGATCTCCCGCAACCATTTGGCCAAGGTTGTCACGGGATAATAAATATTACCACCTGGCATGAAAAAAGTCCTTGATATTCTGTAATTTACGACCCCCCCCCTGAAAATCAGACTCAATGAAAACCTGAGTTCGCAGAAACTCGAACGATTTTTCAAGACCCTTTTTTCGGAATTTACAAAAAGTTTTCTGAAAACCGGAATTTTGAAATAAAACGGACTTTTGGTCCAGACCGGAAGGGTTCGGGTTTCATGGCCTTTATTTCCAATTCATTTGTTTCATCAAACGTATATGAGTTCTTTATCACCTTTTAATGATTCAGCTGGCAATTTTATCTGACTGTTAGTTGTCCATATCCATGCTCCGTCTTGGTCGTCATTATTTATTTCTTTAGAATCTGGAAACACTACATCACTCTTAGAAAACTTCTGCACTTCCATAGCTGCCATTAAATGTAGTTAAAATGTCAAATCATGAGAATGTAATAAAACAAAATGTTCAATAACTATGGACATCATAATATTTTCTTTTGCGGGGGGGATTTCGCATCAACATCTAGGGTCATTTGGTAACTTTTCAAGCTTTGACGATGGAAAAAGACCCCAGACATACACATGGATAAAATCACCGACCTTCAGCGGATATCTTCCACACATATTTTTCGTCTCTGTTAGGACCGGAATTCACAGAAACAAGGAACTAGAGTTTACACGGATGTTCCTTTTCTACCAATGAAGCAATAATGTAAAACTACCCCCAAAAAAACCGTCTTGACATCACTTCGCAGTTCTTTAAATACATTGATACATTATATGAATCCTAATCTACGTTCAAGTTAATATCAAATTCAGATCATTCAGGTTGTCTTGCATTTTATCTTGATGAGTTCAATGCCGTTTTTTAAAAAAAAATATTCAGTTATAAACGGCTGCCGGTTCGATCGCCAGGTAACAATTCCAGCTCACTAACCACTGGACCACGGCCGCGGACCTCGTCTTGCAAACAATCTATGCGTGTATCATTGAATTCATACAGAGCTTAAGTATTAGACTTTTGGACCATCCAAATGTTACTTGAATACGTTCTTAATAGGCTTTAAAGAACAATTAGTTACCTAGGTTCTTCTTCAGTATGGTTTTCTTGTCTGTGTTATTCAATGTTTTCCCAATGGCTTCTCCAAGTGATGTTACAGATTTCAGTATGTTCTCCGCACCATTGCTACCCTGATTCAGCATTTTAAAACATTTACCATTAAGTATTAGTTATCGTTCATATTTTCAATTGTATGCGATATATTACATGCGACGCGAAGCGGAGCGCAGTGACATGTCGCATAAAATTAAAAATATGAACGATAACTGATATACAGTTTGTCTTAATTTCTGTACATACAGAAAAATAAGTGACCTTTTTTCTCCATATCAGGTTCTAGGCATATTTTATTCGATATATTTTTAATTTTCAAATAAAATGCGGACATTTCATTGGACGAGAAATTAAGACAATCTGTAATTTTGGTTATGATACTAGCCAAGTCTTGGCGTTCAGATGTAGTAATATATACAATTATTTCATGGGCATTTATGGAACAAACTGTGTTGGATGACTTTTGAACTGTTGCCCCGAGGCCCGACACCGAGGGCCACAGTTTGACTGCGCAATGTCCATGAAATAATTGTTTTATTACCTGATGTATTTTTATATATTCCATTCTTCCTCTTAAAAATCTTGAAACTGATTTCGATTTTACATTTGTTTACATCATAACCATATAAACGCTTGCAGATACCAGAATCATAAATGCAGTCATGCCATTTATAGAATACGTTGAGAAATAATATCTTTTTAATATCTTTTTCTGTTATTCGTTTAGTTGTTAGGCGACATATTTTAGACAGAATTTAGAGCTTTTTCCAACAAATTGTCATAATTGAGAATGGTAAATGATAAATAGACAGTCTAAATGAATAATAAGAAAAGGCATGAAATATACATTTTTTTTGTATTCTGTTTATTTCACTTACAGACTGTAACAGAGATCTCCAACTGTCTTTATTTGATTCGTCCAACAAATTACTAACTGAACTGATAAAACTCTGAAAATAAGACAAAACAGCTCAATACCAATGGTTGTTTGTAATGCATTGTCAAAAGAAGAAAAATCAAACAACTGTAATAATACATTTTTGGCCAACATACGTATAAGCGGTCGGTGGTCTCGATGGCCGCTAAATATGTTAAAACATAGTGCCAAAACGCTCATTTTGAAGTGGTGGCACAAAAACGTCGCATAAAACACGTGGTTTACTGTATTATGATTAATTTCAGCAAATTGCTCCTCATTTATACATGCATTAATTTATATATTCCATTAATATGCAATTATTTGCTGGACGGCAATCGTGAATGAAAACATGAACAATGCCAATCTTTTGAGACTCATAGGTGCACGGGATTTGATGTTCCAACAAAGTTAACATTTGATTTACATGAAGTTTGGAATTGCATCCGTAAGGTCAATATCGAGAATATGAACATCTGACGTAACGCGACCGACCCGTAAATGACCGTGAACCAAAACGTTGTATGAATGTACGATACTATGATTGTACAGTACAACTTCTCCAAAGCAAAACCGCTCGGGAGTAGCAAAACTGTTTTGCTGTAGAGAGGTTAAATCAATCGTGCAGTGGGAAAAATTATGCTGTTGTTGAAGGGAGGTTGTTGCTCAAGAGAAGGCCGCTCTAGAGCAGTAACACTGTATTTCAAAACTTGAGCCCATGACATCACTTACATTAATTATTTGCTCGTTAACAAAATCCGTATTGTTATTCAACAATTCCCCGACTGTCTGTAAAGATGAAGATAGTATTACTAATTCACCATCGGTCAGTTTTCCTTCAACGAAATCAGTATCACTTTGTACAACTGCTGCTTCAGTGATACCTGTTATTTCATCTAATGCTTGGTCAATTAGCTCATCAGATACGACATCGTCCAGGGCGACCACCTTATAATAAAATTTGCGTAATACAGTTATTCTCAAATTAAGTTTCTATTTTATATACATTGTACTATATTTACTTGATCTGTAAACAAAAATCTGTCTATTTTCGTTCAGAAGAATAAAAACTTTAAAATAAACACACAAAATAAGCTTTCCGTAAGCTTTTTAACAAAATACCTTCAATGTTTGATTTTCTATTAAATGATTACTGATTATCATTTTCAGTGACAAATAGCAAGAAAGCATATATTTGGATTATTTTGGATGACATTCGTTGCCAGATCAACGCAAAGAGTCCATAAAATATTCAAATTGAGAATAAGTGCTGTCATGAAAAGTCTTCATTTTCACGTTTTGTACACATGTTCGTGAAGTATTCATCCCTTAAAATAGATAGTTCATTCTTATTAGGCGCTCTTTCATTAAGCATGGTGCATATTAGAGTTATACTATAGCACGATAGTATTACATATATGATACCCAATGTATAGAACAGCCAAACTAATAATATTCTTAAGTTTGGAGGCATATAGAAATTACGAGGAGAAAAAAAAACGAAACTACAAAAGTCTGCACTCGGTAGTACAAAATATAGGGTCAGAGGGGCAAGTGGCAACAAAATTTATTTTTACTTTATACCTAATCTACGGTAAAATAATTTAATTTTACCATTTCGTAGACATTTTGTACAACTTTCCTGATGCAATTGTTCTTGGGTAAGGACCATTCTCCGGTTTCTGAACATTTTCTCGTAATATTACCTAAAAGAAAGTTCAACAAAGACTACATTATACTTATTATAAACTATCATTAAAGATAGAAAAGGTTTGTATACAGAGATGACCGTTCGCGACCGGGATTCCAGCCCGGATTAACGGGTTACAAATCCAGCGTATTATACACTGAAATACAGCCACAACCTTAAATCTAATAAACGGATCAAATATTGGTACTTTATTATTTCGAATTTAACAGTCTGTCATTCATTGGTGGATTTTAATTAGACTAGACACAAACAGAAACGATTTTAACTACTCGGAAGTAACTACTTTATTGAATTCGCTTATTGCTTCTTTTACAGTACGTAACTTTCATTCATATATGGATCTTAAAAATACTTGGAAGAAATCATCAGTAACTCAGGACAGTTTTCATTTTTAAACATTACTCGAAATTAATATATCGTTATATTCAACGACTTTTTTACTATTGTCTACTCCGCGCATGCCACTATCTTGTTACATTTTTTTGTTCCAGATACATGTGCTTAGTTCACAAGTAAAGTTCATGTCATAATATTAGCAAGAACCTTAAAAATCATCAAAAAGTGCCACTATCTAGCTATATTATTGACAAACATATCGACACGATAATCATAGTCACCTAAATATCCATCACTACAAGGAAGTGTTCGTGATCCATTGCCTATAATCTCATTCCAAACATTTCCACGGGTATCTGTACTGTCGGGGCATTTTATTATAGTTTGGTCTGAAATTATGAAGACGTCCAATTACAAGCAACAAAATTTTATGAACACTTTAAGTTTGTTATAAAAGCTTTAAAATTGTGTAACAAATGTCATTTGAAAAATGTAATCTTTTCTTCCAGTCGCGACAGATCGTAACCTTCCATAAAAATGTCGAATTTCCTTCACATATGGAGAAGTTACAGGCTCATTGTGGAAAGGTAACTTAGTAAAGAGTAGAATTACGTCCAGGAAAACTTGTTAGGTGAATCGGCCACCATATATTAACCGAACAAATGTTGAAAAAAAAATTCCAGCAACGACTGCAACGGAACCAATATATGTTTTAGTCAACCTTGAGGCGGTTATGATGTCCTCAATGAATTTTTAAAAATCTAGCGTAGTATTAAAACAATGCACTGTACCAATTACAATACAGTATCGATGATCAATCTCCAATGTATGCCACAAGAAACATAATTCTAATTTTACCCGCATGAGCGCAAGTAGGAGCAACGCCATCCCATTGTCCTGTTGCCTGGCATACACGAGTTGTATCACCAACAAGTGTGTATCCCTCATTACAAGTGTAATTTGCTCTCGCAGAATATAAGCTACCGTCCGGCAATTCTACACGTCCGAGAGCAGGAGACAGCAAACTTCCACAGTCTGCAATATAATAGTAGAGTGAAACTGAAATGTAGGGAAGCTGTACTGTATGTAATAAAGAAAAATGTCCTCCAAATGTTGTTTATAAGATAATTATCTTATTCTATCAATTTAGAAAGTATCTGATTCCCGTACTTCAGTAATTGAACTAAATCATATTATATAATGTTTAAATTAAACAGGTTGCTTGTGCTGTCATAGCTGGTTTTCTACAGTATATATATCTGGTTGTATTCTGTGTAATGTTAGTTGAAGGTATAGAAATACTGATCACTGTGATGTATAAAGTCCAGGATAAAACTACTGCTGATATGTGTCTGGGGTAAGTAAATGTTACTACTGCTGATATGTGTCTGGGGTAAGTAAATGTTACTACTGCTGATATGTGCCTGAGGTAAGTAAATGTTACTGCTAGCTGCTACATGAAAAATGCGATCAAATTTTACATTGATGGCTGTTGTAGGGAGATTTCACTGTATTCACAATTATAATACATGTATTTGAAAAAGAACATTGTGTATATACACCAGAGGTTATGTTAGTGTAATGAAAATTAATGTTAATAAGCAATAAATTAATATTCAAATATGTCGGCACTTACGTTTCATTTATGGCATGGAAACAACATAAATCATAGAAACATATTTTGAATTTAACTTGAAAAGAATTATTTTACTTGAAGCTTGCAAAAAGTACAAGTTTTGTATAATCATGACTTATATTATCAACATTATGTTTAAGCCAGCTTTATATGCTTGGTATGTCAATTCATCTTTAAATTTATTCCTCTATGACGAATTATTTCAAGCAAACAAAAAAACATTAACCCAACTATTATAAAAACTAAGAAATCCTGTTTGAAAGACTACGCTACTTTACTGATACTCCAAATGTAGTATGGAACATTGATACATACACCAGGAGCACAAAGGACTTATTAACCATTATTGCTTATTTTTTTATAAAGATAACAGCTCGTATATTTTGTATATAGACAAATATTGCAAATTCATGATCAGAGCGATAAAATCATACCTTTCTTAGCACAGACAAATGTTTCCCATGCACCTGTCCCCAAACACTCGATGATTGTTGTATTTGGTTCGTACCCGGTGACACAAGAGGCATTTACAGACGCGCCGTATTCTGTATCAATATCAATAACTGATATATCACTGAAATCTGGTGCATCAATAGGTCCACAGTCTGGAAATAAACACCGTCATTTACGTGTGATATAACACATACTTTATAATAAACCATATGCCATATATATTATAGTCGGGAAATAAATATTTTAAAAGATACAGCGATTTCAAAACTGGACGTTCGCAGCAATTTTTTAGTGAACGCTACGTACGTTAGACTTCGAAATAATTCAGAGCAGGTTAAAGATCTTTGAGAAAGTACTTCCATACAGTGCATCACGTGAAACATGTGTTTGTAATTTAATAAGAAGAACGTTTCACACGGTTCAGCAGTGTATGTTCACGTAAAACAACCGTATCATACTATGATGTTTCATCACCTGATGAAGTAAATGAATGTACGAAGATATTAACCTTTCTTAGCGCAGACAAATGTTCCCCATTCACCTGTTGCTAAACACTCTATGATTGTTGTATTTGGTTCGTACCCGGTAACGCAAGAGGCATTTACAGACGCGCCGTATTCTGTATCAATATCAATAACTGATATATCACTGAATTCTGGTGCATCAACAGGCCCACAGTCTGGAAATAAGCACTGTCATTTACGTGTGATATAACATAAACTGTGTAATAAATGATATTCTGAATGCGTTAAAGTAGGGAAATTAATATTTTTAAAAGTTACAGCGCTTTAAAAACTCGAAGTTCGCAACTGCTTTTGAGTAATTGCTACATACTTTTGCCTTCGATAGAATTAAGTGCAAGTTATAGAACTTTGAGGAAGTACTACTATACAGTGAATCCCATGAAGCATGATTATGATTTTGTAACAAAAACATTTTACATGTGTCAGTGTATTTTACAACCACATATCATACTATGATAAAACAATGTACAACATCTGTTAAAGTTAATGAACGAACAAAAGTATTAACCTTTCTTAGTGCAGACAAATGTTTCCCATTCACCTGTCCCCAAACACGCGATGATTGTTGTATTTGGTTCGTACCCGGTAACACAAGAGGTATTTACAGACGCGCCGTATTCTGAATCAATGACATTGACTGCTGTATTACTAAATTCTGGGTCTGCGAAACTTCCACAGTCTGGAAATTAACATCATTATTTACATATAATTTTCAATACTGTTATCGTATGGAAACAAGTTATTCATGATAACTGTACTTTAATCAACGATAATCCGGAACGGTTAATTGTATTGCTCATTGAAACAACATGTGTTTGAAAATACACAACGAGATTTCCTTTCCCTACGTTTGAATGTAGAGCAAATCTCTGAATATTATTCCAAATCCAAGTATTTCTAGCAGATTAAGTTAATGTCTGTGTAAAAAGCTGTACATCAGATTGCAGAAAATTCACAAACATTGAATGACATCTATATGTATACGACATATTACTAGTATATCACATGACGATTATTCTCCAAATGATGCTAATTTGGTAAGGTATTCTTTTGTCTAAGAATACTTAACAAGAATTTATTCAAAATGAATTCGGTCAATTATTCGTTAATAGCATCAAAATTCAACAGTTCATTAATTAACGCGTGATTGATTTATGTTTCAAACACCAGAACATCTAGCTAGTGTTCGGTGATTTATTTGCAACTGAGCTACCCGGATTATATATGAGCACCAGAAGTGTACAAAGTCTGTTTTTAAGACAAATAGATAAATATGCCCCGTTGTCTTTCTCTCGGTTTCTAACAATCCAACTACTAAATCGTGGATTCTGAAAAAAATACTTTGTAGGCCAATAATAATAAGATCGACAGTGAATAGAAAACACGTCTGTACAAACCTGGTACACATTTTGGTCGAAATGTATCCCATCCACCTTCAAGACATACCACAAAATCTTTAGAAGACATGGTGTAGTTGAAGCCAGGACATGTATATATGGCCTGTGATCCGACCGGTGCAAATCCAACACTCAAAATATTTAGAACAAAGATATCCAATGGCAACCCATCAACAGATACAGAAGGCGCTCGGCCGCAATCTGAAAAAATGACGTGATTTCTTCCCCCCTTAAAGTCATCATTTTCATTAAAATGTATTGTTACTGTGCTAGTTGCAAGGCACAAGATACCTAGTTCAATTTATTTTGGTGCAATATTGTATATAGATTGTTCCGATCCAAACATTATTTTAACAACGATCATGACAAAATAATATGTTTTTAACAAATACATTTTGGTACAAAAACACAAACACAAAAAATGCCACCTGTCTAAAAATGTTACAATATCCACCCCAAATCATATAATGCATTTACAAGGTCATACAAAAACAGAGGGCAAAATAGTCTCACATAGGGTACCGCCTTGCTTGCAAAGTTCCATGGGTTTAAACTAATTTTACGGGCCCAATCTCACACTTATCAGAGGTTGAGACAAAATCGTAAAATCATGTAAATAAATACAATGTGATACAAACCATAGACACAAACTCCAGAAGCGTTTGTGTAATTTTGACTGCATACACATTGAAATGTGATCATATTGCAAATGGTGTTGTTCAATGTGCAGTCATCTGCGTTGCTACATCCTGGAATCGGAAATAAAGGCTATTATAATGGAAATGCGAGACTCACTATGGTTAGTTATATTTTATTACTCTACTCCTAGATACAATAATTCGCGTTTTTAGACAGGCCCAACCATACATTAACACTTAGGGAGTAAAGTTAACAAGTGACATGTAATAGTATTTCGATACTTTTTGTTCCTTTATGCTAAGCCAATTAATCCAACAGGAAGTATAATGAAAATAATACTTTTATGAAAAATTAACGATGCATGTTACAAAAAAAATGTGGACACTTTCGGTATATGTAAGAGCTGCTTTGACAATACTGATTTTGTTCATTGCAACCGTTTACTATAAAGACACCGTATATTTAGTCTGAATTACCTGCCCCTTATTTCTACACAGAGGTGTGTAAGTTAAAGCCATGCTGTCTTATATTACAACCGAATATCAAACAAACCTTTGACACATGTTCCGTTTATATTGACAAAACCACTTATACATTCACATACATCTGACCAATCAGCACACGACGAGTTATCCGCTGTACAATCAATATCACCAAAACATGTATCCCCCAGTCCATTCTCTAAAAAATTAAAAATTAAAGTATTTTAACTATTTTGCATCAATGTCAAACCCATTACATGCCATATAATTTTGGAATGTTATCTTACTCGGTTCCCCTTATTTCTATATTAGGAATATAATTATAGCAACTTCGATAAATAAATCGCAGGCGTATTGAGATCGACCAACGGTTATTTTTTTAAATTTTTTTTATTTTTTTCTTTGTAGCTAACCATAATTGTCCATTAATCTTAAAGAGATACTTTGAATTCTGGATCTCCTTTGGGTATTACTTTCCTAAGCTACATCTATTAATCGAATTTCCTTCATTCTTATCGGGTTTTCACAATAAAACATCGAATATATAAGTTTTAGCTTATGATGAGTCTGAAAAAGGAGCTTTATACAATAAAAAATAGATAGTTATCTTTGATGAGCTAATATTTGATGGTCTAAATATGTAGAATTGCTCAAAATAGCATATTGTCGTGATGAATATCAGGTTACGACACAAATGAAAACTCTGGTTTAGGTAATCATGCAACCGAAATATCTTACTTATTGCCGAGCAATTCCCAGGTGTGCTCCACTTTCCACCCGATCCGTCATCTTCGCATAGTATTTCATTTGGTCCGTCAAGCTCATAATCTGGTAGACACGTCACATACGCCATAGATCTGAATATGGTAGAATCACCAATGACCTCTCCAAATATCACCGTCGGAAAGTCACCACAGTCTGAAGTCGATGTAAATTAAACGTAAATGATCGACAATAAAGAAACTTACAGAGGAGTGTTTGTTTCAGATTTTGATCCTATTATCGTTTCGAAGTAAACCAATAGCATCAGACTGCCTCCATGAAATCATGCGAAGTTCCCTATTTTAAATGTTGGTCTGAAATTGTGGTCGCATTTCAATACGTACCAATTAACTTGCCTATTTAAAATTTCACTGACAATTAATCTACATTAACTTCAAATGAATGACAATGCAACTACGAACAAGACATTACACCAGTATAATTCGCAATAGGACCGTGGCAATTGGTTTGGTAAGTTTTGTTTACTAAATTCACCACATTGTAACAGTTTATACACTAGTAGCCAAAATAAACAATAAAATGTAGTCTGCCCTAGTTATGAGGGTTATGTCGCCGAGTGGTTACATATTTTCGGTAAAGGACGGCAAATAATAGGAAACCCACGAGTTTATCAGAAGAATATTACACTTTGTAAATAGAATAAAAGTGATACAAATATAGCTCGTTAGTATTCTAATAGCTATTAGGGGTTCATCAATATGTCGAGGATCATAGCCGACGTTTAAGATTCATATTGAATTTCAAATGCATACGCATATTTAGGCTTACTTAGTAACGTCGTACCTAAAACTGGGGTAATATGGCAACATTCCGTGCTTTTTTATGATGGAGGAGACACCCGGCATACTACCCTCCAATCTTCTGCACATAAATGAATTTAATTATGGTACCGTTCATGATTTAATCTATGTTTTTCATGATTATAAAAATCCAAAAATAGCATAACTTAGGGAGGATAAAAGTTACACGCCAATGATTGACCGGCTGTGGTCCAATACGCTTACACCTGCTTTCAGTAAACCAGATGTTAATATAAAGGACCTACCATGTAGAAGTTTGGATAATTTTGGCAGGATGTAATGGAACTGAACTGGAATTCAGATATGATAATTTAGTGATAGTTTCATCTTTAACACTGGAGGAAGACACCAAGCGTTTAGTTTGGAAGACTCACCAAAATTCCATTAACAAGCTGGACAACTTCCTTAAATGTAAAATTGGTCTTGGGTCAAATTCGAACTCAACGGGTGAAGATCGAGTGATTAGTAGTCAGTGACCATAAAAACGCGACCATGGAACCCCTCCCCCCTATGTGTTGCAAACATAATAAAGAAAAATCTTAAAGTAATAAAATTACCTACCTACTAGTGTACAGAATGTTGACGTAGTGTTCCATCCTGAATCAGCTACACATATCGATGTTAGAGGACCAATCACACTATACCCATTATTACAACTGAAAGTTGCAATATCACCTGTATATGTTCCTGCAGACGTATCCACTTCACCATTTGTTGGTGCTACCGGTTCTCCACAATCTTAAACAACAACTTTCGTGAGTTCATTTTGTATAATTATATAGTGAATTGTTTGCATACTCCCTGATGATTTTAATGAGACTGATTGGGTATTATTTTAAAAATGTTTAAAAGAGAGATTCATGATTATTTTACACGACTATGTTAAGCCTTTAATAAGAAACAAACGTTAGTAAAGAATCCGGCATAATTTCTCTTTTAAATATGTAAACAATAGGTTACAAATAATAGCCCGGTATACAGTACGATTCTCATAGCCTTACGTATGCCTGTTGATGCGGAAAATATCATTATGAACCTTCAAAACAAATTAACAAACTAATAAACAAAAGGAAATCCACACTAGCCGTCACCCAGTCTATATTAACCTATTAAATGAAACAAAGTGTTTTTAAAACATGCATGGAAATTAACACTTTTGTAGTACAACATCATAGACCTAAAACACTGGGTACAACATGAAGTTGGATTATTCCATTGATACAATGGACATTTTCTACTTTATCGAATGTGACTGAATGTATTATGTTCATTGTATAATGGATTAATGTTTTCTATTTACAAATATACACAATTAAGATAAATATATCCATGTTTAAAAAGCCATTAATATGTTTGGAGCAAACTTCTTTCAGTGAAGACAAATGTGTTAAAAGACTGGTAAGCGATACATACCATATGTACAGGATACATTAGTGCCATCATTAACATAACCAGCAATTGTTGGACAGGCACAGACACCTGCTGTTAGGTCGCAGTATGAGTTAGCCATGGAGTTTGGACAATTGGCTTGAGTGGCAAATGTACATGCTGCAATAAGATGTTGATATTTAAACATGCTTTTTTCTACGTATCAATGCGTTTTATCATTTTTACGACTAACTTAATCATACTTCAATATCAGTAATGGTTGAACTATAAGAATAAAGAATGTTCGCAAAGAATGATTCCGACGTAGATAAATATATATAAAGAGACAAAATGGCAGCCAAGTTCTTAAATTTATAAAATTGTGATATCGTCATAGCGTTACGTGTAACTCCGAGCTGTGAATTAACTCCAACAACAACAAATCCATGAACAAACAGTAAAACAACAATAATGGTGAATAAGTGACATCCTGTGCACTTTGTGGAATACATTATTTTTGTGTACACAGCTATATCCAAATATTTTTTTCACAGTTTCATATTCTTATTAAGATATGGTATCGGTGAGGTACGAGACAAATGTATTATTTAACCATTTGACAGGTTGTAACAATGATATGAATTGGCTTTGATAAATACGGATGATATCTAATACGCTACAGTAGGACCCATTGTAGTTATGAACATGATCAGATTGATAAGGTAGGTTCGATTCATATTTTACGTTTTAACTATTCAATTACGGATACGGTAAGCAAGCCAGACAAGTTACATAACAGAACATAATTGTATTAAGTAACGTATACAAAAAGTGTATAGTTACAAACATATGAAAATAACAATGACAAACACGTAAGACAAATACATAGGATTTCATTAAGAGAAACAAAGAAGAGAAGATAAGGATATTACATTTATCAATAAATAGACACATTTTTCATTGAGGATGAACAACAACATGAAAAAAATACAGTAGGAGGCCTGTCCATTATAATTGTGTAAGGCTAGATATTGGGCACCTGTCATAAGTCGATCATTTAAAAATAAAAAAAACAAATATTTGGTAACATGGACTGGTTCCTACCTACATTAATAACTTTGGTCAAGTAATCCTGGTTAATCCATTAAAATAGTAGACGTCTGGAGTGTCTGTAATTTTAAAGTGTTTTAGTAACCAGTCTATTACAAGGAGTTATACTGGTTTGTACGATTTGTATCTGTCAGTATAGATACAAACTACCTGTCAATATGAATATAAACTACCGGTCAATATAAATATAAACTACCGGTCAATATAAATATAAACTACCTGTCAATATAAATATAAACTACCCGTCAGTATAAATATAAACTACCTGTCAGTATAAATATAAACTACCTGTCAGTATAAATATAAACTACCTGTCAGTATAAATATAAACTACCTGTCAATATAAATATAAACTACCTGTCAATATAAATACAAACTACCTGTCAGTATAAATATAAACTACCTGTCAATATTAATATAAACTACCTGTCAATATAAATATAAACTACCCGTCAGTATAAATATAAACTACCCGTCAGTATATATACAAACTACCTGTCAATATAAATACAAACTACCCGTCAGTATAAATATAAACTACCTGTCAGTATAAATATAAACTACCTGTCAGTATAAATATAAACTACCTGTCAGTATAAATATAAACTACCTGTCAATATAAATACTGATATCCTGTTAAACCTAACAATACAAGTATATACTTAGAATACTAAAACCTTACAATACAAGTATATACTTAGAACACTAAAACCTTACAATACAAGTGTATACGTAGAACACTAAAACCTTACAATAGAAGTATATACTTAGAATGCTAAAACCTTACAATACAAGTATATACTTAAAACACTAAAACCTTACAATACTAGTATATACTTAGAACACTAAAACCTTACAATACAAGTATATACTTAGAACACTAAAACCTTACAATACTAGTATATACTTAGAACACTAAAACCTTACAATACTAGTATATACTTAGAACACTAAAACCTTACAATACTAGTATATATTTAGAATGCTAAAACCTTACAATAGAAGTATATACTTAGAATACTAAAACCTTACAATACTAGTATATACTAAGAATACTAAAACCTTACAATAGAAGTATATACTTAGAATACTTAAACCTTACAATACAAGTATATACTTAGAACACTAAAACCTTACAATACAAGTATATACTTAGAACACTAAAACCTTACAATACTAGTATATACTTAGAACACTAAAACCTTACAATACAAGTATATACTTAGAACACTAAAACCTTACAATAGAAGTATATACTTAGAACACTAAAACCTTACAATACTAGTATATACTTAGAACACTAAAACCTTACAATACAAGTATATACTTAGAACACTAAAACCTTACAATACAAGTATATACTTAGAATACTAAAACCTTACAATACAAGTATATACTTAGAACACTAAAACCTTACAATACAAGTATATACTTAGAACACTAAAACCTTACAATACAAGTATATACTTAGAACACTAAAACCTTACAATACAAGTTACAATACAAGTATATACTTAGAATGCTAAAACCTATTTCAAGATGTTATAACTTCCTTTCAAAATGAATATCTTTATGTCAAATGTTAATTCTAGCTTGATGATATTTTTTACATCTTTTTATTGACAATTCACATGTTCACAGTTTATCCAGTCAATATAAACGACTGTAGTTATGCATGTTTAAAGTTACAGAAAAAGGTTAAAGATACGAGTATCTAATGTCTTAAAGAAACTGAAATTTTATAATGAATGGTCAGGAAATAATTCTACAAACTATCGAAATACTTAACCTATTTATACGCAATAGATTTACTCTACCCCCCTCCCCCCCAAAGAATGATAAAACGCATCAAGTATGGAGTTATAGATGGATAACCCGTCATAATGACATACCCTATTGTCTGTTGAAATACAAATACACCTTAAGAACTACACTACAGTTAAGATCTATACAAGGATAAAAATAAAGCATAGTACAGTAGAACCTTTCTTAGCTAAACTTGTCCGGACTGACAAAAATGTTCGTGTTCGGACAAGAAAGGTTTCGGATTATAAAGTTCACTTTTAAGTAATAAATATACATAATAAGAATATCGGGGTCAGCTGATGTGTTCGGTTTACAAAGGATTTCGATTAAGAAGGGAGCGGATTAGAGAGGTTCGACTTTACCATTAACAGAAATTCGATCAACATAATGACTGGATGATATTTTTTATCTCATTAAATCGTACATTTGATTAAATCATTAAAGTATGGTTACAATAGAATACGGAATATATCAAATATTGTTAAATGGTAGAATGGAAAAAGTGTATTTATGAAAATCAAAGCACTGAGAGGTCTGCAGTGGACAGGCGGGGCGTTATAAATAATCAACTTGCCCGAAGCCCGGAACATTGAAACAAACATCGTGATAGAAAAATGCCTGACTGAGACGACACTTACAGTCAAACCTCTGAAAACAGTCAGTGTAATATGAGGCGGACAATTCACCTTACCATCGTTCCAGTAAAGATCCAGTATTAGACTCCCATCCTCCGTAAGTAACTACCTACTTTCTCACAAAAAGAGGTGTGGTCGTTAGCTAGGCTAGAACGTGAGGTGTCACATTGATTTGACATCAGCTACGTTAACCATTCGACCACAGAGACGGGTATATGGTCTTTATTAGGAAAAATAACCGTTTTTTTTTTCATTTTCGATAAAACGAATTTGCCCATTTATTGCTCCGCGTCAAATTGGAGAGTGGGATTGGAGAGCCACCCCCTTCCCTTACAAAGATCCATGCATGCATTTCAAAACTACAGAATATTACTTTAAATAAAGTAAACACACTTAAATACATGAACGGCACTTATAAATATCATTTGATAAATGTTTCTCATATGTTTTTTGTTCATAAATGAATTGTGTCAAGATATGTATAAGGCTAACTGTTTTAGTTACTTTTACATCATGTAGAGTCAATCTGACAAATAAAGTTTGAACATTTTGTACCATGCTTTATAGTTCCATATGTAAACTCCATTAAATACACATTTCATCATTAGTATTTTAATATTAATTTTGTTATTGTTGTTCGTATTGCTGTCACTGAAACTGATTAATTTACATTTGGCACATTCTCCGTATTAGATTATAAACATAACTGAAACGATAATATGAATTAGCTTTACATGAATTAAGTCCCTTTTACATTTGGGAATTGCTAATAGTATGCGGTTTTCAAAAATCTTAAAATGTGTAACACAATAATGTATGGCATTCGTTATGTTTTAGATACGTATTTTAAGATTTAATGACGGCGAAATGAAATATTATTGACTATTTCGGATTTGTAAATGATTCAGCATTGTATTTGAAAATACAAAATTATCGGAGCAATACAGAAAATAACGCGAAAATCAACGAAAAACATACCGGTCCACTAGGTGGCAATTATTTTCGGTGTCCATGGAAATATCTTTTGAATATATCACGTCTGCATTAGCCAATACCTTAAAGGATGTTTATGCAAAATTTCTTTGTCGTGCGTTGACGTCTACAAAAATGACCATTTTTCTGGAGGAAACCCGCGATCCAACTTAAACACATAAACGCTTACATGTTTATGTCTCTTAGTCAGTTATCTGATTTTGAAATAATAAATGCCGGAAAATTAATTCTAGTTAGATTTAACACAACTGTCTGGTGAGGTTTAAGCAGTCGTTAAGATCCTATGTTTGCCTGTTTATTCATCTGAATTGCTGATGTTGCCTTGTGCTTGGTACAACTTGGGTTTAGTTAATTATGGGTAACATCTTATAATAACCAAGAGCTCAATCCAGAAGTAAAATGTAACCAATGTTAATACAACCCAGTGCTGATGGTTTTAAGTTTTGATTTTATAGATATTAGGATAGAATAGACATGTATGTATGCTTGTAAATATAGAGTCGCTCTTATACTCATTCTGTTTAGTTACTATCCGTAATAATTTTTAAATAAAAACATATCACCAATTTAGGATTTACACTGAGTAGTTTTAATTGAATGAAATGTTTTCCTTGGTTAGATAAAGGTGGTAACTTGATAATCAAAGTTTCGATATTAATTTGGATTATTTCCCTTCAATAGCATTTTATTTATGCAGGATTGGAAATGTTTTAAATGATTTAATTGATTGTTAAGGGATCACAATGGAAGTAAGGACTTGCCTTTTTTATGTTACCCCTGGTGTTGATGTGCATGTCGTGGTGATTATGCTAATGTTTGTGTTTTGTCATGTATCTCTAGATGTTATATTGACCACCTTATCTTAATCGTGTACTCAGCTTGATATTGTTATCAGTATTGAGTAGGTTAATGCCAAAACATGACTTTCAGCTGAGAGACACATACCTTGTGGTAATAATTGGAACATAACCCGCATTTAAAGATTTTACTTTTTTGTTGGGTGTGAGTGATGATTTTCATAGTTTATCGTATTGATACAGTGTAAATTCTAAATAACAAAACCCTATAAAATCTGGAAACTTTTGAAAATCGAACAACTTCCTAAATGGTTCAAATTTCCCCACTTTAATTTCTATACATCCCATACTTCAAAATACTGGAACTTCCAAAATTCGACATATTGAACCACTTTACAAAAGACAGATTTAGTTGCCGAGCAAATTTCAAATTATCTTTTTTTAAATAGATACTGAATGATATTTTAATGAAATATTGAAAATAAGATTAAAAGATTTATGCGAGTATATTTATTTCCCATTTACATACAACAGCAGATGTCAGTGAGTGAGTATATCAAGGGTGTTCTTTCTGGTTTATACCAAGCTTCAGATTTTCTTAATCTCTAAGTTTATTATCAGCCTCTTAGCACCAACAGATAGTGGCGTTGTGTCCTTCCAAAAAAAGCTAATTTTCAATAATGTCACCCCGCCCAAACCCCCTTCAAGCCTAGGTTTTGGGTTTCTCAGGTATAAGTGAATGATGTTCATTTTAAGTGATAACACATTACATAAAAAGCTTTCACTTGCTCTTATTCGGAAAACTTCCAACAGCCAGATATTTCTGAAAGCCAAATTTTTCTACCGGTCTGATGAGTGTTCAGTATCTGGAAGTTACGCTGTAAATGGGAAACTTTTACTTTTTTTAACCCTGTATTTCATTTCAAGTCCTAATTTGACCCACAGATGAGTAAGAGTCCCATAAGCATATGCATTTATCGGTCTTAATAGTTTCTGTTTGTTCTATAACAGAGGAATCCGGTGTGTTTTCCTCCCACGCTAGCCCTACTAATTCGGCTTTCCGGTTGGCCGATTTTCGTGAACGAATTCGGAAGGGCCATCCTCTCAGCCTTACAAACATCTGCATATTTATGTGCGGAATTTAAAATTACTTCAAATTTCTTCAATTACGTGTATAACTTACTCAATTCAATACAAATAACAATTATCTGCATGAATGTGCTTTAAAAAATCTGTGTTAAATGTCAAATTTGAAATATTAGACTTAAATTTTACGTCGCGTGAAAAAAACGGTACGAACGGACTTTAGCCTCATCCAGTTCCCCTCCGTACACAAATACCGTCGGACAGTTAATTCTATATTGATCTTTATAATGAGTACCTAGAATTAACTAAAGTTGATTGGAAATTAACTTGCCAACGTTTCGTTGACATGCCAGCTTATTTAAACGTGTACTTAAAATTATTTTGAGAGTAGGCAATGTTTACCATGACACCGGCATTTTACCGCCATCACGCCAGTTTCGTTTTCAGTTGGGAAATAGTGGGGAGAAACAAATCATTAATGCACCTTTCAGAAAAGGTATGTTGGAATAATTTATACTCATATGAGTATAGAAACATGTTTTCTACCCACGGAATGGTTCACTTTGGTCACAGATATTGTAGTTATCGGGCCCAACGGGTTTTAATTGGGGATTTTCCGCACACAAATATGCAGATCTTTGTTAGACTGTGCGGGACGGAGCCAAGTCGAAAAATGTCTCGCCGTCACAAAGCAGTCTAATTAGTTGGACTACTCCCACGCATACTTTATAGCAACAAAAAATGTTTCCAAAACCACTATCGTACTTTTTTCAATATCTTTGAAAAAAATACTATTTATAGAACAGCTGTGTTTTCCCGCAGTCATAAATGCACTCGGCATTAAGTGACGTCACGCGCTTTATACATTTTAAGTTTACAAAAGCAAAATTCACAGCGAAATGAGTGTTTTTAAAAGAAAAATGGCTTGTTTCGTCGGTAATAGTTATCTTGGGATAATATCAGAAAATGTTTGTTTTTTGCATACATTTTTTATAGCAAAAGGCTCATTGGACTTTAAACCCATTATGACTTCACTGGTAGCTATACTGTCAAAATATCATGCATTTTGGTGGCAAACTGATAGCGCGTGTGTGTAAATGAATAAGTTAGGTGTTCTTTTGTTTAGTTAGCTGTAAGTTGCATTGATCATTGACCATAGAACAAATGAAAAATCGCATACCAAGTGATTGTTTTTCTATAATGTCTATAATTGGTTGACACACTATTCCTGTTAAGTACTTTTATATAACAATGGCATTAAATGGTTTAAAGTGTCAGTCAAGTATTTTTATTTAACATTCTGCCTGGAAAACTTTCTGATGACATACTTTTGACTAATTGGTAGTCCACTATTTTAAGTGGCCTTATTAACTTTATCATTAACTTTTCCGCAGTATTCGCAATTAATATGCGTGTAAATATATATACAGCTTTCAATACACGCTTTTAAATGCTAATGTGATAAACAGTTTATCTATCATAAATTATTTGATTAAATGGATTAGATGTGTTTGTTCTTCATAGTATATCTTCATTTAATTAAACATTTGTGATATGATACCTTTTTGGACCTGTTAAGACTGCCTTTTAGTTAGCCTTAATAATTATCTTCATGCAGCACAATGACAATGTCAACCTGTCTGTCGGCCCGATCTGATTATAGTGTAATATATTGTCTCTGTCAATGCTAGACTAATATGATCGTTTTGACAGGCTGTATTTTACATTTAAGATTTGTTTGCATATTAATAAATGATATATGAAGAATTCTAATAATAATAAAAATAAATCTTGAACTCTGCAGGTTACCTGAAAATGATAGAATGTGTTTGATTTACGTCACTAGTTTGAAAATCGTCAGGTTTTTATGCCCTCTGTTTCGATTGATTGAATGCATACTGTTTTTGGCCTGTCTGTCGTTTTTTCTGTCTGTCTGGTTGTTTATACCAAACTATAATCTTGCCTGCAAAATTAAAATGATTCCACCTGCAATAATCAAACTTCGTATGTTGGTTCCTCATGTCAATCTCTAAAGGAACGATGCATTTTTAGATCAGTAGGTCAAAGGTCAAGGGCACCTTGGAGGTACTGTGTTTAAAAAAAAAACATACCTTTTTTATGTTTGTATAAGTTGGTACCTGGACATATAAGCTTAACACTGGTTAGATTATTTGACCTCTGTTTGTTAATATCATTTAAATGAAAAAATAATCTAAAAACAAGTAACTTGTGACATGTTCTACTAATGTCACAGTGATTCAATACGTCTTTGACGTTGTTTGCACAAATGTACCTTTGTTAAGGGTTGTATATCCTAAGAAATATGTATGTCCTTTCAGAGAAGAGAATACAGTATTTATATAAGGTATTCCGGAATGATGTTAAATGTATGCTTTATGTTTATGTCAGAGAAATTTTCTGTCATTTATCACTTCTTAAAATGTACTTGATGGATTTCAGGATATCAAAATGTAATTGTGGGCCAAACTGATAGATGTGGTACAGTTTTTTTTATTATTATCTTCGATGGTTTTTATTCACTTCTTGCAAATGATCACATGGTGGCGTGTGTGTAAATGAATAAATTAAGTGTTCTTATGTCAAGTTTGCTGTAAATTAGGTAATAGAAATATGTTGATCTTTGATCATATAAAAATGCATCTTGTAGCTATCAGATGACAAGTGCATTCAATATTTTACCGCAGTTTTTGTTGTAATTTTTGTTTGTTTATTTTTGATAAGATATAAGTGGCCCTGTAAAACACAAGCAAATATTTAATATGTAAATACTGTTTTCTTCAACCATTTCATCCTTTCTTTGGAATTGAATTTTAGCATGTATTTGCTCAGATAATTTTATCTTAAGTTACATTATCTGCTTATAATCACACCATTATAACAGTTTAAGTAAATTGTCGTGGCTTTAAAATATATGTAGTTCAAATACATTCTCTCAACCAGTTACTAGTACAAACCATACGCTACTAGTATGTAGTGTTGAATATTTTGCACCGCCATTCAAAATGTCAGAAGGGCATAAAGTATTTCCCCTGCCGCCCATACGTCCGTTCAATTTTGGTGTCCTTCTGTTCGAATTTTGGTTTTTAGAGCAATAACTCCAGAATATTTCATGGATTGGTTTCATATTTTATATGTAGGTGTACAATAATAAAATACAGGTCAAGTTCGATTTCCTTTAAACCTTTTCACTGGAGTTATGGCCTCTTTTTGATTTAGCCCTCAGCGGGGGCATTCACGAGGACACATTTCTATTCTTTATATTTAGCATGATTTATGGAAGCTTTTCTGATCCAATATTTCAGACTTACTGGTAGTCCACTGTTTTTATTAGCTTTATCTTTAACTTTTCTGCAGTATTTGCAAGTATTATGCAATCGTGTTAAACAGCTTCGATTTCAGTACACGCCTTTGAATGTCAATAAGAAAACACGGTATATATTCATTTAAATTGAATTATGTTATGTGATATCTTTATTTATCTGTTAAGACTGCCTCTTAGTTAGTATAATCATAACAGTATCTATGTGTATGATTTATGAACCGTTATCAACCTGTTTGTCGGCCATATCTGATCGTAGTGTAAAATTAATCATTGACTGATACCATCATTTTGATAGGTTGTTGTATTTTACATTTTTTATTTGTTTGCATAATGATATTTGAAGAATTCTTGTAATAAGATAATTAAAAATAGAACTCTGGATGTCACCTGAGAATGATGAATGTGTTTCATGTTTGTAAATCGTCAGGTTTTTTAAAAAAACACATCTTTTTATCTATTTTTGTTGATATCATTTAAATGAAAAAAAAAAACCTAAAAGCAAGTGACTTGTAACCTGTTCTACCTAATGTCACAATGACTCAATACTTCTTTGATATAATTGTTGACACAAATGAACCTGTGTTGAGTGATGCATTTCCTGAGAAAAATGTAAGTCCTTTCAGAGAGTACAATACGTTATTCGAGAATGATGCATTTATTAGTAAGAATCTTAATTTGTTCATTTTTCAAAGCTTTCACAAAAATTGCTACGGATTTTCTTTAAAATTGTAATTAAATACCACTGATTGGATTTGCCTGCATGCTTTGCATACATATGACGTACACCATTTAAGGTAAAACAGTCAGCTGGCTGATATTGTTTGGAAAATGCTGTTTCAATTACACTGTATGACCCTTGTTTCAGTAGATAACATTGCATGAACATAAATGAAAGATTTTTTTATGTTTTAAGATTGTTGAATTACATCTCATGTTACTAACTACATCATGAAGTAATGTTATATTGCTTGTTATCTTATATAAGATCTTGTTAACTGTTACCTAATTGACAAGTTTTACGGTTATCAGTTGGTCTGATTAACGTTGTGTTATTTCTGTATTCATGTATCTGTGTGCTGTTATCAGATATTAATCTCTTTACAATATGCATGCAACTATTTCATGGAACTGATCAATTCTAAAGTGTCGGAAGTTGAATGTGTCCTTACCACCTGTTATTGTGTAGTCAGATTGGAATTATTTAAGCCATTCTATGTTGTTTTTATGAACAGTTTTTCACTGTAATATTTAATCTATTCTACTTTTGTGCATTTGTGAACAAAGCAATGACCTTGTGTAGTATTTATATGAGGAATATAAATTATAAATCAGATATTAAATGCTATAAAGAATGTCTGTCGGCAAACATTTTCTATACAGTATTATCTTATCAACCTATAAAACGGATGAAGGCTTAGCAAAATCTGTCCATTTCATTTCTTTTCGATAGTTTATGAACGGTAGACGCATGATACCATAAGACAATAATTGTAATAAAAGAAATGTTTGCTAGTATTAAAGAGAAACGTGTCGGACCGTAAAATGTTTTATTCCTTTTGATTTAAAACATTTTCCTTTTTAATTTATTCCATCTTGATATTATCAACTTTAATATATATTTTTTCACTTTTTTCTGATTTTCAGGATTGAAACATTTACACAACATTTACTGTTTTATGAAAAGAAAGCAGGTGAGTTAGACTGAAAATGATTTGTTGTATTAAAAAACGAGAGTCTAATCTGTCAAGTTGTATAACATTTCAGCGTGCTTTACACTATTACAATGATATGCGGTTCTGGGTGATGAACTTTGAAGATTGATGGTTTTTTATGTTTACTTACGATAGTTAAAAATTACCGACCCGATAACATATCAAATATCTTAGATCAAAGTCTGAATTTTTTTAATGAACCACTGCGTGAGCACTGATGTCAGTTTGTTTCTTTGTATCGATTGCGCTGTGCTATAGATAAAATAATTTGTAATGGAAGTATAGACTACAATAGATACCAGACTATGATACAATATCATTATCACAGTTATGTCTTTGATTTCAACCACTGCACATTTTAAGTAAATCAATATGTGACAATAGAATGCCTCCTTCCGTGTCTAATGACATTTCAATTATTTACCAATTAACTGCCTTATGTAATTCTAACATCGCAGCTAGTCCTGTCATTCCAGTTGTATTGCTAAAATATTATATTGTCTCTTTGATGACATATTAGTTGATGTAAACATGGACTTTACATTACAAAGTGTACATCAAAATTATGATTAGACATAATCTAATGTGTTTGTTTATTTCTGATGATGAAGATGCCGATATAAATTGACGACAATCTACCACAATAACACTATAATACAATATACCACATACCGATAGCATTATCAGTTATTTAAAGGATGTAGGACTTTACAGTATACTGTAATACTTTTTAAACCCCTTATTTTATCTTTATTAACTATTTAGTTATTTTTGCCATCATCATTCGATTTTAAACCTATTCATGTCTGCAGTCACCCTTCATTCTCATTAATACATTAATTTATTCCATGACTTAAATTATTATGTAGGTTTAAATCCAAGTCATGAGTTCTTTGTTTACAGATGTTCATTTGCATTTTGTTAACTATGATTTACAACAGTATGTAGTAACACATGACTGCATACTTGAATTAGTTCAACAGAAAATTGTTTTTTGTTTTTACATTTAATGGTGAATTTTCTTATCAACAATAGAAATAAAGATTTAAATTTTCCACTTTCTATCAAAATGACAAGAAACACTGTTACATATCTGTAATTAGTACAGCCTTCATTTTTGTTTTAATTGATGTTCTATAAAAAGTATTTTTGTTTGTTTTGATCATGTTTAATTTTCATATATTAAATTCAGTTAAGTTACTAATACTTCTAATCAACATCATATAGCTATTTAGACTGGATGGAGACCATGGACACAGTTCCTGTACTTTTTTATGCGAATTAGTTGACCTAGCTCCCTTATCTTATAACTTAATTGTGATTTCTTATGTGGCCTTATTCAATTTTGTGTACCACTTTAACCACTATACAAATTATTGTTGCCTTGTGATAACACTCTACTCATCTATACAACACAATGTTACATCTTTCGAGTTGCATCATTTCCTTATTTAAGTATGTCCTAAACAGTTGAAAGTGGTAGTAAAAAGTTTGCATGCACATCAACTCCACCTGAAAAAAAAACTGCCTAGAAATGAAGAACTTTTCATACAGTGTGACTGTGATATAAAGGTTTTCATTGAGTTTTGTTATTAAAGTAATTCTGATCACATGCCTTTACTCTGTGACCATGTCATTGCACCAGTGTGTGAGAAGACACAAATATGAAACATGAAGAGTAATATAACGTAAACATAATTTGTAAATAGTAATATCAGTTCTGTTGTCACTTTAATTTTACCCACCTGTTTAATACACTATCTCATAATTATATTTATGTGAACAAAATGATGAAGAGTATTATTTCATGTTTAATTTATGAAATTTTAATCGATCGCGTGACTGTTTTTATTATAATTGCCGTTCACAGTGTTTATGTTTTCACTGTGCATGTCCATATTATTTGAAGTTCATTGTAATGTTGTATTTTGATCAAATCATCACTGCAAAGTAAGGAGACGTCTTCTTTCATTCATGAGTTATCCAATATGATCTGAGTACAAGGTTATAAACTTCGGTATCGGTCTCAAAGCTCTAGTTTTATTTGTCTATTTAACTTTTGAAAGTTAATTATAATAAAACAATAATTACATTATGTACATGATAATATATTATTTATGTATTTATTACAATATTAGCTTGGCTTTATATTATTTGTTTATTCTACATTGTATTTCATCATTGTTTAAATATGTATGTGTACATTGTAATCCGACAACTTGAGAAAAAAGCTCACTATCTGATTCATTAAATGTTGTACACTTTATTCCTTGTGATTCATGAGGAAATGTATATGATGTCTATTAAAAGTTGCATTTATTTTAATTGTTTACTTGGCATCTGACGGATGTGGGTCCAAAACTGTTAATATTAAGACCATGTTTCTCAATTAGTCACACTTGACAGACGATAGGATGCACCTAAAGTGCTTGTCCATCGTCTGTGATTCACATGGAGACCCATTTTTGAAAGAAGAACAAGTGACCTGTATTGTTTTTAAAAGTGGTAATTATAACTGACATAAAGTATTCGACTTGCAAAAGCACCTCTTTGTGGCTGAGAATTATTTTTAATTTAATTCGGTATTCTTAGTTTGTCAACTCTTAACTATTTGAATCAGGACAGGTAGTACGAAAATCCTATATATAAGTGTATAGTATAGGTCTTTGATTATAGTAATAAGTGGACAAGCTGCAAAATGAAGCTGTGTTTTAGAGAGTTCATTTTTGAGAATGGCTTATGTTTAAAGGTGTGTTTGTATTGTTCTGAGTGGTTGGATAAACCTGTACATAATTTGAGCATGACTTTATTACCTTTTACTGTTGTTTTGTGTGTGTGTGTGTGTGTGTGCGTGTGTGCGTGCGTGCGTGTATGCGTGTGTGTGTGTGCGTTCGTAGGCATGTATTGCTATCATTATGAGGTAGATTTTTGGTCGTGAAATTACGTGACAATTTTAAGGGTACCATTTACAAGGTTTAAGGGTTAGGGTTAGATCTCAATTAGTTGTCTATAATTCATTGCCAGTCTATTCCCCCATGAAAAGGGGGCTTTTAGAGGACCTGAAGTACATAACGAGGCATACCTCGGTTAGATTTCTATGTAAATGGCGCAAAACAAACCTCAGTGTGTGGGGGATGGGTTAGCGTGTGTGTATGTGTGTGACCATTTTCAGACCCACTGTTATTGTTAGCGTGATCTTAATTTTTCCACTCTTGTTTGTATATTTCCGCTACACCAGATTTTGATTCATGACAGTACTAGTATGTAATCATGATACCATTTAATTTTCATAAACAAGGCTTTTTGTATAAAGAAAACAACATTATAACAATTCTTTAAAACAATAAAATTTTACATCAACAGCTAGTATTCTTTGACACACAATCAAATGCTAGATAAGTAGATAAGAAAGCATATGGAACAAGAAAAACTATAACAAAACGTTATAGGTAGACGAATTACAAGAATTTGTATGAAGTCATAAAGGACATTGACTGTATATTTTAATTAATCCTCCATTAAGGACAGTATAACATATTTACATGATATGCGTAATACACATTATATTGACAATCATGAGTATTTGACAAATGAATAAAATCATGTATATAGTGGCAAGCACGTGGTAATAGCATACCCTACATCAATCATAAAGAATAAGCCCTAAACGTTAACAAATTCACCATAAATCTGAGCACTATGATACAACCACATTGAACTTCAAATAGCACTTCAGATACATGCCACACAACAATCTAGACAATTCCTGCATGATTTACTTACCTATCACCTATTAATAGATTCAGTCATCACCATTAGCCAATCAAATGGCCAGGATTAGCCAAACTAGTAATAGACACTATACTAAACACTCGCAAACAACTATAATAAACTAATACCCATGAGTATAATTCGTCTAGAAAATACTGATCACAAACCAAGATGAGTGTTTTCATGCCAAGCTAATACGTAACAACTGAGATTACCTAAGATCAAATAATACTACAAAAGAGGTCAACTAGAAAAATACAGGTACTGGTCTAAACTTCCAACCAAATTCAAGCCAATATATTTGGTTAAAAGTGAGAATAAACAGGTACGCTGAAAAAATTATGACTTTTGAGTACATTCATCTGAAGTCTGACATAGCACGATTCTAACAAGAAGACACGTAACAAAAGACAGTTATACATATTTTGGCTACATATATGTTTGCATTGGACCAATATCTCATATATGGTATTATCAATATCAATAACTATATAATCAATCAGATAGTAGCATCATGGATATGTATCGATGAAAAGGAAATAATTAAGAGTAATTGACAAGCCCGAGTCTTTCCTGACGTCTTAGACCAAGGTAAGACCCGACTTATACAAAAGAAACTGTTAAGAAATATACATATTTATAAATAAATATATTCACTATTTTTCTTCAAAGTCATAATTGAATGACTTCTAGATATTATTGCATTGTACATTGGCAATATCTTCATTATGTTCTTTGTCATAAAACGTCCTATTTAAATATGTTTACCTTTTTGGATAAAGTGGATGAGTGTAAATGATTGTTTTGTTTCCAATACTTTCCACAGCATTTGATAATTCGGTTCGATGTTTTTTGAAGAATTCTTTGCACAAGAATAACATATAAGCACTGCGTGCACTCGGTTCAACGGCGATATCCTTCCCCGTAACACTAAAGCCTTGTCCATTGACATGTTTATTATTACCAGATGCCATTGTTTATATTGCTTGTGATTCTGCCTGAAAATCAACACAAAAACTTCGTTAATTAGTATGGGCTAATTAGCATGTTTTCTTCAAGTGTTTTGTGAAATGTGTTACCAAAATAAGTTCATACATCAAAGTGAATAAAGGAAATATGTATATAATACGACAAGTTTATAATACATGTAATTAGTATTACTTTGCACATAACAAAGCAAAGTGTTGTCATTGATTTTATGACCTAGGAATAAACCAACGGTATATGCAATCAAGTTTCAAGTTTTTCTATACATAACATAGGTTTTTTGCATGGATTTTTTAGCTCACATGTCACAAAGTGACAAAGTGAGCTATTAGGATCACTCTCCGTCCGGCGTCCGGAGTCGTGCGTCGTCAAACTTTTTGCTGTGACCACACTAGGGGCCACATTTTTGACTCAATTTTAGCAAAACTGGGTCAGAACGTTAATATCAACAAAATCTCGGACGAGTTCGATATTGGGCCATTTGGGGTCAAAAACTAGGTCACCAGGGCCAAATAAGGGAAAACCTTGTGAACACTTTAAAAATCACTGTATTGAATTTATCTTCATGAAACTTTGTCAGAATGTTTATTTTAATAATATGTAGGTCAAGTTTGAAAATGGGTAATTTCTGTAGTAAAATTAGGTCACCATGGCAAATTGCTGGAAAACCTTGTGAACACTATAGAAGTCACTGTTTGATTGGATGATCATGAAACCTTGTCAGAATGTTTGTCTTCATAATATCTTGGACGAGTTCGAACATGGGTCATCTTGGGTCAAAAACTAGGTCGCTAGGTCAAATCTTATGAAAAACCATGTTAACACTGTATATTTCACAGTTATTATTGGATCTCCACCAAACTTTGTCAAATCGTTTGTTTTAATGATATAACGGTCAAGTATAAATATGGGTCATCTGGGGTTAATAACTAGGTCACCAGGTCAAATCTTAGGAAAACTTTGTTAACACTGTAGATGTCACAGTTTTAATTGGATCTTCACCAAACCTTGTTAAAATGTTTGCCTCAATGATATGTGGGTCAAGGATGAACATGGGTCAGCCGGGTTCAAAAACTGGGTCACAAGGTCAAATCTTAGGTAAAAATCTTGTAAAAGCTCTAAATGTCACGGTTTTGATTGGATCTTGGCAAACCTTGGTCGATTGTTTGTCTTAATGATATTAAGGACAAGTTCAAATATGGGTCACCTAGGGTCAAAAACCAGGTCACAAGGTCAAATCTTAGGAAAACCTTATTAACACTGTAGATGTCAAATTTTGATCGTATCTTCACCAAACCTAGTCAGACTGTTTGTCTTAATGATATGTAAGACAAATTCGAACATAGGTCGTCTGGGGTCAAAAACTAGGTCACCGGTTCAAAACAATGTTTTAATGAGTGATCAGTGATTGTCATGTGAACGATATAGGGCCATCTTGGCCCTCTTGTTTAATTTCGTGTCTATTAGCATAGATAAATTAATGTAAAAAATACTTTGTACACCTCTTATAAAAATCCGATCTGTTATTCAGCTATGATAACTGTAATAATAGACATTTGCGGTTTAAGACGGTGACGGTGGTGGACATCGGATTTGGGATTAAATTCGGGGGTCATCTCAAAATTATTGATACATACTCTTGTATAGGGCTAGTGTTACTGATTATTGTGTTTGCATGTCAACTCAAAAAAATGTTTAATTTACAATTTTATTCATTTTCATAAGAACTAGAACCAAACCGAGTATACGCATCAATTTCGGTACTTTTTGTAATGAATCTGTTATACGACTCTTGGTTGTCCCGAATTTATTCTGCCAGAGGGCTTTTCTGCTGTCGCCTGCGTCTACCAGGTACCTGTCGTCAACGTGGCTCTTTCCCGTCACTGGCATCGGGCGACTTTTCAAGTGACTCCTAAATTGGTACATACTCAAAAGCTCTAAGCTGATTCTATGAGAATGTAATCGTAAACAGAAATGCACATTCATGAACAAAACTACTTACGTCTGTATTTGTCATTCTGTTGAAATCAAAATTTGTTAATGAACAAAATACAAGTAAATTAATTCAAAATGATCACGAATCTAGACTATTTATAGTTGTAGTGTAATTTACCCTGACGCATCATATATATTTTAGGACATCTGAATGATGCCCTGCGGTTTGGTTTAATGCGCCACATTAAAGCAACTGAGCTACCTTTTCCTACTTGGAGACAAAATAGGGAAACTTAACATCATACACATGACTAAACTTCGTCTAGAAAATTGAAGGCTACAAACCGAGATTTGTACCCGTCCGTACACATGGTGCTCTGTGTATTCGCTAGTATCTACAGCTACAGCTGAGCGATGGTTTATTGATATGCTACAGCAGAAACACTATGACAACAAGTAGATTGTCAAGCTTAGGACTAAATGTTTACACTGAAAAACAGCTTGACTCTGAACATGTTCTAGATGTAATCAGCCGAAAAAGGAATCGTAAAATAACACAGATATTCGATTAGAACTAAATACATTTCGTCATGTGTTTTTGCGTAAATATTGAAGGTACATGTAGATCTGCTGTTTTGCTGTTCGCATTTGATATCTGTGGAAATAACAGACATGCGACTTCGTATGCAGTTAGATTTATTGGTCTAATGAATAGTATGTACATGCGAATTATTTGCCAGTGTTAAAAAAATATCCTCAGTCGAAAGGTATTGCAGTGTGTGGGGACAAAAAAGTCATGGAAGATTTTACGAAATTGAAACAGGCATAGATTTTCAAGCGAAATATCTAAAACGCACTTGATCCGAGATACATAATAATCCACACGAGCATTCAAAAAGTTTGCGTACACACCATTATTGGTCAAGCTACGCCCCTGGAAGGTACCGAAAATTAAACAGACATGTTCGACAGTATCGTCTTTATGTTGAGCTCAAGTGTTATAAATCAGTAGGAACAATATGAAGACATCGTCGGGAAAGTGTTACCACGTGTAGTAAATATTCGCCGGATCGTGTGTGCCGGAGAAAAGCAAATCGGTTTAATTCTGTAAATATGGCTTGATATTAAAATAACATGCATGTACTCCAATGTGATTCATTTTCATTATAAATGTGAGACGACCCCTTCAATTTAATCCGAAGTTCAACACCGTCACCGTCACCGTCTTAAATCGCAAATGTCTAATACAAGATACTGTTTCGCGAGTTCAAGTAATTTATCGTTAAGGGGACACAATTTCTGACAATTATCTAAAGCGGGTGGGATATGGTAAGAATTAAAAAGTAAGAATAGGCTTACATTTCAATAAACGAAATGAATTTTATTTCAAGTCATATTTGCACTGAGAGGAATGTTGACAAGAATGGAGGAAAAAGAGATAAAATGTCAAAGCTAAGGTGGATATAAGAACAAATTTTCGCGTACATTCAAACACAAAAATAAATTCATATTTCAAACAAATATTACGCACTACACAATGTCAAAACATTTATCAATGTTGTACGAGTGAAATTTATTTGAAATAATGAGAATTAACACTGCTAACTTCATTTTGTTACACACACTACCAGGTAAATGCACGATCTGTTTTGCTCATAAAGTAGTACAGATTAAAAGGTATGGTGGTCAAAAGTGCCATGGAACAAAACAGTCAATAGTTAGAATTTCCCCATGTCATTTAAAGTGTATCATGTTTTCTGATAATGTTCAGTTTAAGCTTATTGAGCTAGTTCTGTAACTCAAAATAGTTATGTGTAAAAGTTTGGTTGAAATCCCTTCAGAACTGTAGGAGAAGTTGCGCCCAGAAAACATTGTGGAAGCTCTCCCTGCAACCCGCCCGCTTATCCGTGCGCCGACATTCGCCAATAAAATAGCCTTCGGAATTATAACACTGAAACTTTGTCGATTAAGAGTCGGTAAGCACATGAATACAATAAGATTTCTGATTTGGTCAACTGCCCCTTAGTATCTAGAGTTTAAGCAAGTTGTGCACATCAAAAACGAGGCAGTTACTATAAATATAACATAATGAGAAGTCAAAGTTATGTGTTCTGGATTAATTATTCAATTTTGTAAAATGATGGCCGAATCGTAAAATTCCATATGATAAATTGATTACCTTGGATATAATTAGGATTTTTAATCAAAGGAATTTGAAAGGATATGTGGTGTATTTGTTAAGAACAAGTAAGTATAAATCGACAAAATGGCGGCAAGTTAACACCGTCCACTCAGTCTTTCATGAAATGATTGAAGTAATTAGTAACAAAATAAAGGGCTTATTCATACTCTAGAAACTCCAGAGTCTTCTACAAATTTAGTCATTTTTGTTAAAATAGATGCAGATAATAAAGTTGATGTTATTCTTTTTCTATCTGGTATATTTTAAACCCCAAACGGGGAAAATTAGCCATTTTGCATGGGAACAGTGTAAACCTTACCTAGAATGAAGCGTGCGGTCAACAAGCACGTTTGTTGTTATCTTGGAACGAATTGTATGCCGGCATTTTGAAGCAATTGCTAAAGTAAGAAAATGAAAATAATCACGAAATGATGGATCACTTTTGTAGAAACAAAATGCATAATAGTAGACAACTATTTGTACTTTCCGGTTGTAAAAAAAAATTGAGTAAGATACGACTTGGTAACAATCATTTGGTTTCGTTCGAAACGAAACTGTTATCATCGCGTCTTTTCAAATGATAATGTATATAGAATATTTCGACTTAAACACACAATATCCGAGCTTTTTAGACAAAATTAACCAAATATTGCTAATCTAATGTCATTTATTTTAATATTGTTTTACACTTATTTGTTTATTTACGTCGCATAAAAAACTACATACATGTATGACACAACCGGCCTGAAGTATATCGTATTTCGACAAATTAGGACAAGTTATTAAAAGCTGACATCCTCGTTAAATAAAAATCGTTTTTAATATATTTAAATGTAGTAACATGGTAAGATTTTTATATCAAAAGAGGTCCGCATTAAGAAGATTTTTTTGCAGCATATGAAAGCATTATCGTTGATCAAATATTTGGAAAAGGTACATATTAAAGTACTTGTAATGACCTTACTGAAACCAAACGGAAGTATTCACAATATTACTTTTGCGACGCGTTAACGCATGGTGTTATAAATCGAACGGACAATAATATTGTTTAGAATGTTTACAAAATGCGCTTGCATGATTTCCAGATTGACGACTCTGCGTTTCGAGTTAATTCTGAATTATACGTTTTATGAATATATTTTGAATGTATAGATAGAATTAAAAATAAAAAAATGAAAATTCACGTCAAATAAATAGAACCTCAATGCAATTTGAAGCAGAATATAACAGAATAGATGAAAAAGGCTTCTTCAACAACCGACAAAACACAATCTCCTCGTACAAATAATTAAGATAATTTAAATATTCTCTTACCAAACAAGAAATCACATTTTTCCTAAAATTATTTTCCATGAATTTCATTCACATAGTTTTATAAACATCAATGATGGTATCTTTATAATGTAGGCCTACGCGTGAAGACATTCTAATCAATTGGTTTAACCACATTATTTCGTATGTAATATATACTCTACAGAACAACCAATCATGTAATACTACAACTATCACGTGTCATTCACCGCGCCACCTTGTTGTACAACGAGCAGTTATGTAACGGAGTTAATTCCCGTTGTACATATATTCAGTATATGGACTTCTTCACTGGTAAACAAACGGGCGCTATCTTGGATGACTAGATATTTCGGGCGCGAGGCTAGATCATGACGGTATTCAACAAAAAAACAGGGGTCCTGATAAGTTTTGTTGAGTGTATTAGTAGTGTAAGTTAAGTCAGTGTTTTTGGTTCTTTATTTATTTCAATTATGCTGACAGTATGATAGTTAATGGTAAAATGATCGTAAATGTATTAGAAGTATATTTATGAATAGTTTTCTTTTTTGACTTGATCATGCATTTGATAAATCACCGATTGATTTATTAGGCATTTGAATGATATTACATTATATTACAGTTATGAGAGAAATACTACTCATACTCGGAATTGTAAAAATAAATACAATTTATTTGTGGTTACATTGCTTATCCAGAGTCCACATGATTTCCTTTTTTTACACTTTCAAACCATCTCTCCACACATACATATACATGATGTGTTCAACATAAGGAGGAATAACTGGCAATATAAATCTCTATACAAGTGACACTATCTTTTAATTAGAAACACTTGTATTAAAATGTTACTTACACTTGATTAAACATACATCCGATGTTTTAAAGGTTTATGTTCGTCAATAGGTGAACATCAGTTGAGAGCATCCTACCATATACCGTTAAGTCATTTGGAAAATAAATAAAGATATACATGTTCACAACAAAATACTAGTATCTGTTACATTGATTGAGGTATTTTTTGAAAATTGCGCAAAAAATAATCTTCATTTAAGTTTTGAATTGTGTTTATGTTTATCTGTTTAAATGTCCATTCGACGGCTATTGTCATTTCAGAGCGGGAGGATTATAAACAGGATAACTGGGCATGTATATCCCTATTATTATTTTGAATAGTTTTCCCGATTCTTTATCTTTCCGGGTTTAATGTACCATAAGTACCTCATACCTTTCCTGTGATTTTCTTAAAAAAGTACTTGACTCGTAAGTTGGGATAGTAGTCTTGGACACTGAAAAGCATCCCTGAAATATTAAAGGCGGAGCCGAGATTCTAACCCACGACTTTTTTATTTTTTGTAGTCCAACGCATTACAATTAGACCACAAACCACCTCGAATTATCTTCTTCAGAACTAGCAATAATTATTGAAAAACTAATTAAGCCTTATATATGTTTCGCGTGTTTTCATCTTCATCAATAGTCTATCGTCTAGTTCCTGTAGTGGCTCACTTGTTGCCCGCACTTAATTTTCAATAATGTGAGTATTTTTTTAGATGGAAAATTTTAGATACCATATTTTATAATAATGCTGTGTATTTGCAGCACTTGTAAATGTATGCTTCTAGAAATATGTTTAAAGGGATGTTTATAATTTTTTAATCTTTAAAAAGATTTGCAAAATTAAGAGTTTCATTAAAGTCATTGAGTCCCAATATTTTTAATCAACAATTTCTATCAACAATTATGTATTGAAACATGTGGATATGCGAATCACTTGTTATTTTGAACGGTAAGGAAAATATGACTTAATCATCTTCATTAATATTATTATCAACTTTTCCGACCATTTTGAAATGTAGGTTTTATTTTTATTTTTTTTTATAAAGTATCGTAAGGCGAAGTGGTCAGCATTTTCCGCTTTTGTATATTTAGAGCAGAGACATGATATGCTGATCGCAATTCCTATGAAAACATGAGAGCTGTCATTTATAATGTATTTGTCATTTAATTATTGCAGGGAATTTCCATATTTTCAAACAAATCACTTATAACGTGTGCACATTCTTTGAATCAGCTATCATACAATAATTATAATGCGGTTCCCTTTAGTTCAAGCTTTCAATAATAAGACATAGGAAAGGTTGTGAGTTCGAACACCGGCGAGGCTCACACTGTCCGGGACAAATTTGACTAAAGATATTACATACATTTTGTACTATGTTAAATTGCCACCAACCTCTGAACTATATGGGTAGCTTAGTAGTAGCTTGCGGATAGAATGTGGTCAGTACTGGTCAATGCCTAAATGAAATTGAGGGAAGCTGATTAGGATGACTGTCCACTAGAATATTACTGAAATAATGTTCAAAATAGCGTTAAATCCGTTTGCATACATAGAGATATAGAGACACCAGAAAAGACAGTATCACCATTTCGATAATGTTCTAGATATAACAAAAACAGTTTAAGTGTCTTTCAAGAATTCATTTTTTTTAATTTCATGCAATTTTGTTTTGATTATCCAATGTTGGTGTCAAAGGAACTTCCAATTTGCTTAATATCATTAAATATAATTCTCCTAACAAGTGGCCATTTTAGTGATTTATTAATGCACTAACGTCAATCATACCAGACCACCCTTATTATATCTTTGCTTCAAGACTTCCTGATTAATTTTAGCTTGACCTAATGATCTTGAACATCTTTAAACGAGTGGTTTAACTTCTTGATTTGATTGGATTTGGTTTCTGTCTCGAAATATTTTGCTAACGTCTGTTTTGCTGAAATGTTTTACATAACAAAAACGACTTTTTCTTATTGTTTAGATTTCGTTTCAAATTGTTGTATTAGTCTTTTCTAACCTAAGTTTTATCAAAGTTAACTTTTGGACGAGAGATATGAAGAATACATGGTTGTTGCCGGAGATGGAGAAGTTTTATCCGGTGAATGAGAAAGCGTATCTTGGCGAGCTTCAGTGACATTTTTTACAGAAATCCGGTTTTTTTGGCCAAATTATATGAGACGTAACGTGCACTAATGTCGTTTTGTTTTCGACGTTACTTATGGCGTCACATGGATATTAACATCCTTTAAAATGGAAACAACGAATTTAAAGGTGTAATATTCAATACTCAAAATAGCATTAATGCAGTTTACATATGACAACAAGTATATAAATCTCTATTCTATCTCTAACAGAGCGTGTGAGTCTTAAAATAATTTGTATTCTTACGCGTGTTTTAATCACGTTACGTACTGACTGGAGATAGATAAGTTTATCCGGAAGGGCTATCTCCTGTACCTAATGAGGATGATAGCGGGATAAACGTGTGTACTTTCCGAGGGTAATCATAGTTACAATCGATGATTGATTCGAGCTGTCATGTATAACAGTTGTAGAGACTGCAAACTGGGATTTTAGTTGCAGTTTAAAAAAGTTCGATATAGAACCACGTTGCCTTATTAGCTCACCTGGCACAGAGTGGCAATGTGAGTTTTTAGGATCGAGCTATGTCCGTCGTCCGTCGTCGTCCGTCCGTCGTCAACAATTTCTTTAAACAGCATCTCCTACTAAACCACTTGGGTCAGTTTCCATCAAACTTCACAGGTTTGTTCCTTGAATAAAGCTCTACCAAAGTCGTTCAAAGAATTCCATTTTATGCAGAACTTTGAAAATTTCAAAAATCTTCGCCTCAAAACCAGAGGACCTAGAGCTTAGATATTCAGTGTGCAGCATTGTCTAGTAGACCTCTACCCCTGGGGGTCACTTGATTTATATATGCTTATAAAGGAAAATTTAAAAACTCTTCTTCTCCAAAACCACAGGGCCTAGAGCTTAGATATTTTGTATGTAGCATTGTCTTGTGGACCTCTACCAAGTTCGTTCAAATTATGGCCAAGGGGCAAAATTGGCCCCGCCCTGGGGTTTACTTCATTTTATATCAGGAAAATTAAAAAATCTTCTAGTCCAAAAAACTTCAGACATAGAGCTAAGACAGTTAGTATGAAGCATTGTCTAGTGGACCTTGACTGAGTTTGTTCAAATGGCGGCTGCAGGGTCAGAATTGGCCCCGCCCCGGGGGTCACTTGATTTACATAGGCTTATATAGGAAAACTGAAAAGAAATTCTTGTCCTAAACCACAGGGCCTAGAGCTGAGATATTTGGTATGTAGCATTGTCTAATGGAACTCTAGAAAGTTTGTTCAATTTATTAACCATAGGTCAAAATTGGATCCGCCCCGGGGGTCACTTGATATATATAGACTTATATAGGAAACATTAAAAAATGTTCTTGTCCAAAAACCACAAGGCCTAGAGCTAGATATTTTGTATGTAGCATTGTCTAGTAGACTTCTACCAAGTTCGTGCAAATCATGGCCCCAGGGTCAATATTGGACTTGCCCAGGGAATCAGTTGATTTCAACAACTACTTGACAGTTGGGGAAGATACCTTTTTCCATGACAAATAACTTCCCTTGATTAAATTATCCCTTAGTGTTATGACACTCTGGTGAGCGATACAGGGCCATCATGACCTTCTTGTTTGATAAAGTAATATCTCTACAACGTCCAGTCTTAGTAAAGAAATGATAATATTTTATAAATAATATAAATCTAATCATTCTTTTACTACTTGATGTAACGGGTAAACGCGATTTAGAATGAGTTTTGTGTTCTCATTTCAACCAAGTTATAATCTTTTGATTTGATATAATTAAGTAAATTGATTTGAGTCTGACACAAAGTTGACTTTTACCACAAATGAAAATGGAGATTTTAGACTTAATTTGTCCGCTTGACACACAGTTTTTTAAGATAGCATGTTAAACAAATGGTAACACTTGAGTCCATTATTGAATTTCTACTAAATTTTGTTCATGAAACTGGGGCTAGTATTCTATGATAAAATTATCCTATTTTTATTTACCTATCAAATACTCTAACACAAATGTAAAAGAAGGTCATTGACAAGTAAATTCGAACGAATTTCAATAAATATCAAGAGGACATTCTTGAACACAGCCATACACGGTCTTGAATTCCTGTACTTGGATGTAAATCTAAAATAAATTCCAAAAGTCATGTGATGCCGGAACGCACTAATAACTACTGGATATTTGTTAAGGTTAAACAGTATTATCTCTGTCAAATAGATAATAATTTTATGTAGACACGTTTGGATTCATCTTAAAGCTAATGTATGTTATTTTTTCATCAATACAAGAATGACACCATGCGACATGATGGTAACATTTAATGAAATCATAAATGACGCCATTAATATTCGGCTTTGCAAAATGGCTGACAGAGATGAAATTCGGAAGCTTTACTATGAAAATGGCAAACGGTTATATATAAATATTGTTTTGTATGAAGAACATTATTTAAAACGTATCCTGCAATGAATCACCATCCAGTCAATTGGTTGAAAGGTTTGAACAGTATGAAACAGTTTTAGATCATAGGAAAAACAACATACACAACATCAGGGAAGGAATGTGTTGAGCTTGAGAGGCTATAAAATGGTGGTCCCTTAGAGCAATAGGGATTTAATTGCTTGCTATACAAAATCTTATTGTATAAAATCCTTGAAATGAAATATGACATGTATATTTGTGATGTGACTGTTAGAAGTTATTCTGTGACACCCTGTATAAATCTTATTAATCATTTGGTAATTTGATATGTGCTCTGCCAAGGAGGAGATAATATAAGGGACTACTGGAAGTATGGAGGAGTCGTTAGACCAACTTAATGTTATAATGAGGTGATGCATGTTGTAACATTAGGACCCGCTTCCAGTCATCATAAAACGTTAAAGGTTCGGAAAAGCAGGAATCTCTCCGTCTAGTAACAGGACCTGGCCTAAAATGTTCGCTTAATTATTAGATAGGGAATACAAACCAGCTCTGTATACCATTAGGGTGCCTGCTTATGACGAACTTATATCGTTATCCCTTTAGTCACTAAATGTCCATTAGTTGAAATAAAGTGTCGTATCGAAGTACCGTACGAAGTTGTTGATGTACATGTATTACCAATTCTAATGATTTTAGTCTTATTCAATCACATCCATTGGTTTATGAAAGGAACTTATACGCTTCAATCGTTAATTACATGTATATACGAGTATGAACAGTAATAATGGTAGCATATTTTGTCAAAGAGTTAAAGTAAAGTAAGAGCGAGAGAAATCACATGGAAAACACCGGGGATAGTACCAAGTACCATTTGCACTGTATGCGGACACTCAACCACTCGCTAAAGGGTAAACCCAACATCAATCATCATTTCTATTCACTTTGACTTTCTTTGTAATTTTTCTGCAGTGGGTATAAAATTGATGAATGTAATATTTGTTTTCGAAAACCTTGTGTTGTACAATGTACTCTGTTCTTCTGTTGTCAGTATTTGTGTGAAGTAAGTGCTGTTATAAATTAGTATTGACCATAGGCACTATACTTTCTTATTTGTATCAGCGTCTATTTTCAAAATCAGTGCATTTTTTTAGGTTGCGTCATCATTATTTGATTCATATGTATATATAATTGTAAGTGTTTTATTTGTAATGGTTATGTATACTCTCGCGTTTTTCAGTGTATCAAAGATAGAGCCGCGGCTTTTCATGCTTACAAACGAAATAAAACTGAGGCAAATATGTGTGCGTTTAGACAACTAAGTATGTATATTACATGCAAAAACAAATGCTACTTTAATGCCATGTTTATTAATAACAATAACTCAAAGTCTTTGTGGGACAGTTAGGGCTCCTAAAAAAATGCCAACCCTCAAGTAATATTGGCTTAAAATTTATTTTAATGAGTTGAAAGTTGCTGAAAGTTTAGCAGTTTCTGCACCAGACTTGGTGACAAATTACCTGAAAAATGTTAAATTATTGTGAAAGTTTGCCTTTCAATTTATAAGCCTTTGAAGGCGTTATATCAAATTGTTTTATTTTATATAGTAACTGAAAATAATAAACATTATTTTCAGTTACTATATAAAATAAAACAACAGTTTTTAAATATCTGAATAGTTTGAGATCTAACAAGGCAACAGGACTTGATGGGAACATATCTCTCTAGCTTTATCTCTTTTCATACCAGTTATGTCAATTATTCAGTGTCATATTGATTATGCTTCAACTCTTTGGTCAGCTCAAGCACTAAGAGGCAATCTACACAAAATAAACTTATAAGATTTCTATCGAATCTTGCTTTCAGGGTCCATATTTAAAGGGACATCTAGCTAAATTGAATTAGTTACTAGTACATGTTACCAAAATGGGTTGACTTTGCAACTTTACAAAACATACTTTGCTTGAAGGGGGTCAGGTGATTTATCTCAACACATCAAGGATATAAAGACTATGTGCTTTTAAGTCCTAAGTAAACAGTCATGTGCTTTGATAATTCAAACTTTTATTTTTTTAGATGAACAGTTGTATAATCATAGTTAGATTTATCGGGGAGGGGTTGTTTTCTTTCCTTAAATAATGTTTCAGTGATAATACTGATACTAGTCATGCATTGGCGATTTTATCATCGTAGTTAGATTCTTCAATCAATGTGTTTTATTAACTTTTTCTTGAATTATAGTTCAGTAATAGAACTGATGAGCATCGATACTTTAAATTAAGTCTTGTTTTCGTTTAGTTTATTATTTAGTGTAACTTTTGTATCATATGAATAGTGTTTAATGCTGTCATATCTTATTCAGGATTAAATATGTCAATATATCTTAGTACATTAGATGAAATATAAAGAAATGGGAGTAAAGTTTATCTTTTTAATCACGAAGTTTAATAAGAAAAGTAACAAGTAAGTTTTAAGGCGATTCAAGCATTAAAACTAATCTTAATATGATAAAAAAAACTTTTTCAGGAGACACTGCACACTTCATGCTTCAACATATTTCATGTTATCAGTGCATCCAGGTAAATACATGTACATTGCAGTTCAAAACCTTTGAACAATTGTCATTATACATGGGCAATTTGATTGTGCAATCAATAAGCATTCGCTATTTAGTTTAGCTATGCTGGGTTAAGTAATTGTAGAGCAACACTCTGTGTATTTGCCTGGTTAAATCTGAAAAGGTAACTTGTGCCTCAAGTTTAATTACTCAGATTCCGTTTTCCTCTTTTTATTTCAGTACAGTTTTACACATATACACATACATACAATAGTATATATACACATATAATTGTTAACACAACGCAAATATGAAACAATAATTATTCAGATTACATTGTGGCACTACTTTACTACAAAACTGTACGTTTTGAATGAAATCATCGAGGTATGTTTTCAGATTGAACTTTTCAAGAATTGTGTTGATATCTACCGTACAGTTAAGGTGGTGTTGATGGTGTCTGTTCGTGAACACTTGTATAACATGTTCAGTTAATTCCAACGACAGATCCGATGAACAAACATTTTTTGTAAGTCGACCTATGTCTCAATGAATGTAAAGCAAAGTAAGCCTTTAACAATGTATCCTAAATCGCTAATTCTTATTGAAGAGCCGACACATTGTTGCGCGAATTATTATCATACTTCCACAAGTTTCAAATACCATTATATTGAGGCGATTTACATAAGATGCAAAAGAATGCATTATACTAATAGAAATGTTATAAAAAAAACCTGCAAGTTCCATGAGCATCTGTCATTTTACTTTCCATTTAATTGTTTTATTACGACTTCATACAAACACATATTCATCACTATCAATCTGGATAAAGTGGATTATAGTAGTATGTTTGTCCATACTTCATAGCACAGATTCCTTCTGGTAGACAATTGATCAAATTCACTCCCACGCCTAAAAATTCGCCATTTACCCTACTACCACTATAATCATCGACCAACCTGATTTTCGCCGGTTGAACTTGGTCAGCTTTTCTTTCTTTTTGACAAGCAGTGTTCCCCTGATTGTAAGACGAGTCACTCTTAGTATCTGCAGATTAAAAATTATATGTTTTACATGCAGTGACACTGACTTTCTGCAAGAGATTAGTTCGTTCATGTCAAAATGTACAGCGATATTCGTCGATGGATAAAACGTGAAATCAACAATGACAAATGAAATATACTACACTGTAAAAACTAGTGTATCCCGATTGTTTTACACATCATTGACATCATAATGTGTTTCTTCATCTGAAAACCGCACATCTATATCAAAACCTTACCTGTTGGTTCATTGGCAATTTAACATATTTGGCAAATTTATGTTAAGCAAAATGTATTATTACTCAATTATTCATGTAATATTCTTTCACAGACATCTTCGTTTGCAGTTACTTCAAACATTAATCGTCAAAATTCTGCTAATTAGTTAATTTGTTCGCAATAAATGTATTGGGTACCTGCGTTCATCTTGATTGTGTCTACTCCAACGTCCCTTGTTTGTCGTTTTTCTGTCAATTTGGTTCTAGTGGACGTTATATTTTGTTTAGTGTTAAAGTAGTAGCTATTTCCTCGATCGATTGGATTGTTGACAAGGTTTTTATTGACCACTTGTCGCTTGATCTTGTTGATACCTTGACAACAACAACCACTATCGTTGTTCCCATCCATGTTTGTAAACTGTATAAGTGTATAATATAGTGATAAACAAAATTGAGCTATGAATAAATCCGGATTGTTTTGAAGATATGTCTTTATTCGAAAAAAGGCTCAATTGTCTTAAGTATTTTCCAAGCCTCTCGGTGTGTCTCTCAGTGATTTGAATTGACATATGAATGAAAACATGACGTCTCCTCCCATTTGAGATGGTTTCGTCTCATTGTATTAATAGACATTTAACGCGAGGAGCGTAAAGCGAGAAAGTGAAACGACAAGCGATAAATTCGAGGGTTTATCTCAATGTTATTATGGTATGAACGAGCAGACGTTCGTGGGCTGGTGTGGCCAAACATAAAAACACAATTGTTTCAGGTCGAACTTCATTTTTACAAATCATTTGGATTCATCCCAAATAGAAATACTACATTCTCTTAAAATTTAACGCATCTGTAGTGTACAGTTTATGGTGTTCCTGAACAATGCTTTCAATAGACCCTTTCCTCCTCCGACGTTGTTGGGTAGCCTGGTCATCATCAGATGATTGGGGCGACCTTGCAGCCATCAGACGCAGGGTCAGCATCAACCGGTGCCGCCAGTCATGTATGTACTTATTTATCATAAGTTTGACAACACAACAAGGGTACCACAGTTTTACATGCTGTTCTACTTCCCCACTTGGCCCAAAAGAAGTATATGAGATGTCTTAGCATTCAATTAGTTAACACAAAAGTTACCCTTTTGTCCCAGAATGCCATCCCAAGCTTTTCTGTGTAAGACCTACACACAAACTTTCATCACAATAACTCGATACTAACTCAAAATATTGAGCGGAGATTTTTTAATTTTCTTTAGTAACAGTGACCTTGACCCGACTGACCCGAAATATAATCTCAAGCTAGATTTCCATGCAAGAGTGCTATTATCATGTTTGGTTATGATTGGTCATCCAACAGAAGTCAATAAACGAAAATCTCCTATTTGACTGATATTCTATTTTAGTAACAGTGATCTTATATGTGTAAGCTACCTGCACACAACATTCCACCACAATATCTCAATCCTTACTTAAGTTATTGATGAGAAAATGGTTTTCTCTCTTTAGTAACTGACCTTGATCTGTAGCCGACTGACCCAAATTGTAATCCCAATCTATGTTATCATGCATGGATATTGCATACGAAGGTTGGTCAAGATTTTTTAACCAAAACTAAGTTATTGACCGGATACCACCTATTTGACTGTTATTCTTTTTTTAGTAATAGTGACATAGACCTTACTGGCCCTCAATGCAATCCAAAGCTTGGTCTGTATTAGAGCTACATACACAAACTATTTCATTGCAATATCTCAATCCTAACATCAATTTTCCTCTGGTCATATATACACTACCACTGCTTACATTCTCAAGTTATGACTGATAATTAAGGAGAATTAGAAACATCGATACTACTTTCCTTTGTCATCTCAACGAAGCTCTACAAATTTTGTTTTTGCAACGCATTGGAGCTGAACTTGCATTTCCTCGTGATTGCTTCTTGCTGGCAGACAACATATCTTAATCGTCGGCCTGTCATGACACCTCTTTCAGGCGTTCAGTTACGGTGCCATATAAGGGTAGCTCGACGGAATGGAGTTCTATGCGGCAATATCGTCGAGACTCTTGATCAAAGACCGTGCGTGTTTATGTTAATCTTTAGGAAAGACATAGATATTACATTTTAAGTAACCTTATATTCTTGTTTTCGTGCACTGGTCAATGCGACTTTTAGACAATTCAGAAACAACAGTACAGTAAACGTTTTGTATTAAAAGATATATATTCAGAGTCTATTTCTTAGTTTTGAACGATATATTAGCTTACTGTATTTTCATATCGAAATTCACTTTTTATTCAAGTAGTCTTCTTCTTTGCGTTCGCTACTTGTCTCACAGTCCCACCAGCAGCATCGATGAAGACACAGGTCTTTTTCAGGTCTTCCAACGAGCCATGTAGCTTGTGGTGATACGAATATGGTATGGGCTAGACCTCTCGTTTTCTTTGGAGTACATCCTGCAAGTCTGGAGTAGATGTTCTGATGTCTGATCTTCCTGTCCACATGCACATATTGGTGACTCGACCAGCTTCAACTTCGTATGCATAAGTAGTTTGATACGCCCCCTACTAATAACTCGCTTGTCGCGTATCGTTCTCGCTTCCCGTTCCTCGCATTAAATGTCTAATAATTACCAGGAACGATATAACTTGTATCATGAGCTCTATTAATATCCAGGGTTGCAACTGACCTCTACTGTAAGATTATTTTTGACTCAACATAAAGGAGTCTACTCCCGATGTACTGGTAATTGGCATTCAGGCATTATTAAAAATGAGCTTAAATCTTGATTGTCTCAAAACTAACACGATACATAAAAACTGCGCTGTATTTTTCTCTTTAAGATGTTGACATGTGAATAAACGCACTTTACTCAGACACATTGGTTGATATTAAATAATAATCAAACTCTTACCTCTTCAATAAATAATTCCTTATTATGTGTTTACAACAATTACCGTTTCGAATTTACATTCCGAAACGCGAATGCAATTTACATCACGGTCCCTGAAGATATGAATGAATTATCTCGACACTTAAAGTGAAGCGCTCTTCAACCACTGATATCATTGGCTAAATTAAGACACGCCTCCGTCTTTGTTAAGCTGACATGAGATTGCCTGGCGTTATACTTAATCTATTTAGATTGACACTTTCAAGGATCGAACATCGGCATTATCGCGTTTAATTATTGTATAGGCCGTTTTCTTCGTTTTTAGCTGTCCTGAGTTAATGTATGTTGAACAAGAATCATAAAAAATGGGCTTTATGCTGAACATATACACTAGAGGCAAATTTAATCCTTCTCATCATCATTCATTTGGGTAAAAGATAATTTGATAACATAATTGTAAATCTCCACATTGAAACCTATACACGCTATAGGTATCAGATTTCTTTCATTACCATTACCACAGTTATGCCTTGAAATTTTTTGGTGGTAAAGGAATTAGTTAAGTGTTCTTTTGTCAAGTTTGCTGACAGTTAGGTACTACAATCATGTTGATCCTTGATCATATAAAAACTATAAATGGCAATGCCAAGTGATAATATGTCTATGTTGTTTATAATTTGTAATAATATCAGATATCAAGTTCATTCAATACTTAATCGCATTTTTGTTGTATTTTTTGTTCGTTTATTTTTTATAAGATAGAAGGGGTCCTGCAAAACAGGAGTATGGATATTTGATATGTAAATATTCACACTGTTTTGTTAAACTTTAATCTTTCTATGGAATGGATTTTAGCGAGTATTTGCTCAGTTACTAGTAATTTTCTGTTAAATCACTTCATCTGTTTATAATCATATCATTGTAAGAATTAATCTTAGAAGTGTCAGTAAGTTCCCATACTAAAGTATCTTTAAAATAGTTTAAAACAGTTTAAAATACTTTCTCTCAACCAGTTACTATTACAAACAAAACACTATAATTATAGTGTTGAATTTTTATACCCCCGCCATTCGAAAAATAGATAAAGAATTACCTCGTTCCGTCCATCTGTCCGTTCAAATTTTGATGATCGTCAGTTCAAATTGTGGCTTCCGAGCAATAACTCGGGAAAATTAAAATTTCAAGGATTGGTTTCATATTTTACATGAAGATCAAGGTCACCCTGGTGGGATATTTTGTTTTAAAATACAAATCTGTTTTCATGTTTGGACATATCAGAGCACTGGTTAGACTATCTGACCTCTTTTTGCTGATATCATTTAAATGTACAAATTGATCTAAAAATAAGTGACTTGTAACCTGTTTTACCAAATGTCACAGTGAGGCAATACGTCTTTGAAATCGTTGACACATATATATTTGAATTGATTGTTGTATTTCCTTTTGTTATGCTTTCTTTCAATTGTAATCTAGTACCATCGATGGGTTTGCCTTCATGTTTTGGATAAATATGACGACATGCATCATTTAACGTAAAATAGTCAGCAGATATTGGTTGGAAAATGCTATTGAAATTTCATTGTATGACATATATTTCAATAGATAATATTGCATGGACAGACATGAACTTTTTTATGTTATAAGGTTGTTGAATTACATCCCATGTTGCTGAGGACATCATGAGGTTTGTAATCTTATTTAAGACCTTGCTAACTTTTTCGGTTAATCTGCTCAACTTTTTGTTATTATTGTAACCTTGTATCAGATCTGTGTACTGTAATGCGATATAAAATGATAAAATATATTACCAGGTTCTATATTCATGAAGAGCTTTGTTGTGATTTGTTTTTCATTGGAAACAAGAACCCAGTTTCTTTGTACACTTATTCTTTAACATAGGTATGCCTCGTCGGCCTTATTTGGATAGTTTTATATTCTTTACTCAAGTGCCGAATAAGATAAAATCGTTATTTTAGCGACAAAGAATACAGACATAGGAAAATATCATAAATATGTTTATACCGCACACCCAAATGTAAATATCATAATCTTCGTTGCCCTGGGTTTTAAAAAGAACGGCGTGCATTTTTCATTACTTATCATTCTTGGATGCTAGATTACGTTACTAGCAGTCAGACATATCAGTATGAGAGATATTGATCTTCGAAGAAACGATTGTCACTATCATAAGTGGGGTGTATTCATCTTCGTTAGCGATAATATCTACAACCTAAGTGATCAAAGTGTTATAGCTAATTTACGGATTTTGGGGACACGGTATAGTTTTATCTAACCACGAGTTTGAAATTGATAAGGAAGTTCTTAAATTTCTAATAACTTGGAGATATCCCAGATGCGAATTGCACATACCACGGTTTAAATTTGTATGTCAAAATTGAATAAAGTACAATTGAAGTACAGCTGTAAACTAATCTTTCGCCCGTGATCACCATTATACACAATTAATTCAGATATAAAATCATTGTTAACGTAAATGATATCATATACAAAATATAATGTTATGATAAAGAATGACAGAGTGCAAGACGGCAAATATTTCAGGAACAATAAAGTACAATACATGTAAGATAGACACATTCGTTCCATAAATGGTAAGATATGTAAAAGTATTGCCAAAGCCATTATTATGTATACCATCTACTTTGATTGTACATGGAAGCTGTTAAATATATTGCAATTGAACATGACAATAAGTAAATCATAACAATTTGTATTTAAATGATGTACAGTGTATATCATGCTTATATGTAATGTTTTCGCTGGTCTAAAACGTATGTATGATTGATGTCATTTTGATATTGTATGAATGTCTGATTTTTGAATACTTATTTACAGGATGTGCAGATTACATTTGATGAATCCTTAAATAAACAAGAAAACACTGAACCCACTTCATTTTCTGTGGAGTATTGTTCAATGCTAGTATACACTGTATAGCTATACACTTGACACGCACAACTACATAATGTTACACTTAGAAACGGATGAACAATTAATGAATATTGATTGCTATACTTTGATGAATTACAAGATCAAATTTGATATATTCTATCTTCATTACAAAGGCAGTATAATGTCAAACGCAAAAAAACACTGTAGAATGTATATCAACCTCCATTAATTTATGTTACAATCGGTAAAGACTCATTTATTTTATTCATTTATTTAGTCTTACATAAAAAACGACTTATGTAATACATTTTCTAAAATAACATGATGTAATTTTTACCTCCAAATCAAAGAGAAGTCCCAAATGTCAACACATTACTTACGACCGTCTTATCACCTGGATATGTTTCTCGTAAATATTTGTCAATGTTACGATGACGTAGTATCTAAGAATCTCTTAAGTTAGCTTTACGATTGCTTTGAGTTTCATAGACAATCGTTTGTCATAAGTCTAGATTTATGATATCTCAGCTACGATAGTGCGTTTCAACAACGTTATCTTGAATAAGGTTATCGGATAAATTGTCGTAATCTTCACAAGAGGGTCCAAACTTATTATATTTTAATGCACATACTTTGAAAAAATCACAAAAGGATTTCAATTTGTACAAAGAAAATATCATTCACTTTGTATTGCCCTGCGTTTTTGTCTCAAATAACCAATCACAATGTATTAAACAAAATACATTCACACATAAACACACGATCTTGCAGAATGAAACAAAGAAGAGGCGTTTTAAAATGCAACAAAAGCATGGACTTTACATGAAAGATGTCAAAACTTGTAATAACATTTTACTTTTAATTGTTTATATCCGGAATAGTAAACTGTCTGGTGATTGATGTTTGTTTACATATAAATGGTTCCCACTGTTGTTTATATTTCTTACCTGTCATTTAAAGGCTATTAATTTTTCAATGTTTAATTTCAGTGCAATATAGTTAAAAAAATATACCAATTTTGTATATAAGGTTTTTGGAACAATGATAAAGGGTTTTAATATGGTACGAGAGCAGGCGGTTTACAATAGATTTAGCACGAATTATTATACTTTGCGTGTTTTGTAACTGACGCATAACCAATTTTTATGTATGCTCTTCGTATTGTGAAAAGTACTTTTTTTAAAAATGTTTTAAGTGACTCTTGTTGTATTGGTGCAACATTATTGTCATAGAAAAATTCAATAGATTTTTGTTGATGTGAAAGAGATTTGAATTTTCAAATTGTAACATTTAAATTAGTTTGTTTCAAAGGATTCAGCAACAATTTTATTCCTAAATTTCTTGAGTATTGAATCTCTTATGGGTGTTTATTTTGTCCTATAAAAATTCTACTTGACAACTCCGTAAAAGTATAAAATGATACACAAACGGCAGCTGACTAGCCATTTGTTTATGAGCGTATATATATCGAGACATATACTAGTATTCAATTTGTATCATAAATGATATTCGTAAAATTTGTAACCATAGAAGTCCTTGAGATTATCGTTACAGGGTTTGGTTCGGTGATCTGTCAACAAAAAATTACGCACCAGAAATCTTGAGAAATGAAGAGTTCTGTTTATAGTGTAATTCGTCCATTTTTACGATATATTACTGTTACATAACCCAGTAGAATTACAAATACACAATGCGTTATTTACGGTTACAGTTTAAACCCACATTTCCGGCTAAACATCACTGTTTTGAATCCGTTCCTCAAGGACAAATATTTGACTCTATACTTCGCCCTATGTCGCGGGGACTATCACTGCCGCGTTGAGCTGGCCGGCCACACCCGACGCTGTACCAGAACGAACACACAGAGTCTTCCGCGACGCCTACTTCTTCATAACATATGAAATTCATAATGAAATTCGTAGAAAGAGGGAGGTTGTGAAAGCTTCATTACATTTCTAAAGTACTAGTATGCCTATTCTTTTGATTAAAATAATTATGATTTTAGTGAAAATCTACTGTCTCGTCTTGTTGGTAACATTTGAATAAGAATGTATATAGCAGGTTTAAATGGTTTTCTTATACTAGCATCTGATACCCAACATAACTGTTGCCAAACTTAATACTGTTATATTTAACTTAATTTCACATAAACTGTATATGGTAATTTCAAAGATATTTTAAGAAGTTTTAAAGAAGTGTTAATGTGTGTTGTTTGATTTGGCTGTTCACATTAAATTTTGTTGATTTCGAGTGATATGCGTATGGTATTTACTGTAACGTAATTGACTTTCAGAGATATATCATATCACAAAGTTTTAACTGTATTTTCAACACACTAACTAAACACCAATCCAATAATTCACACATGTATTTCAAAATAGAATCAACAAAACATTCCAGTTATTACTAACATTAATCACGTGTTGCTTTTTTAAAGTCCATTTAATATGGTATTTAAATATTACATAAATTACAAATCGAAATTTCTATAGTTACAATTATCACATGAAATAGCGAAAATAACAGGTAAAAAGGAGATACTGTTGGAAACAATGGACCAAAAAAATCTTGTGACCATCCATAAGACTGCATATTTATTTTCTCAATCATGGTTATATATGTAACTTTGTCAAGTTGTTCTATCATCTTAGTTCTTTGCAGTGTGCGGCAGGTTTTCCAGTGCCTTCAGTGCTTTGATTTTAACCCCGTTTATTCCAACAAGTCATACGAGGATGCATGAGGGGATCGGAGTCCTTCTACCATCACACCTTACATTCACATTTACACAACATACTTAAACTTTCAAAGTTTTTACATGCAACATGACATTTGTATTTATTGTAACTAACATCAATAAGTTTGATATATTTAAATTATCAATAATCATAATGTCGTTATAAATGAAGAAAATGAATTATTTCCGATATATATTAACAGTACAGTGTAGTTTAACCAAAACGCTATCTTGCAATTAACCATTTATCGTTCTCAAATTCGGTCATATTTGCATTTTTATAAATGGCTCATGCTAGTTTAAGACTACCTTTAATACAACGCATAAAGGTAAAACGTGTTTATTTCTTTTAGTCGAATATAGTTTTCGTTTTTGCCGAAAACAAAATATTAAAATTATTCACAATCATCATCTTCTTGACCTAAAATTAATGATTTACAGCAAAATGTATTATCAAAATCATTATAATCATATATATAAAAGAATGAATTTTGCTACACTTCCATAATAAATGCACGAGTGTTTCACAATGACAGAAGCAAAAAGTACTCATTCTATATCTACACATTCTATCTAAATAAAATTGTTGCTAAAATTCTACGAGTAATTCTTATTTGAAGTCATCAAATACAAATGTATATTAGTATGGCTCTGGATAAAGTTAGCAATAGTAAGATATTTGCATTTTGCTATCAACAAAGGCTTCTACAAATGGATTAAAGACTGTTGATTTTAACATAATTTTCATAGAGCTTAACGTGGTATTGACACAAGTATTGAATGATTTTGTATAAAAATATATCAATTCCGCGACAGTAAAGATAGGTTTGTTTGTTTGTTTATGAACATACATTGATTAAGCCTGAAACAGTAGACGGTCTATATTTCTTAAATTATATGATTAACAAGTTGTATATTACTCGCATATTGACACTTAGATGTCTGGATAACGTGGCATAAAAAAGCAGATTTGTCCATACTTCATGGCAGCGATTCCACCTGATAGATAATTTATCAATTCATCGTGTCTGTCTTCTGGTAATTCAGCATTTGCTCTGTTACTAACATAGTCGGTGTTTACTGGATAAACTTGGTCAGCAGGTTCGACCATTGAGTCATGCTGTCGATTCCTTGTATCTTGTTCAATGACATATAAGTTAGTCTCCGATTGTTCTCTCTTTTGGGGGTTGTTGGTCATAGTTAATGAGTCACTCTTGATATCTGCAAAACAAACTAGAGGTTTTACATGACACTGACAGTGATCTGTTGTATAAGAATTGTTTATGTCATAATTTACTACGACACTTTTCTGAGAATAAAAATGAATTAACTATGATAATTGAAATATAAGTAGTGGTAACTCAATCCGGATTGTTACACAAATATTAACATGCCTCTACATCCGAACACCGCACATGTCAATCTAAACTAGCCTATTGGTGGCAATTCAACATACTTGGTAAATGTATGTTAAACAATGTATCGATACTGAATTTGTTTTTGCAATATCCTTTCATAGAAAACTGTGTTGGTAGTTATTTCAAACCCGAATCTTGGAAATGCTACTGATAATTTAAAGTTATTTGTTCGCAATAAATGTATAGAGTACCTGTGGGCTTCATCATGATCGGGTCTATTCTGACTTGGATTGTTTTGTTTCGTTCGGTTGAGATAGTTTTAGCGCCCGTCGGATTTTGTTTAGTATGAAAGAAGTAACTATTTTCTCTGTCGATTGGATTATTCATCCGGTTTTTATTGACCATTTTCTGCTTGATATTTGTAGTATGTTTAAAAGAACCACTATTGTTGTTTCCGTCCATGTTTCTTGCAACTGTGTAAGTAGATATATACTGATAAAACAACTTTGAACAATTTGATTTTATCATATACATGTATATACTTTTTGTATTATAATGACAAGCATATATAAAACATTAATAAAGAAATACACAAATCAACATACATGGGTAAAACAGTTTGTAAATTCCCAGGTTAATTAGGCTTATCTGTCACTTATATGCGATATTATTGAATAAATTCTTTACGGAACAATTTCGAGCAAACAAACATAAAAACTGAAAACACACTGAAAATGTAAATAAAACATTTCATCATACGTTATCAAGTCATATGTATGTGCTATAAATGTAGTTATACGAGTAATTGAATATCTAACGTCAAACAAATGAAATATATGGAAGAAGAACAAAATAATGTATAATGTATAGATTCGACATCTTAAAGCTTCGTTGACGTACACACTTACAGTATTGATAACATTTAGGGGCGACAGATTACCTCTTAGGTCAGCACATTTTTTGACATACAAATATAACATAAATCTCAGATCTAACGAATCATGCATTGCATATTGTAGATTCTCTAGGGATATTTTAGAAATCGTCCCTTTTGAATATTTAAAGGTAATACACCAGACTTGAGTAAGATAATATCTCATGTTTTTTATTATTCAATTTGATATAAAATTCGAATTCAAAAATGCTTTATTTGTTTACATGTGGTATTATTTAACCCGGAGTAGATGACTAACTGCTGATGATTTTCTTGTTATAAATCTCGGAACATAAACACCATCGAAAGACAACTCCAACAATGTCTTAATAAACTTCAAACTTCAAATTTTCAAAACACAAAACCAAATGTATGAATTTCTACAATCTACATTGTGTGCATCCAGAACCAAATCTCAATCTGGACAACGCACCAATTTAGATTGTAACAGAGTTTAAATTGCTAGAAGTCGTATTTGACTCCAAACTTTCATTTATGAATCATATTTACTTAAAAACGAAATGCCAGAAGGCTCTGAACCTCTTAAAAGTAGTTGCCCACACTGATTGAGGAACTGACAGAAACGTACTTTTACATTTATATTGATCACTTAATCAAAACAGGACTATGGGTCCATTATTTGTGGATCAGCTAGGAAATAATATCTTAAATGCCTTGATTAAATACATAACCATGGTTTTAGACTAGTCATTGGAGCATTTTAAACATCCCCTGTAAATAGCCTTTTACGTTGAGGTAAACGAACCGTCCCTGTTTTGACGGCAAAAACCAGCCGCTCAGAATATTCTCAAACATAAACCAAACCCTTTTAACCCTAACCCTTCTGCCCAGTAGAGCAAACCATAATAATATATATATATATATAGATGTATATAGTTTGTTTGTTTAAATATATCAAGTATCAGTCAAATATGCATAAAATATTTACCAACATTGCGGTATAGATACCTTAAAGTCACATAAGCATGTAAATTTATCGATCGTAATAGTTTCTATTTGTCCTATAAAAGAGGAATCCGGGGTGTTTTCCTCCCGTGCATACCTTATAGCAAGAAAATGTGTTTTCGAAACCATTATCGTATTTGTTTCAATATCTTTGAAAAGAAATACTATTAATAGAACAGCTGTGTTTTCCAGCAGTCATATTATGCAGGGCTCGTTTCGTCGGTAATAATTATCTTGGGATAATATCAGCAATTGCTTGTTTTTTTTGCATATATTTTATATAGCAAAAAGCTAATGGGACTTTAAAGTCTACGTCAGCTAAGATTTTACATTCAGATAAGTCCAGTAACTTCAGATTTGGCATTAAACCTGAAGCAATTACAAGGTTGATACATCAATACACGATATTTTTTTATGTCCAACCAATATAGAAACTTCGAGTTTGGTAGTTTTGTTTTCAAAAGAAAATTTATCCCATAAACTGCACAAGAAAGGTCTGCAAAGTGGAGGATAAATGTTTCAATGGCAAATGAATGCTTCGAAATTCTCTTCAAAGTTTCAACATTTGTTAATTCCTGTTTTAACATCATTTAAATGTTTGCACGTTGGTATAACGTATTGAAGAAGTTATTATTATGGTAATATTCGAGAAGATATCTTTAAGAATGTGTTCAGGGAGGGAACGTGAATGGGTCTTATACATCTGGCGAAATCACCTACATTGTGTTCTAACAAAATATAATAACCGCCATAAAAAGATGTACTGTCAAAATCTCGCTACTCATTTGAGAAACAAATTCTCGGGATAACAGCAAAATAAATCGCTTAAACATGGATTGAGTACGACTTTTCGTTATTGGGTGTTTGTCTGAAACAAGAAAACACATGCTCATAGCCTGTAATGTCACTAAGCAATTAGGACTTCTATTTTTTTCATTGATTTCTAAAGCAACTACATGTATATAATAATCACAAAAACAGGTTATCAAATGAGTAAGGTAATTTATAAGTATGCAAAATGCATAGGAGCTCGAAGTCAGGAATTGTTTTTTTCGGCAATTTTTTTGTGAATTTTTTTCTGGCGCTGGCATGGGACGTTTACAATATATGTATAAATGGTAAGATTTGACAGCTATTTGATTCATACTTTTTTTTCATGCAAACTAAAACACAATATCTTACAACGTTGGGAATAAGTTTACTAGTATCATTTATTATAATATATTTATATATTATATACGTATATTATACATGTAGTGACATATAAGTCCATTTTTGCGTATACAATGACTTGTTTAAAACTAAGAGAACATTTTCACGGATTTTTTCCATAGTTCGTCCGATTTTATTGCTTTGCTGTTTCCAGATATTATCTCAGGCAACTATTTAATTACATGCATTTAATTACATACATGTATTTTGTCAGATGTGAAATTTCACCGGGCTAGCTCAGAGTAGCTGTTCTTGTCTAAATATGTACAAGTGTGTAGTTAAGTAGTTTTGAACATCTGTTATACACCATTTGACAAAAATACTGTAACTGAAATGTATGTAACAATGTTTTAGGATAAAATGTAACAAGAATAAAGACAACTAACCTGTAAATATGATATAAAATATAATACAGCAATTCATTTTTGTGCACAAAAACATACCAATATTCATAAATGCATTTATTTATGAATATTTTCTATCTTAGCACAAAGAATATAAAACTTTTACCTTATTCATATCACACAGTAGTATAGAATTAATGTATATTTTTGTATGTAGATAATGAATACAAAACTTCTGCTCCATTCATATCAAACTAGATACAAATACAGATTCAAATACACTTTATATATAAATAAATAAATATATATATATGGTCTTTATATATTTGACCATTTACTAAATTTACGTAAAGCCATGTACATGTATGTATGTTAAACTGTTTATAACACAATATATGCTGTATCTTCAAATGAAGCTATTTCCTCAGTTTCTGCCTAATATTTCCTAGGACTTTCTGGATTCAATTTACATTTGTTAACTGTATAATACAGTGTTTTGGTCAATTCATTAATTAAAATAAAAGTAAAAAAATAAAAACATAATTGCATTTCATACAATAATCATCTGTATAAGAAGTCAAACACTCTACGTACTTCACTTTTAATATAATTATGGTTCACACCTGGCAATATAAAAAAGTCATGCATGCTCTCATAGTTTTAAACAAGTCATTGTATACACAAAAATGAACTTATATGTCACTAAACTCTTTCCCAACGTTGTAAGATGTTGTGTTTTAGTATGCACATGAAAAAGTATGAATCAAATAGCAGTCAAATCTTACACCTTTTATATATATTAGGTAAACGTCCCATGCCAGCTCCAGAAAAAAATGACCGTTTGGGCCCGTTTTCAAGGTCCCAACGCATTTTGATTACAATTACATAGTTTCCGGTACAATATTGCGCCGCGTTGTGACTGGGAGAACCAGAGGGGTAGATAAAAATCTAGCCGCGTCAAGGGGAGTCACTGTTAGCGGTTGTTGCGGAAATCATGGCGTATGTCACTCCTTCTTTTTTTCAGATTACCCGACCCGTTTTCAAGCAATTTACAAAAGTCAATATTTGTACAAAATACGACCGAGTTATTAAAGTTTGGGTAATATTACATATGAAAAGTGCAAAATTGCCGAAAAAAGAAATTCCTGACTTCGAGCTCCTATGGCAAAATTTTGTTAAAAGGACTTACGGTTCTTTTAATTAATATATATTTTTCAAAAAAGCACTTAGAAAGGTTTTTTTTCTACGCTTGCAAATATTTCTGACTGTAACGAGACTTTGATAGAACATATTTTGCATCCAAATGAGCTACGAGCTTTAGTCACATCACATTTGGAAGGGTTCAAATTGACGAAGAAAAGCGAAATATTGGCGGAATACGCGGGCTAAATACCGTATAAGAAAGAGTTTATAATAAAAAAATGACAAAATCTCGTAGCAAATTATTTTTGTTTGTTTGTTTAAATATGTCAAGTATCAGTCAAATATGCATAAAATATTTACCAACTTTAATTCATTAAATGAAATCTTAAGCAGTTTACTCACACACAGAATTGGATAATCTTATAAAGTACCTCTTTAATAGATAATCGCTTTCTATATGTTCATCACAATCACCGATTCAATTTTAGAACATTCCGAAATACAAATACATCGTTCGTTGCATGCTCTCAACATAACTATCAATGAAATATCTCGGATTTCCTGAATGATAAACACACCACAATGATTACCACAATGTTATTATTAGTTAAAATTAGTCACGCCTTCTTTTTTATGCAGTCAGAGATATTGTGTTACTGAAAAATACCACAATTGTTTTGTGGTTTAAACTTAAATACTATAAATTGACACTTGTAAAGCTTGAATATCGGAATTATGATGTTGAGTGATTTTAAGGCTGTTCTCTTGAGTTAACATAATTTGTGTTAAACAAGCATCATAAAGAGTGTGCTTTTTGTTCAATATTTACGCAAAAGGCAAATTTTATTATCATCATTAACAATTTAATACTACTATTATAAAATTCCACCTCACCATATATACACATAATAAGATTTCTCAAAGTTGTTTTATATGGTTCCTCATGAAATAATGTGCGTATAAATACGTCGTATTTAACACCAATGAGAACCATTGTAAAGTTACAAATTTACTGCACATCATTGTTATCGCCCTTGATTAAGTAGCATGTCAGACAAATATTTGGTCTTTGATTAAGAAATGTTTGGTTCTTTGCCCTTAGCATCGATATGCTTTGAGCCGAGACACATAAAACAATACAAAATAACAAAATAAAAACGATTTATAAAATAATAGTGTACATAATTCGAACATGGTTATCACTGTGTGTTTTCAATGTAGATTTACAATCCATTTTTAAACGAATATTTATGAAAAGGCATTTGTTGGGTTAAAATACGGATAAACTGTTATCATTAAAGGACTTAACAAGCAAGAAAAGACACACACACAGCATACGAAAAGCTAGATACTAGATTTTTTTTTAAAAGTTGAGAAATATTTAGGAATGCTTTTAAATGCGGTCGTTATGTACTAGGGATTAACATGTATAAACTCATGATACACAGATCATCATAAACCTTCTCAGCTGAAATCCTTTAACAGTATTGAATACATTGAAATAAGATAACACCGCCAGAGTTGCGTCCCTTTACAAATTCACAACGAAAAAACATTGATCTATTTTCTAGTATTTGTATATAGACATTCATCGAAAATCTATCGGGAATATCTAATGGAATTTTGTCTCCGCTGTCGACATTATAATGTGACTTTCAATTGTAAATAGAATACGTTTGACAAGATCGGGAAAAATATAATAATTTAAAGTATGTCATCTGAGGAGAATTAATATATCATATCCATAACATACTTCTAATGCCTTTCTTTACATGACTTTTTATACGAATACTTACTATGTATATTTATACTGCATCAACAACAGTCCACACTGAAGATTTCTGAATATTTTGTAGGTGCATATGCGTAAGAGGGGGGGGGGGGGGGGGGGCACACCTTCTAGGCTAAATTCAATTAGAGGCAGTCAGAATTAATTTGATACTAATGAACACAGCGGCACACCCACCGGCCTGAGTCCGAAATAACAGCCTGTTACAATACAAGGAGGTTTTGACGTTGCACATGGTTAAACTTCATGCCACAATATACATTGAACACCCTAATCAATATATTGACTGTAAAATACTGAAAAATAACTAAAACATATGCGATTGTGTAAATGTGTATGGAAGTCACTTTGATGCTCTGTTTTATTGAAGCCTATTAAGTTACCTGCAATGTCTGGTAAGCGCATACAGTGCAACCTCTACAAAGTAACACCCTTGGGAGAAGAAAAACTATGTTGTTGTTGAGAGGTAAAATTGATAATGAAATGGTACACTTAGGAAAAATCATGCTGTTGTTGGCGAGGTTGCTCTCCCTATATATAAATAGGAAAGCTTTTTTTTAAACGCAAAATACCTTAAATGTCGTCCTTGCAGAGCAAATAGCTCTAGATCTGAAGAGCGCCATTGTTAAGTCGAACCTAACAAAAGTGATCAAAACTAGCTTGCTACTTGATTCGTTCTTTGAAAAAAAAACTTGAATAAAACATGGCCCGAACACTGCATTGGGCTGTCTAAATATTTTGCATGAGACGAGAACGATAACTACTAATTTTGTTTGAGCTCATAGAGTAACACAAACATAATAAATCATCCTGGAGTCAATTTGCTAAGAGATATGTATAATTTAATATCTCAAAGCACTGTTTTTGTTTCTATTCCACACACCATGACCCGTCTGATCAGCCAGCAGTTACATTCCAGGTATAGTCTATTAAACCTAAGAAGCATGTTATGTATTATTTTGAATGCATTATTTGGCGCTCACCTTAAAGGTTCTAATGGCAAAATCGAACGTACGAACATTTTTGGGGATGAATTGTTCCTTGTATTCTGACAAATTGGTGTTTGGGGGAAAAACAGAAAAAAATCAGCCTACCTACACAAATGTTTTGGTCAAGTAACCATAGACATGACAATATTTCCTAGCCTTAATGCATCAAACCCAATTAAAAAAATAGTTTCGACCTGATTTTATACATACTCTTTGTCTTGTATATATTACAGCAATAATACATATGTATTCACAAATGTTTATTGTCTGTATTGGAGGGAGGGTATGTACATATGTGCTATGTATCTCACTACTAAGTATCTAGTATTTATGCTTAGAAATGGTGTGCTTAAATGTTGTGTGATTTTGTCTACGCTTGCATCTGTACCCAACTGTATTAAAATTGATTAATTTTAACAACTGCGATTAAATGTTTGGTGAACGTTTTGTGAATTATGTTATAAAACCTTCCGTAAATTTGACCAGAAATTATTTCTAGTTAGGTTAACCTAAGCGTCTGATATTGGTTAACATATTATCAAGCTCCTACGTTTGCCTGTTTGAGGTCGTGTAACGTTCGAAACAAGGAAACCACCATGTTTCTGGTCATTTCTTTGTTAATATGTTAACTTACCTACGATTCATCCCAAGAGTTTTGATAGTCTTTGTTGCAATAAACTCACCTGCATGCTTGTTAATAATGGAAACGTTCTTATGGGCACTGTATTGGGTAAGTATGGTCATTTTAAAATAAAAACTTCTCTTTAATTTATAATTTTCACTTAGTAGTTTATGTTGAATATAATGCGTTCATAAGTTAGATAAGGGGGATAACTTGATAATCAGTGTTTTGATAATAATTTAGATTATCTCCCTTTAAACAGTATTTCGTTTATAAATACAGGTTTGAAAATGTTTCAATTGATTTATGTGCTTTGTTTTAATTGTTATCAGTTGAAGCATAGTAAATCCTTGCGAACAGTTTTGATATTGGAACAAACAATTATCAGAAATGATTAAAGATATCTATGTGCTTTGAAAAACAATAAAACAATCTAAGTTATGCAAATAACATTACCATGTAACGTGACCTTTAAAAAAGCAATTTTATATAATCCAAAAAGGAAAAAAAGTAATTGCATGTATGTTCATTTATCATTTGGAAGAATACGACCAAAACGGCAAACAAGTTCGGATCAAAGGAGTTTATACATGTATGTAGTTTATGTAATTTACGTTACCATAAATAAAAACAAAACATTACCTTAAACAAAGCAAATTCATACAATCCAAAAAGGAATAAAGTCGTTGTGTTTATTTATCATTCGGTAGAATACGACCAAAACATCAAACAATTTGGAATCAAAGAAGCTCATACATGTATGTAGTTTGCGTTACCAATCATTGTACGTTACCATATTTGGTATCATCAGTTCAACTAGACTTGTTTTAAATCATTACTCAACGGTAACACATTTTAATCATCATAAAATCATTTTTTTGTTTCATTGATTTTTTTTTACTCACTATAGTTGATTAACATTACAGAACACGAACGTAATGAATTCATGTTAAATTGCTAGAGTCGACCGAGAAAAAATCAAATAATGTTATACATAAAATGCTACTAGAATTTGTGACTAGACAAAAGTAAGTTAACATTATTGCATATCAGTATTGACTATTATAATAAGAAACATTAACTGACTGAGTTAAGATTTTCGTATAAGAAGTACTGGAAATTTTATCAAACATTCGCGTTCTACCCAACACATCAAGTTCACTCGAACTGTTTGTTCATTGATTCACATCTTGCTTTCTTCACAGGCGCAAAATATCATGCACGACAGCCGATAACAGCGACATCTTAGCGAACTACTAGGACCCTGCCTCTCACAAGAACATTTGGTCATTTTCAAAACGTTTGGTGTTGCAAGTTTTACCCCCTTTTGGAAAATGACTGTGGTCAATGACCTGGTTTTTTCCACCCTTTCTCAACCGAAGAAGTTACATCTACATAAGTATCTGCAGCCAAATGCTTATTTGATGATGTGCTCTTCACATTTTCTTGGAAAGATATAGCTGTTGGTGGTAACCCTGACCTGACAGGAACAAACCTTGTACACTGTCGAAGAACCGTATTAAAGTCAGCAGAAATATCTCCTATTGACGGCAGGGGAGCATTTCTCTTTCTCAGCACTTTTCGAACCGTCCCTTTACCTACTACAAAGTAACCGGCGGTTGTGTCACAACCCGACAATGCTTGAACAGCTAGAATTCAAAGGCCTTGACCGTTCAGTGATATCGATAACCGCTCTCTCCTGAACAGCGGATTCACCTAGACCTTGTTCTACATAATGGTACAACAGCAACAGGAAAACATTATGTAGTCCGGTATTACCGAAATGTATTTTCCGGATTCTTTAGCAACGAAAGCCCTATGTCGAGTAAGGATGTTGTCTGCATCTTCATGCAATGTTCTCAAATTACGTCGATGGATTTTAACATAAAGCGTGACTTTGATTTTCGCCAGTCACAACAAGTTTTCTTTGAGGACTTACATTCTCATGAAAGGCAAGGTTTGTTGTTAAGTCATCCACGTTTAGAGATTATCAGCTGTCTGTTTTAGATAAAATATTCTCCTGTGGTGCAATGTTGGCCTCAGCAGTTCCTCAACAACAAGTCTAAGCATGCGTACATTCTGGTGGAACTTTCCTCACGGCATTTTCTGAACGCCTCCAAATGTTGATTCTAAAACTTCAGATAATCCTATACCATCCTTAAGTGTACCAACTGCACCAATAAAGCTCATTAGGGTGTCCCTAAGCAGAGAATGAAACTTCCGAACTCATAAACATGTGCCTTTGACACATTCACGGCCACACCGGTACCATTGCAAATATCCAGTCATTACAGTGAATTCTTGCCAACAGACTAATGTGATTTGACGAGCTTTTTTCATTATTGTTTTTATAGTATCTGGGTCCGCTGGTGTCATGACAACCAAGGGCAAGTATACGACATTCGTTTTGCACTATATTTTATAACATAAAGCCAAATAATGTGTAACGAGCGAACTACGGCGCTTTAGAAAATAAAGCAAACCACTAGATATACTGACATGATAAAGCCAAAGTTTTAATGGTCATTATTTCATTTGGTCTAAAAATAATGTAGAAACAGCATTAAAGTAAAATCTGTTCGTTTACCTAAATATTATTTCACCTTTAAGTTTACAAAACAATGACCTTGATTCATAAATGGATTTCAACGGAATATACGTATTCTAACACCGCCTTACAACAGTTTACCATTCCTGTTCGGTTGTATCTTAAATACATAATGTTTGAGATAAACATGACATAAAGTTAATTTGCATTTCATCGTATTTGATGTATACGTCGACGTTTTCCCTCCATTGGCTGTTTTGTTTAAAGAGTTACCCCTTGTTTATCTGATTTGAACACCATTTAATAATTGTTTTACAACAACCTGGTCGTATCAAGTCATACCGAAATCTGATGATTTCTGAATGAACATTATCGTCATGTTCAGCTATACGAACTTTTAATAAATTCAGATATTTGAATATCAACTGTATGATCACATTTCGAGAAATTTGAAATAGAATATCAAAGTTGACGGATCCTTGCTTTGATTTTGTTACTGTATTTATCACAAAACATGATGATAATGTGAAAATTAAAGAAATAATCTATCTATTATATGTAACGCTATTGATGGCCTGGGTATTTGACCCACATACTCAATGTTCTGAAATGAAGATGTAACTTTCAAATGTCATTTAATCATTTGTCTGGTAGCGGTTGGATTGTTGAACTTTTAATTACGCAGGAGAACGTACGTTTTAATTTTAACTTATTTATTCTGAGTGTGAGGAATGATATAGATACCACAACTGATAATGCATTGAAATATTATATATAAAATATTGATAATTTCTTGCATTTTGAATCTCCTAACTTTTTTCTACCCTACAAGGCATTAATCAAATATGATGCACTCAGTATATAAATAACACATAGCTTTGCGGGTAACCGTAAAAATGTCAGCCTGGGGAAAGTACTGTCACCAAATGCCGAAAGCCGAGGCTAGCAGTACCTACCGAGGGTTGACATTTTACTGTTATCCACAAAGCTATGTGTTCTTTGCTTTATTGCCCCGAACTTTTTTCAAGAAAATACTAAATTGAAAAAAAATACCTGTCACCATGTCACAGTAAAAAATAATGTTAATATGTACTATCACGTTGTGACATATAAGAAATAATGTTAAACATTTACTATCACCCAGTGACATTAAAAATTGTTCAGTCACATGGTACCATGATCGTTACGGTAAAAATGTTTGCTGTTCGCCTATGGGAAATTAACATTACGAAAAAAGTGAGGGGTAGTCATATAAATTAGTGAATAATCCTATCAGCTTGTTATATAACTTTGAACAGTATCATTCTATGAATAATAATTCGAATTTTAGTTATGACGTATGTTTTCATTATTATGTATGCCATCATAGTATTGAAAGGCTGAAAGCAGTTTGATATAAACATATTGCATAGAACAATTGACCTGGGCCGCATACTAACATTAGATAACAATTTTTATCACTCATCAAGTGTGACAATGAGATAATAGTTAACATGATGGCTATTTTTTTATAAAAAAGGGAAAAAGAAATTATACAGATTCTTAGAATATAAATCAATATTTCGACCAGTCATTGGCAAGTTCAAGTTTTAACAACAAATAAATAATAGAATTTTATATCAAAACTGTACATCTTGCTCTTTACAATAAAACGTCCTATTCATTTGCACCAGTCTATGCAATGTTTTACTCTTTTGGATAAATAGGATATTTGTAAATGATTTGTTTGTGTCCAACACTTTCCATGACATCCGTTGATTCGGCCCTGTAATTGTTGAAGAAGTCCTTGCACAAGAATAACATATAAGCGCTGCGTACTCTCGGACCAACGGCGATATCCTTCCCCAAAACACGAGAGTCTTGTCCATTGACTTGTACTTGCTTATTATTGCAAGATGCCATTGTTTACACTGTTTGTATTTTAGCCTGGAAATCAACCCAGAAACTTCGTTAATTAGCGTTACCTATTATTGTAAACAAAAGAATATATTGTAAATAACAGTGAAATACATATATAGTTCATACACTGAAGCAGTCAAGTACACCATCCACAATCATTATTATACTTAGTCTGGATACATCAAAACAAAATATCATGTTCCAAGTTTATTTCCAATCCTGCAAAGACCTACTTCATACAGGTAGCATACGACATGCATATAAACATAAATACATGTATAATATTGATATATTTGTCATAGTAACTCTTATTGGAAGGTTTCCATTTTCTTTTTAGAAGCGAAAGCGAAGCAGGAGCTTCTTGAGTGATACATCCAGTATTATCTAACATTTAACATTTTTTATATCCAAGTATTATCTTATATATTTCAACTTCCGATTATGACTGTACTCTTAGTACGTTGATTTAATATACTGTTAGTATTTCGTTATTAAAAAAATACAGAGATAATTGATCAAATATTCGCTCAACGAAAATCAGTAAGATAGACCATAATATCTTACGACATTCTTTTTCCGGAATATATTAATGAACGTATATAATGGCGTTATATCAGACAATATTTGTTTTTATTTGTATCCATAAATAATTCATCTAAATAGGAAACAATACAGTAAATTAACAGAGTTTAAACCAAATGAATCGAATGTATGAGTATAAGGAATACGTCCTGCATAACAACGGATATACCTCCTACAAGTATGCATGCTATCATATTTCCTCCAACACCGTACGTCCTTGACAAAGTCGACATTTTCTACAAAAACTGCATGGATATAAATTGATGCAATATTGTCCTGAATGTGTGCTCTTAATTCAAACCCTAATTACGTAAATAAAGTGGCCAAATCGGTAGTGAAATTAGATTCTATGTAATGAAATAAATACTATGGAAATATTTTAACCCCTTGTACTAAGGAATTAAAAACGGATATACGACCAAACAAGTAAGTAGAAACCGCACAAAATGGTGGCAATTGGTTCACAATCACTCTTCATGAAAGTATTTAGTTCAATTAGTGACAAAAATGGACTTATTCATACTCTAGGTAGCAGCTCGCGAGTTTCAAAGAAACAATACGCACAAAGAAAGAAAATCAACTTGTTCGAGCGCATTCTGGATGTAATGCAGTACACACTATAATCCGGTTTAAATGAAAAAAATGGTCGATTCGACATAGTTTACATAGGTAGGTGTACACACCCGCTTTAAAATCGCCATACATTGTTTTGTTGAATTAAAATGATTTTAAAAGAAGTTTAGGGAATCAAATATTAGGAAGTGGTTAAGTAAAGTACAGCAAGATATCAGCTATTAACTTTATTGATACCAAGCCAACCTTTCTCTTAAATAAAAACAACAACAACATGGTAATCATTTAGTAGATCAATCCAATTATCGTACAACCAGTCAAGTTGCTGTAAAAATGTTTACAAAACTCGGGACATTTGTTTGAAAGCAATCTTCAGATAACGTTTTTCTTGAGAATAAAATGAAATTTTAATATTTTTAGAAAAATATAATCAATATGGAAAATGTGAAGTAAAAAAGCATCATTAAATAAATAGAAAAGTGAATCACATGGCATACTGTACCAAAGAGGTGGAACAACTTTGGTATAGCTTTTTAAAAACTTTTGATAGCCGTAAAAAGCTCTCGCATCAATGATTCAGAAAATTTAATATACACTTACCGACTTAGAGAAATAATTATTTTATTCCAAAAGATGTAGCTCTGTAACCCTATGTAGATATACGAATAATCCCATCAATGAATATGTCTGTTGAAGTGCGCGTTTATCTCATAACAGTACTAAGTGCGGTTAACAACTACTTTCGGTTTATACATTAAACTTTATGACTGCGCGCAAGAGTGGTTATCGTTTGTATGGAAGCGTACAAGGTACACCCGGTGATGTGATCATGTGATTAGTAGTATAATATAACTCTGCAAATCGTCATAAAATAGAAAGACAAAATGTTAAAATTTGGTCATGATGTTAAAAAAGAACTCTGCTTGTCGTCTAAAAGTAAGTTTAAAAGTAATTTTAAAAAGGCTTGTCGCTAAATAGAACTCGATTTCTCGTCAAAAACTAAGACAACAAGTAATAAAGAATAGGCACGTTAGCCAAGCAGCACGTAGAAATGACGTGATTACATAGGTTTGTTGCCTTGTTTATTTGACTATTTTCTTTAGTTTAGTACTGTATGTCGATACGAATTATGTTGACATGCACGCTAATTAAACATACCTCGCCAGTCGCTTGAAATATGTCTGGAAGTAAACTTGATGTATTTGGACAAACCATGTTAATATGTATTTAGAAAATGTCAAGATGACTTTCGTCAACATGCTTAATAGAACTAAGTAGGTCAGGAAAAATAAATGATAGAACCCGTAAACATAATGTCGTTTAGATCATCTCGTCTACGTCTTAATAACCCATATCCCTAATTACGTTGTAGGCTTTATAACACGATCCAAAGTGATTGCAGCACAAAGTATGAAGACAGAAATTGTATCTGGTTTAATTCAGCCAGAGACTTAAACGACATGCAATCAGCTGATCAAATTTAAACTCAAACTTCAATTTAACCAAGCCACTATTACAATACTCAAGGTGCTTCTGTTGTTAAAATCACAAATCAAGACAAAATGATAATCTGGTTCGTAGATTCAATCTTTTGTTGAAAAACAACTTCATAAGAAATTATATGAACAAATAATAATGATTGCAAGCGAAGATTTCCTAACTCTACTGTCTTACAAAACCGCTAATACTGGATTCTCCTAATTGTAACTATTGCGACAAAATTGAAAATTACAAACTTTTCTTCTCATCATGGTCGTATTTAACATCATTTTGGACAAAAATTAATTAACTATGATCTAATATAGGAATAAATAATTAAATAAACTCTCTAGATACTAGTAATGTTGTCGTTGGATATAAAATAAAATGCAAATATTACAAAACTATTAATCTCATTCTAAGTCGAATAGAATACTGCATCTATAAATCAAATATCAAAAGCGATCGAAAACGTAAGTATATATATATATAAATACGTTATATACATTGTATCGACTTAGATACCCTAACACGATGCTATAGCAGTAAACAGTAAACATTCTCTTTTAAAACAATTCTGTTATACACTTAAACATTATATAGAAAAACATTTATACAACATGTTTCCTTTTATGTTTTTACGTTGTATGCTTTCGGTTCTAAATCTTGTAACATGGTATGAAATGTCATGATAAAATAAGAACAAGAGGGCCATGTGGCCCTATAATGCTTACCAAAAGACCCTTAGAGACAAACATTTTTCTTTTTTTCCTATAATTTTGTGTCTGTTGAAAAAAAAAGTGACCCCGGGGCGGACCCAATTTTTGCCCAAGGGCCATAATATGAACAAACTTGGCAGAGGTCCAGTAGATAAAGCTGAATCTAAAATATCTAGTAATAGTCCGGTGGCATTTTGGGAATTTTCCACTGAACCTGGCTTTGGGGTAGATAGTAAATTTACTTAGTGATTTTGAAAGGTTAGGGCATACAAATTGAAAAACCGTTTGTTACACTCTGTCATCATTGGGCGTTTTGAAAAATTCAAGATGGCGTCCAAATGGCAGCCAAGACAGTGGACAATTAAATGAGACATGAATAACAGCTGGTTTTTTATTAGTATCTTATATATTGGAACAAAAAATCATCAGAAATTATTAAAGATATACATGTGCTTTGGACAACAATACAAAATCAAATTTATGCAATTTACGTAACCATAAATAAAATGATACCTTTAAAATGCAATTTTATATGAAAATAACAATCCAAAAGGGAAAAAAGTAATAATGTTCATTTATTATTTTGAAGAATACGACCAAAACGTCAAACAAATTCAGATCAAAAAAAGTTTATACATGTATGCAGTTTATGTAATTTACGTTACCATAAAAAAACGTTGCCCTTAAAAAGCAATTTTATATAATCAAAAAGGAATAAAGTCGTTATGTTTATTTATCATTTGGAAGAATACGAATAAAATATCAAACAATTTCAGATCAAAGAAGTTCATACATGTATGTAGTTTATGTAACCAATCATTGTATGTTACCATAATTGGTATCATCAGTTCAATTAGACTTTAAAAATCTTACACATCGGTAAAGAAATGTTATCGTCATAAAATCATTTTTTTGTTTCATTCTTTTTTTGTACTTCACTAGTGTTGATTAATATTACAAAACACATACGTAATGAATGAATGTTAATTGAATAAAGTCGACCGAAAAAAAAACAAATTATGTCATACATGTGACTAGACAAAAGGAAGTTATTGCACATCAGTATTAATTCTATAAGAAACATTATCTGACAGATTCTCGGTTATCATAAAAATAGTACAGGACATTTTGTCAAACGTTCGCGTTCAACCCGACACAGCAATGTCCATCTACACTCGAACTGTTTGTTCATTTATTTATTTATTATTATTCATATTTTCACTATTTCTAAAACATGGTACATAGGAAATATATTACACAAAATGGGCATATAAAGTTACAGTGTTCAAACAAAAAACAAACAATATTTCTGAATATACAAATTGAGACTGTAAAATTATTAAAGGTATATAATTACAGTAAAAAATTGAAACCATGTCAAAAACGTTAAAACACAAGGATAACACAAAAAAGGAAGTAAATCCTTATTTCCATTGCGGTCCTTTATAAAATTATATGTAAATAACCAAGAAAACAACAACAAACTAATATGAAAAAATAATACAAATTTATCTTAGAGATAATTATTATCACAGAATAAAATTACTATCACAGAATTTACATCATTATCTAAGAATAATTGATATTTAAAATGTGTATAAAAACAACTTCAAACACTAGCAAGCAGATGGGCTTTGACGGTGGACTTAAACTGAGGGAGGTTCTTAACTTCTCTTATATGCTGTGGCATTTCATTCCAAAAAGTCCTCAATGCAGTAGATGTACATGCATAACACAAATAAGAGTGTTTGTTAAAGGTAAATTGTTGAATTGTTAGATATTACATAAGAATAACAGTAATTTATAAAAGACATCACAAAGCAAGAAAGGCTAATAAAGCTCAAACTGTAAGATAACCAGTAGGATAACAATTCTTGATTTCCCTTTTTATTTTTATTACGTGCTATATGACATTGAAACAAAGAAACATACTGATAGGAGTTCAGTCCAACCGATTCACTATGACAACCAGACTGACAGACCAAAATTTAATTTACAAGATGGTCTTTGTTAATATATTAAAAAGGGGTTAAATGTTAGATACTACTTTATGTTGTTATTATTTAGGTTTAAATGAAAGTCAAGTGTTCTCTTCACAGATGTACGTGATCAGAATTATCTAAAGTACAAAACTCAATAGAAACCTTCATAGAACAGTCGCATTTTATGAAAAGTTATTTATTTCTTAGCAGTTCTTTTAGTTGAGTTAATGTGCGTAGAAACTTTTACTACCACTTTCAGCTGTTTGGGACCTACTTGAATAAGGAAATGGTGCAACCCGAATGATGTAACATTGTGTTGTATAGATGTGTAGAGTGCTGTCACAAGGCAACACTATTTGCATAGTGGTTAAACAGCTTTACAACAGTACACAACAGTGAATAAGGCCACATAAGAAATCGCAAAAAAATAAGGGAGCTAGGTCAATTAATTTGCATCCCTAAAGTACAGGAACAGTGTCCATGGTCCCCATCCAGTCTAAATAGTTGTTGATGCTTATTTGAAGCACTAGTAATTTAGCAAAATATATTTCAAATGAATATTTTCAAAACATTTCTGCAAATTCATATTTGAATGACTTCTAGATACTGCTATATTGTACTTTGAAAAATTCTTCATTATGTTTTTGGCCATAAAACGTCCTATAAATTTGCACCAATTTATATAATGTTTTACTTTTTTGGATAAAGTGGATATGTGTAAATGATTGTTTTGTATTCAACAATTTCCATAAACTTCTTGAAGAACTTCTTGCGCAAGAATAACATGTAAGCACTGCGTGCATTCGGACCAACAATTATCATTGCCGGATGCCATTGTTTATATTGCTTGTGTTTCTGCCAGAAAATTGACACAGAAACTTCGTTAGTTAGTATGGGCTAATTAGCATGTTTTCTTACAATAAGATACATTTTTTTAAAGTTAATACATCAAAGTTCATAAAGAAAAAAATATATACGACAAGTTTATAATAATTAATATCATTTTGCACATAACACAGCAAAATAATATGTATGATTTTATGACCTAGGAATATACAACGGTGTAAAAAATCAATTGTCAAATTTCTCGATACATGGCATGGGTGTTTTTTTTGCAGGGATTTCTTTTATTTCTTTTCTATTCGCATGGATAAAGTCATACAAAAAAAATCTTTTTTAGGTTTCTGCTATCCAAATATGATAACTGTTATCATAGCAGATACTTTTATCTTAGTTTCGTTTGTTTTTGGCAAACCGCTTAGCGATAGATGTAATAAAAACTCATTATTATCATAATTATCAACGTTTTGAATACATTAAACACAGTACGAGGGTAAATTAAAATACACATGGACAGAAATGATACAATTTTTTAACTTATTCAGTGGAAAATTCTAGATGAGTAACGTGTTTATGTTTACCACTTGTGTTGAAGACACTTGTCTGAAGTCTCTGACTTAATACTGTTATGTCGAAAAGAAGGCAGTTACTAATTGAATAATTGCGTTAAAGTATTTCTTGTTTTGTATTCAACAATTTCCATAAACTTCTTAAAGAACTTCTTGCACAAGAATTACATGTAAGCAATGTGTGCATTTGAAACCTAAAAAAGGAAATTCCGTTTTATTATGTCAGAAATCTCAAAACTTTGGGCACGATTATTGCACGTTGTTATTTTATCATGTGAGACATAAGTTTTCTTAGTAAAGCTATTATTCTGGGTCTATCTGGCGATGTCGCACTAAACCCAGGGCCGATTAGACACCCATGTGGCACATGCGGAAGGGCTGTCACTTCGAACCACAGAGTTATTCAATGCGACTCATGCGATGGTTGGACCCATATTAAGTGTGGAAATGTCTCCCCAGACCAGTACAATGCACTAGGAGCATCTGATGATCCCTGGTTTTGCAAGAACTGTGTGATATTAAATAATTATCCTTCCGAAAGTGAAATGTTCCATTCAGTGATTCATTCTTTGAGGAAAGTAATACTAAACCGAATTCGAACATATCTTCAAACGATGACAGCTTAGACGAAAACATTCCTTCTGCATTTATTGTACACAAAGAACTGAGGAGAAAGCATCCAAATAAATTTATTACAGGTCATCTCAACATAAACAGCATAAGACATAAATTCAGTGAAATTTCTGAGATTTTAGTGGATAAATTTCTGACCTTTCGTTTATTTCAGAAACAAAACTAGATCCATCATTTAGAAATGAATTATTTCATATTCCAGGTTATAAGCTTGAGAGAAATGACAGAAACAGCAGAGGAGGTTGTATAGCTGCCTTTATTAGGTCGGAAATCCCTCACGTCGCAAACGGGACCTGGAAGCCAAAGACTTTACGTTTGAGGTAATATTGAACAATTTTAATTGTGTCATGTGTCTATAGACCTCCAAACATAAATGATAATGACTTTTTTTCAAAACTTAACACTTATGACAGATCATATCTTTACAACATTTGACCATTTTATGATTATTGGAGACTTAAACTATGATTTATTATGTTACAAAGGTCGATTTCTGGAAGATTTTGTTGAACTTTTTGATTTGCAATGTCTAGTTAAAGAACCTAAATGTTTTGTAAAAATTTGTACACCATCTCTACTACATGTCATACTTAAAAATTCCAAATCACTATGTATGAAAACTCAAAACTTTCCAACCGGAATCAGCGACTGTCATAATTTTATTTGTACTGTTGTCAACAACGCAACTCCAAAAAAATGAGAAAACTAAGATTAACTACAGAAGTTTAAAGCATCTAGATGTAAATGCTCTTAATACTGATCTGTCAAATATTAGAGTTCCTACAGTAAATGATTTTGACTCTAGTAAAGAATCAGTAAATACATTATATGAAACATTTGATTCTGCTGTGTCTGATAAGTATAATAAGCATGTACCGGAAAACAGATGTATAAAAAAGCAAAACAAATTCCATATATGAATAAAAATCTACGTAAAGCTATATAACAGAAAAAAATGTATCTTCACAAATATCAAAAATCTAGAACTAGTGATCATAGTGACTAATAGAAAACAATGAAATTTAGTAAACAAATTAAAGCACAAGTCAGCAAATATGTATTTTCAAGAAAGGTGTATTGGGGGAGCACAAACCTCAGACTTCTGGAAGACAATTAAACCTTTTTTATCTAATAAATCATGTTCAGACATACCTAAACTTATTATAAATGAAAAAGACAGTATCATTTTAAGTGATGCGGAAAATGCTGAAATTTTTAACACTCATTTTGCAAATGTAGCCGATTCCATCGGCAAAGATTATAATTTTAACCCGGCCAATCATCCCAGTCTTGATAAAATAAGGGAAAATAAACCTTCTAATTCAGTGAAGTAGATATGTCTGATGTTTCTAATGCAGTACATTTGTTAAATGTAAAAAAAAGCTATAGGAGTTGACAAAATCTCTGCCAAATTACTAAAGATAAGTAAACCAGCTCTGACAGAACCCCTTTCAAATTTGATTAATATATCAATTTCTACTAGCTCTTTCCCCAATAAACTTAAACTGGCTCAAGTCACCCCACTATTTAAGAAAAATGATTCCTTTGATAAGTCTAATTAATTGACATGTAAGTATCCTGCCAATGCCTTCAACAATCTTTGAACAGATCATTGCAAACCAACTTACAGCTCATTTTAATGATATGTTTAGTCAGTATCTATGTGCTTTCAGGAAGGGTCACGGTTGTCAGACAACTTTACTTAAACTGCTGGAGGACTGGAGGCAGACTCTAGACAGTAACCAGTACGTCGCTGCAGTACTTATGAATCTCTCTAAGGCATTTGATTGCCTACCTCATGACATCCTCTTGTCAAAGCTTACTGCCTATGGCCTGTCAGAGCTTGCATCCAGACTCCTCAGTCTTATCTCTCTGAAAGGAAACAACAAATCAAGTTAGGAACAACTCTCAGCTCCTGGGCAAATATAACAAAAGGGGTACCTCAAGGATCAATACTGGGGCATCTACTGTCCAATATTTTTATAAATGACATTTTTTACTTTATTAAGAAGTCTACCTTGTACAACTATGCAGATGACAACATCCTTTCCCTGTAAATCCCCAAATTTTGATGAGCTAATTCAAACTCTCCAATCAGAGAGCAATATTCTTATTGATTGGTTCCGTATAAATAAAATGCAAGCCAATCCTGAAAAATTTCAATCAATTGCTGTTGGCAAATCCACCTCCTAAAAAAACCCTCTTTTAATATTGGTAATGCCACAATCACTTGTGATAAGATTGTTAAACTACTTGGATTTGACCACCATATTAAATGTCTACGTATGAAGGCAGCCACTCAAATAAACATTCTGAAAAGGATAGGCAAAAATCTAAACGTTTTATCAAATTTTAATTTCTGTCCAATGACTTGGCATTTCTGTTCGGAAGCCAATATAAGAAAGATGGAGAAATTACAAGAGAGAGCACTCCGTTTTGTTTACAATAATTACAGTCTGTCTTATGATGACTTGTTAGACAAGGTAGATCTTCCATCCCTGCAAATAAGGCGCATGAGGTCTATGGCAGTAGAAACTTTCAAAATTGTAAATGGTATGTCCCCACCAGTGCTATCAGATCTTATTGTTAAACGAGAATCAAGTATTTATTTTAGATATACAAATATGCAGGTACCTCATGTCAGAACAACAACTTATGGTAAAATATTTTAAGTACGCTGCTCCATCACTGTGGAACTCCCTTCCAGAACACTTCAGAAAATGCTCAAACTTTGCTCAATTCAAATATCTCATCCTCTTACGGAATGGTGAGCTTTGTAAATGTAAAAGTTGTAAAGTTATGGGAGTGTCATAGTGATATGGAGCGGCATAAAATGCATGTACGCTTAATTTTGTGTATTATGCTCAGTTTGTTAGCTTTTATGTGTCATATAAGAATCTTATTCATGTTGCTTAGCTCTTTTATTGCTAGCTATAAATATGTTTAAGCTGCTACTCAGTAAATGTTGCTTGCTTACTATTGTCCTGTTATATCATGTCAATGCATGCATGTGTTGCTAGTTATATATGCTTTTGATGTTGTTGCATGAAAATTTGTAAAATCTGTTGAAACTGCTTGAATTACACTTTGTCTTTCAGCTTTTTTACGCTTGTTATACATATTTATCATGTTTTATAGTCGGTTGTACAAACTCGTATGAGCTTAATATGTTTATGTTACTTATCTTGTCGACTTTAAATAAAACTTATATTTTTTTATCTTAAGGTTACACAGGTACATTTGTTATGTGAATTGTCCGCCGACCATAACTGAAAATGTATCGATTAACTGACAGTGAGCACATAAAAACAACTAAGATTTCTAATGTAGTCAACAGACGTATCTAAAGTTTAAACAAACCGATTTGAATGTGGGAGTTATATACTAAGTACAGGTTTTTTTTGTCCGTACAAGTGTCGTTGAACGGATGAACGCACTTCTAGCTTGCATATTGTTATCATGTTATCAATATGCAAGCTATTTATGTCGTGCAACCAGAACGAGACAGTTACTATAAATATAACATGTTATAATTTTTAATGTGTTCTGGATTATTTAATTTTGTAAACAAATGGCCGAATCGCCAATGCAGTTAAATTCCATATGATAAATTAAGTACTTTGGATATGATTAGAATTTTGAATCAAAGGATTTGAAAGGAAATATGGCGTATTTGTTTAGAACAAGCAAGTATAAATCGACAAAATGGCGGCAAGTTAACATAGCCCACTCAGTCTTTCATGAAATGATTAAAGTAATTAGTAACAAAATAAAGGACTTGTTCATATTCCAGAAACTCCAGAGTCTTCTACAAAATTAGTCGGTTTGTTTAAACAGATGCAGAGGAAAAATTCTATGACATTTTTCTTCCTTGTATATATAAACACCAAACGGGGAAATTAAGCCATTTAGCATGGGAAAAAATGTTATAACAGTGTAAACCTCGAATTAAGCGCGCGGGCAACACGTACGCTCGTTGATATCTTGGAACGAAGTGTATGCCTGCATTCTCAAGCAATTGCGAAAGTAAGAAAATGAAAATAATCACGAAATGATGGATACTTTAGTAGAAACAAAATATACATAATAGTAGACGATCGATTTGTACGTTCCGGTTGTAAAAGAATGAGTAATGTATGACTTGGTAATAATCATTTGGTTTCGTTATTTCGACTTAAAATTAAAGACACACTATCCGAGCGTTATTAGACAAAATTAACCAAGTATTGCTTATCTCGATGTCATTTATTTTAATATCGTTTTAAACTTACCCTTGTTTAATTTACGTCACATAAAAATATATACATGTATGACACAACCGGCTTGAAGAATAACGTAATTCGACAAAATTAGAACAAGTTTATTAAAAGCTGACATCCTCGTTAAATAAAGATATTATTTTATATTAAAAATATTAAGAACACGTTATTGCAGCCCAAACATGTAAATTCATTATCGGGGATCAAATACTTGTAATGGGTCAGGTTGAAGTACATGTAATGGCCTTATTGAAACCAAAAGGAAGCATTCACAAAACTACTTTTGCGACGTTTTGACGCACGGTACAATAATCGAAGAGACAGTAATATTGTTTGGAAAGAAAATACGCGGGCATTATTTTCGGAATGACGATTTTGGAGTACATTGTAAAGTCTGAATTAAAAACGTGTTATTAGTATACTTTGTATAGATGAATGGAATTAAAAACGAAAAACTAAAATGTCACGTTAATTAAATAGAATCACATTTGTAATTTTGAGCAGAATAAAACAGAATGTGTGAAGAAGGCTTTTTCAGCAAACGTCAAAACCTACTCTCCTCGTACAAATAATTCAGATGATTTAAATATTCTCTTACCCAGCAGGTAACTATATTGTTCCTAAAATTATTTCCCAGAAATTTCATTCACATAGTTGTATTTACATGAATGGCTGTAGGCCTTAGCGTGATGATTCGATTCAATAGGTTTAGCCACATTATGTCGTATGTAATGTACACTTTACAGGAAAACCAATCATATCATACTACAATGGTCACATGTCATTCACTGCATCACGAGTAGTTATGTTGAAACTGGTTCCCGTTGACTTGTGTGTACAAAGCCAACCCTTTGTTGCACTGCAACATGGAACGGGAAACAGTTTACAAATATGTACAGCTGGAGTTAATTCCCTTTGTACATATAATAAGTTTAATATGGACTTCTTAACTGGTAAACAAACGGATGTCATCTTGGATGACTAGATATTTTGCGCGCGTGACTGGGTCATGGCGGTATTCAACATGACATCAGGGATGGAGGAGTAGTATAATAATTTATTTTGAATAATTTTCTCTTTTGACTAGATCATGTGTTTGCTAAATCAACTAATGCTTTATTAGGCATTTGAATGACATTATATTGTAATATATTAGAGTAAATACTAGAAATATCCCACATTCAAATCGGTTTGTTTAAACTTTAGATACGTCTGTTGACTACATTAGAAATCTTAGTTTTTTTTATGTGCTCACTGTCAGTTAATCGATACATTTTCAGTTATGGTCGGCGGACAATTCACATAACAAATGTACCTGTGTAACCTTAAGATAAGAAAATATAAGTTTTATTTAAAGTCGGCAAGATAAGTAACATAAACATATTAAGCTCATACGAGTTTGTACAACCGACTATAAAACATGATAAATATGTATAACAAGCGTAAAAAAGCTGAAAGACAAAGTGTAATTCAAGCAGTTTCAACAGATTTTACAAATTTTCATGCAACAACATCAAAAGCATATATAACTAGCAACACATGCATGCATTGACATGATATAACAGGACAATAGTAAGCAAGCAACATTTACTGAGTAGCAGCTCTTTATACCTTGTTTAATATATAAACACATTTTATTTGTGGTAACATTAATTACCCACGTTATTCAATTTTAGTACACTGACAATTAAGTTAGCATATATCCGATATTTGTTTTTAATGTTTATATACTAAATCAATAGGTGAATATTAGTTGAGAGCATCCTACCATATACCGTACAGTCATTTGCAAAATGAAAACAAGAAGATATAATGATAATTGAATACAATATTAATTAATCTTTTCTTTAGAATGAAATTGTGTTTTAATAAAATGTTTATCTTTTGTTTCCCCACTGAAAAAGCGTCCCTGAAGCATTAAAGACATACCTACGACCTTTCGTTACCATTAACATTAGACCACTCTGGTTGTTTTTCTCGGAACTAATATTGAAAAAGTAATAAAGCCATTTATAAGTTTCGAGTGTTTTTATCTTAATCAATAATCTCCCGTCTTGTTCATGTAGTAGCTCACTAATTGATGCTCTCACTTAATTTTCAAATAATCATGTAAGCAATTTTTAGATAGAAAATTGTAAATGTCTCCTTCTAGAAATCGAAATAATGTAGCTAAAGGGATGTTTATCTGTTTTAATGTACAAAATAATTAGTAAAATTAGGAGTTTCATTTAGCCGACGAACACTTTGACTCCCAGTATACTTCAAGAGTATGTCACTGTATAAGACCAAAAACAGATTCCAATGATTCTTATTTATTTCTATGGAAACAAAGACGTCCATTTCACTTTCTTTCATTTTTGTCCCTATCATTCTACCTACAATTATTTATTGAGATATATGGATACTTAAATCTCTTATTATTTTTAAAGGGTAATGAAAAGTATGACTTCAGTTATATTCTGTATATTATGTTAAGTTAACTTTTCGGACGATTTTGAAATGCAAGTAGGTTTTATTTTCGATAAAATATAGCCTGCATTTTGCTGATCACAATTCCTACTGTATTTGCCGTTAGATTATTTTAGACTGCGTGAAGTTTCACATTTATCGAACAAACAAATCACCTATAACGTGTACACATTCTTGTATCCGACATTATACAATATATTGCAGTTGCATATAGTAAACATTTGATAATAAGACATCGGAAAAGTCAGTATATCATTTTCGTGAACGATTACATGATTTTTAAGTAAAACAAAAGCGGTTACAGTCTCTTTCAAAAATTCATTTTTGTAAGTTCAGACAAATTTGTATTTGGGAATCAAAGGAACTATTTGATATATCCACATCTCATTAATTATGATTCTTCTAAAGTTGACATTTTAATTGACATTTTAGTTACCGATTTCATCACCGTCAACCATACCAGCCCACATTTATCATACACAGGACTTCATGTTTGTTTCTTGTTTGACCCAACGAAACAAATTCTTCAAAAAAAGAGTCGTTTAACTTCTTAATCATGTTGGGTTTGGATTTTGGGGAATTGCAGATAAAATATAGATAAAAATACTTCATGACTAAAGTTCCTCCTTCCTTTCAATCAAACGAGAAATGTTTTGTCATCTAGCGATCTGGTTTATATTTTCTTCAATTGATCACCAACCTGCAAATATTTGTGTGACATTTTATACCTAACATATCAAAAGAACACTGGCTCCGAGCAAACATCTTTTCTGTTTATATTGTTTAGTTCTTTCTGTGTGATTTTTTGTAGATGGCAGACCCCGTTTAAGTTAAAAATCAAAGTGACTTTTACATTAATGACTATAACATAAACACATTCTCAGCTACATTTTCTATGTTTTTACTGACTGCAGCTGAATTTAACTGAATTTTGTAAATATTGACTTAACTTTTGGCTTTATGTATAGATATAAGTTTGGGCTGTATAATATCGTACATTCTTACCATATGAATATCTCATAATTCATTGTTTGTTACAGGCACTGGTGAAACCCTTCTGATTTATTTTGCATACGGACAAATAAATGTTTTTGGGTAAGGCTGAATTAATAAGAGATTGTGGACGGAAATACAGCTTACGTTACGAGATGTTACAAACGGGTAAGAAATGTAAAATAGCATTCCTTGATATTTTATCTACAAACTTTCTGCTGTTTCGGACATATGAATGAAAAAACAATAGAAGTTTTAGTATTTTATGATACAATTACAAAAATTTCTACTACACATGTAACAAACGTCCGTTGAATTCTAACGAATCTCGGTCAAAATCAAGAGAGCACCCTTCGGCAAAGCAATCATAGAGCATGAAATCTAGCACTAGGATGTAAATCTGAAATAATTTTCAAATTTCATTTGATGTCGGTACGGACACATATGTATTGTGTATTTGATACAATTAAAGATGTTGTAAATACGAATGCTTACTAATAAAAGTAATTGATATTCTGATATATATTCACCAATACGATGCTTATTACGGGAGATAAGGGACTGCTGGAAGTATGGAGGAGTCGTTAGACCAACTTAATGTTATAGTGAGGTGATGCATATTGTAACATTAGGACCCACTTCCAGTCATCATAAAACGTTAAAGGCTCGGAAAAGCAGGAATCTCTCCGTCTAGTAACAGGACCTGGCCTAAAATGTTCGCTTAATTACTAGATAGGGTGTACAAACCAGCTCTGTATACCATAAGGGTGCCAGCTTATGACGAACTTATATCGTTATCCCCTGAGTCAATAAATGTCTATTAGTTGTAATCGAATGTACAAACGTCGTATTAAGTACTGTGCGATGTTGCTGACAATAATATTAAACAAATTACATGTATCGCCAATTCAATGAACGACGCCTGTTAAAAAATATGAAAAGGCACAATGTATATCATATTCTGTTTTTTAAAGTCTTCCCATGTATGGCCATGTTCAACTTGAATTTCGGAACTCAGTCCTTAAGCTTACCCATCCACTGCATTATCAAAGAAACTAATATGTTTCATTTGTGAATAACATGTACATATGAACAGTACGAATGATAGCATTATTTTGTCAAACAGTTAAAGTAAAGTAAGAGCAAGAGAAAACACGTAGTCCTTACCTTGGATAGAACCTTACACCGCTTGTACTGTATGCGGACACTCAACCATGTCGCTAAAGGGTTAACCCAACAGCAAATCTGTTGAAAGTGGCCAATATTCATATAATCAACAATTATCATTTCTAATCACTTTGACATTCTTCAGTGTAGCAATACAACGTGACTATGACGTCATTAAATACATCAAATCCAAGACGAAATTGTAAACATTTGCTCAGCTTAGAAAACGAATAGTCGTAATTATTTTATTTCTTCACCGAATTTTATGAAACATACGCCAGTCTAAGGGGAAAAATATAAGCTTTCCACGAACTGTAGGATCTCCATCAGTAGCTAAGCCGTTTTTCTAGCACCCTTGAAATTCGTTTGTATGTGAGCGGACTACAGTCCAAAGCCGTCTTATTTTCCTTGCATTATCTACTCTATGCATGATTGATGAGTCAAATTTACATCAACCGGGAACACCTGTTCTGTCTGTTTTGTACAATTCATGCTACAGTTTAAAGCTGTTTTTTTAGATTTGGCTAGATTGATAGACGGAGGCTAAAATCAAAGGTGAAATGTGCCAAGCAGGAGGGGAGTCGGAATGCAAAAGCAAAAGGGACATTACCAGTGCGATTTTAGACCGCCAGACGGAACAAAACTAAATTGCTAACAGCAGTTTTTAAACGCTTGACATGGATGACATTACATGAATTAGTCAAAACTTTTATATTTTATGTTGTGGCCTATTCCAGTTAATTATATATACCACACAAGGAAGGAAGGCAAAATAAAGAAATTATATTTGGGGATGTTCAAATTTGTTTTTGCTTCTACATTAGGAGGGGTGAAAACATTTTTTCACTTCTGGAGGGGGTCAATATATTATTTTAAACATTAATCGTCTTAAGGTTACATTTTTAACTTCTTGAGCAACACTTTGTTAACATAAAGCAATGACCTTCTAATAATATTCCCGGAATAATATTTTAACCATTTTGAGCACCAGGTTAGGCATCACTCAATCTATTGTCCAGGGTATGTCAGGGGTAAAGATTTAATGCTTCATAACAGTCTGTTCAACTTGTTTGTGTTCTTGATTTAATGATATCTACATTCAAAAATATTGTGTAGTTCAAAATTATTTCACTCCGAATTGTAGTCTGTAGGCTACCGTTCCATGTTGCAGTAAATACATCAACAGGTACCAGTTTAATCTACATTCGGTCTTAAAATAGATGAGTTCACATTGAAAAGTACATAGCGAACAAAAAAAAGATCTAAATACTGATTATTCTGATAAAGTTTGGCTGACTTTTTGTTTCGATTAACTTTGGTATACAAACTTTTGGTCTGATTTACTTCAGCGTTTTGAAGAAGATTGTTATACATATGTTTTTGTTGCTTTTGGGTTGATGCAGATAGAAACGGCGACACACATGTAGGAATGCGATTAATTGCTTTTCATAAAAAGTAATTGCATAGATGGTCAAATTTAGTGTCAAAATTAGTATATTGGTGATTCTTTTTATGTCAATTAAATTTTTGAATTTAGAATTTTCTGATTTCAAATTTGAAAGTGCCTTCCTTTAATGGTATATATTCAAATAGACTAGACCTAATTTATAGACCTTTGATTAAAACAAACTAGAGCTTAGTCACAGAGGTTACTAATACCCCGCCGGCACTTTGACACTAAAAATCTGTAAGTATCCACTATACGGCTAAGTTCAAAGGGACATAACTCTGCTATGAGTTAATCGCTGAGCATGAAAATTGTGTCTTGCGTGTCTCACTTCATGGTGGTAACATATTCCAAGTTTCATTGCAATCGCTTAAAGACATTGAACCAGGAATGCGATGGCTTGGGACTGTAGTCCGCTCACATACAAACGAATTTCAAGGTTTCACCGGGTGCTAGAAAAAACGGCTTAGCTACTGATGGAGATCCTATAGTTCGTGGAAAGATTATTTAATGTAACGTTTGCATCATGTGCAGTGTTTTATGCTATCATATCACAGAAATAAATATATCAATTTATCTTAAGTTAGTAATAATAATTTAGGGAAAATATAAAGAAACTCAGTAAAGTTTATCTTTTTAATTACGAAGTATAATAAGAAAAGTAAAAAGTTATAAGACACTACAAACAACAAAACAAATTCGAATAAAATGAAAAACAAAAACAAGCATTTTCAGGAGACATTATTTTCATGTTTCATGTTATCAGTGTATCTTAGTGTACTTTATGATGTCCGTGAAGTTGGCAGCCCAGCAGCCTAGCAGCCTAGCAGCGTGAAGTTGGCAGCCCAGCAGCCTAGCAGCGTGAAGTTGGCAGCCCAGCAGCCTAGCAGCCCAGCAGCGTGAAGTTGGCAGCCCAGCAGCCTAGCAGCCCAGCAGCGTGAAGTTAGCAGCCCAGCAGCCTAGCAGCCCAGCAGCTTAATATATTTCTACAGTTAAACTGCACCACAAATCATGCAAAAACTTAAAAACGCATGAAGTAATAACATTATGTTGCTGTCATGTTTATTAGAAGAAAAAAATACGATTTTTATCGATTTTGTGAATCTGGCAGTGTAGCGGCCGCATAGCGGACTATTATAGTCAAACATAAAATGCACAAGAAATCCGGCTAAACACTTACGAATCGATGATATAATTCGATTTCATACCTTTAACGTTCATTAGATGAGAACTTACACATTTTTCTTTTTTTTGTGAAGTTGGCAGCCCAGCAGCGTCACAGCGTAATCTATATTTCTACAGATAAACTTCACAACAAATCAAGAAAAATACTTCAGAATGCATAAAATAATGTCAGTCTGTTGTTTAAACATTAATTAACAGAAAATATATAATTTTCATATATTTTTTTTCAATGTGAAATTAGCCGCTGCTAGCAGCGTGAAGTTGGCAGCCCAGCAGCGTAACAGCGTAATCTATATTTCTACAGATAAACTTCACAACAAATCAAGAAAAATACTTCAGAATGCATAAAATAATGTCAATCTGTTGTTTAAACATTAATTAACAGAAAATATATAATTTTCATATATTTTTTTTCAATGTGAAATTAGCCGCTGCTAGCAGCGTGAAGTTGGCAGCCCAGCAGCATAACAGCGTAATCTATATTTTTACAGATAAACTTCACAACAAATCAAGAAAAATACTTCAGAATGCATAAAATAATGTCAGTCTGTTGTTTAAACATTAATTTACTAAAAATATATGATTTTCATTTTTTTTCAATTTGAAATTAGCCGCTGCTAGCAGCGTGAAGTTGGCAGCCCAGCAGCGTCTAATTTCACGCCCATTTTTTTTTTTTGAAAAATCATATATTTTCATTTAATTAACGTTCAAACAACAGACTGACATTATTTTATGCATTCTGGAGTATTTTTCTTAATTTGTTGTGAAGTTTATCTGTAGAAATATAGATTACGCTGTTACGCTGCTGGGCTGCCAACTTCACGCTGCTAGCAGCGGCTAATTTCACATTGAAAAAAATAATATGAAAATTATATATTTTCTGTTAATTAATGTTCAAACAACAGACTGACATTATTTTATGCATTCTGAAGTATTTTTCTTGATTTGTTGTGAAGTTTATCTGTAGAAATATAGATTACGCTGTTGCGCTGCTGGGCTGCCAACTTCACGCTGCTAGCAGCGGCTAATTTCACATTGAAAAAAAATATATAAAAATTATATATTTTCTGTTAATTAATGTTTAAACAACAAACTGACATTATTTTATGCATTCTTAAGTATTTTTCTTCATTTGTTGTGAAGTTTATCTGTAGAAATATAGATTACGCTGTGACGCTGCTGGGCTGCCAACTTCTCAAAAAAAAAATGAAAAAATGTGTAAGTTCTCATCTAATGAACGTTAAAGGTATAAAATCGAATTACATCATCGATTCGTAAGTGTTTAGCCGGATTTTTTGTGCATTTTATGTTTGACTATAATAGTCCGCTATGCGGCCGCTACACTGCCAGATTCACAAAATCGATAAAAATCGTATTTTTTCTTCTAATAAACATGACAGCAACATAATGTTATTACTTCATGCGTTTTTAAGTTTTTGCATGATTTGTGGTGCAGTTTAACTGTAGAAATATATTAAGCTGCAGGGCTGCTAGGCTGCTGGGCTGCTAACTTCACGCTGCTGGGCTGCTAGGCTGCTGGGCTGCCAACTTCACGCTGCTGGGCTGCTAGGCTGCTGGGCTGCCAACTTCACGCTGCTAGGCTGCTAGGCTGCTGGGCTGCCAACTTCACGCTGCTAGGCTGCTAGGCTGCTGGGCTGCCAACTTCACGGACTTTACTTTATGTACTTACTCTAACAAGGTTTCACATACATGTAAGCAATATTGACGTATAAAACAAATCAAAGCTCTGAAGGTTCTGCTGTTGTTCGGAACAACAAAGCAGTCGAAAGTTGAATTTCGTTGTAGGGTGAGGTATTGGGCTGGGATTTGGAAACCGAACGATGGTTCGCGCATGAATTTTGATTCAGACTAAAGTACTATTAATGCTTTTCTACACCCGCTATGCAGTTGTTAAAGTTGTTCCCGTTCCATGTGATTTCAGTACTTTGATTTATGTTTCCCATCTGATCACCAAAAGTTGTTCATCAATTAGCATAATATCATGAAGTCTACATTTGATATCTGCCCCTTTGTATACTCAACTTATACAGAATGTAATATCTCATACATGAACACATGCTTGAAGGAAAAGTTACACGTTATAACCATCATATTAATTGATTAAAATTTCCCGACGAACCACTTTTTTTTTAAATATCTGGTTGACTCATAGTTATCAACGCATCGTCCATGAATTCAATGATGATGACTTCTATACGTTTACAATAGAAGCTAGGAACCAGACTAAATTAACATATACAACTAGAGAATTATGACGGTCATCCTTCCTTGAAATGTGTGTACGGATAGTAAATATTGTAGTAAAAAGGTAAAATGTAAAGGATAGATTTATAGTCTGAAATTATATACATATTCAACCGACTTTCACAAGTTACCCCCCCCCCCCCCCGTACCGAACAACAAAAACAGAAAATATTATAAACATTTTTGTAACTTTAAATCAAATTGTTCTTATTATGATTTCGTACAAAAATATAACACACAAAAGTCAATCAATGGGAAAAAGTGGTTTAGAAAAATGTATTTCTCCATACTTAATGGCAGAGATTCCACTCGATAGATAATTCTTTAACATCGCACTTTCTTCTACATATTCTGTTTTGGCGTTCCTACAACAAGGATCGACTAAACTGGCGGTCACTGGTTGAACTTGGTCAGCCGTTGCGTTAAGGGAGTCATGCTGTTTATTATTCGTCCCCAGTCCATGTAAGATAGTTTCTAACTTCTCACTCTTTAGGGGTTTGTCGATCTTTTCTTTTCGACCAGTTTTGTCCCTATGACTGCAAGATGAGTCATTTTTGATATCTGCAGATTAATGATACAGTCATGTATTACATAACATTAACAGAGATCAATTGAAGTTTTGTATTTTCTTTTGTAACCTTCGTCGACGGATAAAACTGACAAATGAAATATCAAATTTATTTTATTTCAGTTTTATTAATCGAATAATTATTTATAAAGGTGTACTTCTTGGAGTGGGGAGGGTAAATGAATAATAATAACCTGCAGGGTTCATCAGGGTCGTGTCTATTCCGACTTTGGTTGTTTTGGTTCGTTCGGTCGAAATAGTTTCAGTGGACGTCAGATTTCGTTTAGTATTGTTGACCACTTCCCGCTTGTTTATTTTGGTGCCTTGACTGCAACAACCACTTTTGCTCGTTCATACATGTTTACTTGCAACTGTGTAAGTAGATATATACTGATTAACACTATTGAGCAATTTAATTTTATTATTTAATGAAACTAAGAGATTGAAGGGTTTGATTTTAAGGCAGCATTCGAACTATGGATCAACTTTATTTCTATAAATTTCTTAAAAGTATATATGTGGAATAATTAGCTGGCTCAATGTTTTCCATGCCTCTTAGAACATCTACGTGTGATTAAATAAAACTGACTTCATTTGTGGAAGCAGGGAAAGTGTGACTTATTGATTCATGGAGTAGATATATCAACATTTAAAAGCTTGTTAATAATAAAGAATTAGGACCTTTATTAGAGCTGACTGTAGTCAACTATTGTTTATAAACACATCTAATGCACCTTAATTTTGTATCTAAGGACTTATTAATATTTGTGAGATATGTGTGAAATATTCGTTTCAGATGTATGCATAAACCCGAAGAAATATAATGTCATGTAAGCATCCCGGCGTGACAGACAGACGGGCCGGTAATAGTAAGATAACTATAAAAATGCCTTTTTGTACCGGTTAGTTAATGGGAACGTTTTATGTTTAATTGTCAAAATCTCCCCGCACGCAGTATCACAATTCCGTCCGGTAGAGAAAATCATAGCACGCAGTATTTGTATGTTTAAATGTCGGGTATCAGACATTATATCACAATGCAATAATTATGTTCTTATAATAGTTATGGTTACAATTGTGATTCCTTATAATGAAAACGACGAAGTATTGATACATCGATAACATTGTCAACAGCATTATAAAAGTAAATGTTTTATCAACTTAAATACATTTAATAAAAACAAGTATTACCTCTTCAATTAATAACTCCTTATTATATCTTTACCACAATAACCGTTTTACTTTACACACACTCAAACGCGAATGCATGATCTAAATTGATGTATGGCCTACTTCATTTACATTATTGGTTAGTTTTATTTGTTGCGATAAATAACCGGCAAAGATAATATATGTAAAATGAGCTTGTATTCAAGCTTCGGTATTCATGGATATGATTGGTTTTATATATATCGTATTGTATTATATGAATTTCTTACTATTTCATTCTCATGTAGGTAAAATACTTTTAGATTTATTATTTTAATTTAACTACTGACCTTGATGTTTATAATGTATTATATATATATATATTGTATGACTATGTACTATGTACTCGTCTTGAATAAAGTTCTGTTCTGTTTTAGATAAACTACAGTATATATTATTGATATTTGCGATCAAAACAATACTATTTCGGATGCACAATTTGGTTTTAGGAAAGGTCGATCCACTGTTGACGCACTTTCTGTCTTATTGAATATTGTTCAAAACTATATAAATGATAATAAGAGACTGTATTGTGTTTTTGTAGATTTAAAAATGGCATATGATTGTATATATAGAAATGCATTATGGATGAAATTGTACAAGGTTGGAATTGATGGTAAAATATTGAGAATAATAAAAGATATGTATGATAAGGTTAAATCGTGTGTACGATCATGTAATACTTATTCTGACTTTCTTTTAATATGCTGTAGGGCTACGACAAGGGGAGGTAATATCACCAGTACTATTTTCGTTGTTTGTAGAAGATCTGGAGCTATATTTACAAAATGACATTGACTGCGGTCTCAGTTTTGATGATATTGTACTTATTTTATTACTGTTTGCTGATGATATGGTTATTCTCGGTAAATCGCCTGATGAAATAAATGCTAGTTTACAATTGTTAAATGATTACTGTACAGAGTGGAGTTTAGAAGTGAATATACAAAAAACTAAAGCTATGGTATTTCGAAAAAGTGGTGGGCTGTTTATAAAAACATTTTATGTATAATGGAAACAGATTAGAAATTGTTAACGATTTTACGTATCTGGGGACTGTTCAGTTAGGCCACACCAATTTAATAACTTGTTCATCGGATTTTTTTCTGAAAAGAGCAAGCGAGCGAGCGAAATATTTTTATTAATATTATTTTTTACTTTTCCAATTTGACCGAGCGAGCGAGCAAGCGAAAAAATAATTTTAATATTTTTTTTATTTTCCTTCTTTCAAAACAAGCGAAAAAATCTAAAAAGTTTTTCTATTTCAAACAAGCATGTGATCAAGCAAATAAAGAATCTGTTTTTTTTATTAGTTTCAATAACCCTTAGGTTCACCAGTGAAAACACATTTAATGTCTTTATTCTATTCTTTTTTATATGAAAATTGATAAATCACCCATAAAGAAACACACAAATAATAGATTAAACTTACAGAACAATACCATGTATACTATATTCTTGTTACAATTACTAAGATAAAACGACATAATATTGTATACTGGATCTATCACTGGAATGACACTGGACACAACTTGGACACAATATATAACTGTTTAATTTTGGAGACATGTTTTAAAAGAATTTACCCTTAATTCCTATATGATGACACACACCAAATATTCTAAGATATCTTCAGTATACTGGTATACTTAAATCGATAGAAATAACAATAATCTGTGTGAATGTGCCATAAAATTCTGTGTCAAAAGTCACATTTTTAATATTGAACTTAAAATTTTACTTTGCATGTTAATTTGACTACTGATAACCGATGTCAACGTACTTTAGCCACTCCGTGTACAACTACCGTCTGAACAGTGCTATTCTAAATCGTTCTTTACAATGGGTATCATGGGCTAACGAAAGTTGGTTTAAGTTTAACTTGTCAACGTTTCGGTGACATGTCATGTAAACTCAGATTATTTGAAAAGCGAATTTTCGAGAATAGGCGATTTTTACCATGACACCGGCAGTTATTCACCATTGCACCAGTTTCGTTTTCTAAACGGGTTTTAATGTGTGATTTTTCCACACACAACAAATTAAATATTCAGTTTCTGAAGGCTGGGCAAAATCGAAAGAGTCTCGCCGTCACAAACAGTTGGACTAGGCCACGAGCGCTACCATCTTGGGAACTAACGTCACCCGTATTCTATCTACGATAATCGATGTGTTTCTGATTGTCTATGATATCGCGTGCAATTAACATTCTTCTTAGGTTTAAGCATTCGGAATTACCGAATAAATTCATTTAAATATCATCTCGGTATCGTAAAGAGAGCCGCATATATAATGGAGCAACACCGCAGAATACAATTCTGTAGTGATAAAATCCGGGACACCGTACCGTTCCGGATTTTTTTAAAGATGTCGGCACGAGCAAGCGGTCGGAAGCAAAAAACAAAAAATAATGTTACTTTTCTAATTTTGATAAAAAGCGAGCGGCAAATCCAATTAACAAGTTATCAAATTGGTGTGGCCTTAGGATAATGTGATAGTGACGTTTCATTTTATGTGTACACAAATGTTTACATCCATTGTCTGAACAGGTAAAATGGGTTTATAAGAAACAAATATAGTATTATAATTTAGCAATAAAATTGTAGATGTCTGGTTGGCGCAGTTGGTAAAGCCTTTAAAAATGCCCAGAACAGCGAAAGATTTATCGCGTGTTCGAACCTCACCGGTTGTCTATTTTTTTCTTCTTCAAATTGTTCTCAGACGCAAATGAACTGTAGTACATCTAATATTTTAGTAGTAAACTGTAAAGAAAAAGAATGCATTATTCTGTTTAACGCGAAGTGTGTAATGCAAAAGTTCTTGAAGTATTAGTACCGTGCACAAGTATTTCGTGCCAACTTATCTGAAGGCCAACTACGCAAGTGAGCTAAATATAGTTGAAATAGATGGACTTTTAATACCGAACCAATCGTTATTACCAGAATTACGACGAATTGTCTGTGACTATTTTTCATCAGGTTTGTTACATGTAAAAGATATACGAAACGATTAAAATGATAATCATAAAAACACTAGATCTAATATAATCCTTACAAAACGACAAAAAGAAAAACGACAAAATTAACGAATTTTTAAAATAAAATATAGAAATAAAATATAATTTGTAAAATATTACTAGATCGCGGTCTCACACCGATATTTTCACAACAATAGATGTATCAACAGACAACATCGTTACCAACTGCGTTACGCCGTCCGGTAATGTGCTGCACGAAATTTGTAAGGCATATAGTCAGCCTACATGTCTACTGATAATTTAACAATGGTTTTACACCGTAAAAGTGGACTCGACCACTGCGTCACTCTACAATTATCCTAACTGAACAGTAAATTATATCATTTGTCACGTGTTAAGGGGACACAATTCTCAACTTTCAAAATAAAACATAGAAAATAGTTACATGGCCAGTTGAAATAATTACTTGGGGAGTCTATACAAAAGTATTGGTAAGTTGTTAAAACATTAGTGTAGACATGTTATATTCACTATTTGAAGGATATAGACCAGCTTCCACTGATTAATCAAGAAAACAACACCGTTAAAAACGGTTAATGAAAGTACATTCAAACTCAAAATGTAACGAACAGTTCGTGAACCAAATTAGTTTTTAAACAATACGAAGTAACACTGAACATTGTACGAATCCATTTTTTGGTTGACATAATCGCGTTTACTGAAACGACCAAACAAACATTCGACATGTGACAGGCAGGACGCCATTTTTTTCATTCGTTAAGATGTAAACAAAACAAATATCTGTGCGATTGGACATTTAAAGCTGTGACAACACATGATAAGTATTGCATAACGTAGCTAAGACATATGGGATTCTCTATTAAGACAGTAAGTCTAAAACACTTCTTTGATTTCTGGTTCTTTCTATTTGAATTATGGTCAGTTGTAGAATGTTTACGATCATTTTCATTTTCCTACGGCTTCTGACCGATTCACTGAAAATAATTCGTCCGCGAAAGGAACTGTAACTCGAATTATACTAAACAGGTGGTGGCACGTGGTTTTTTTTATTAAATGACAAGGATTTTTGAAAGAATATCGTTTATTTACCAACATTAGAAAATATACTTATATCCGTGTAAAGATTAGAAGTTTTGTTCGCTTAGGGGAAAAAATAGTTAAATAATGGACTATGTTTCCGATCGAAGACATTTCCGTTTTGAGTTGTGAAGCAATTCCGCTAAAAATTTCGAAAAGTAAACAAAACAAATAAGGAGACCAAAATTGCGATAATGAGTAATCAGTCCGCAGATCAAAGTAAGTATTAATGCCAAAACATTATGCTTTCATTTATTTAATTTTGTCGTAGGCACATGCCATGTCTTCAACTTTATAAAGGTAAGTGCATGAAATATGTGGTTTTACTATCGCACTGACCCAATTTATTGAAATCCCGTGCAAAGATATCAGTAAATAGTATGGTGTCTGTGAAGGGATACTGTAGGAAATAATAATATGCGTAAAGATCAGTATTAGTCGCTATCATAATGTATAAAGTGTCTTGTTATCTCTGGTAACCTTTTTTATTTTTTATATGTTTAACCAGGTTTTCCAAGGCAATGTTTTATCTTTTTTCTCCATTCTTGTCAACATTCCTTTCAGTGCAAATATGACTTGAAATTACATTGTTTTCTTTTACTTAAATACAAGCCTATTCTTAATTTTTAATTCTTACGATACCCCACCCGCTTTAGATAATAGTCAGAAATTGTGTCCCCTTAAGCTTGAATATGTACGTTGATAGTACGGGTCCTGTTTTCTTGAGTTAATAATTATGTAGGAGACTTGAATTTTATTATACTTTTCAATATCTTAGGCCATTTACGATTAATTAGGTAAATCTTGAAATGTGTATTTTGAGTAAACTAGCGGGATATTTTTTAAATATTTTACAGGGCTTTCATTAATTGATTTAGGTATTAGAATGATACCAATTTAATTGCTATTCGAGACGCTTCAGTTCCAGGGCATGCCCCTTTAAGTTGCCTCTAGCTTTCTTACATGTATCATTTATGTGTGTTTCCCGTGTCATGTCTTATGTATGGATTGGTCTTGCAGTCCAAGGGACGCTACAGGTCGAATAGATAAGATCAACGAAGTCCAAAAAAGTGAAAAGTTGGAAACTATCTTACATGGACTGAAGCCAATTTTTACCCAAGTTTTCTTATATAAGCCTAGTATGTAATATCAAGAAAATACCGGGGCTGGACCAATTTGGACCACAGGGCCATAATTTGAACAACGGCTGTGTGTGTGACCGTCATTATAAAAATGTTGTATGCCTTGTACAGTTTCTATTTAGAAATTACCATTTGGCTTGTTAGCTCAGTAGTTAGAGCACTCAGTACCACTTTCTAGTGGTGAGTAGAGGTCCCAGGTTCAAATCCTGGACAAGTCTGGTATTTCTCTATGTGAAACAACATACTAGAGTAACCTATTTCTGTGTTTAAATGAGAATGTGCCTTATTTTACAATACACAATAACTGATTTTTAACAGAATACGACTATGATAAAATGAATAGATCTCGGTTTTAAAGTGCTAAGCGTCATGTTCAATATGTTGTCCATTCAACGGGATGAAGAACTTGTTCAATTTTGGAGTTTATCTAAGTGTGACCCTCTAATTGGAGGTTATTGCTGTATCACGCCTATGAATTTTCGTATGGACCTGGAACTACGATTATAAGCGTTGCAAAACGTCTAATAACTAATAAACGCTTATGAAATTTGAATTCATTATGAAATAAACACAGTGATATGTTCTTGACCATTTATTGCTGCTTCTTACGTTCTTTATTGGCAAGTATAAATCGACGAAGTTGAACATATTCAAGAGTGCAATTTCGTTTACGACATATGTTTACGTAAGGCTAAAACAACCATGAATGGCATGTGATATTCAATTTAATATTACTGCGGAAGAATTCGAAAAACTATATGTTTAATGAAAAATTGGGAATGAGCCAAGACTCACCGATTTATTTCTCCGATGATGACATGCTAACATAAATAGACCGGAAGAATTCGAAAAGCAATGATGAACGAAAATTGGGAATGAGCCAAGACTCACCGTTTTATTTCTCCGATGATGACATGCTAACATAAATAGTCTGGAATAATCCGAAAAGCGATGTTGAACGAAAAATAGGGAATGAGCAAAGACGACTTATTTCGCCGATGATGACATGCTCACTTAAAAAAGAAACTGTTAACTATTACTAGTTTTAACGAGATCTTGAGAAATATAATGATATAAGATATTAGAATACAAAGGATTAATATAACTTATCCACAACAAAGGGGTTTGTCACGAAAAAAAATTCAAATAAAATATTTTTCCTATAACCCATATATATATAGAAGGGAAACAACTTCGACAATTCGAATTGTCCAACGCGTGTTATAAACTTCCATGTTATTGCAATGCAGTACAAAATATTTAACTCATATATAGTGCAATGTATGGGCAACTCAACACGCTAACAGAAAATGTATACTTTTACTACCTTTAAAGATATTCTAAACTCGCTATTGAAGATTTTTCACTCGAAAAATGGTCAAATTTTACAAAACGACACATTGTCGTAAAATCGCAGCGTGTGTACCGGTATACATGTACAGAGTGGAAATGTTAAATTACTGACACAACTTCTTAGAATGGGCCTTAATTCATAATAAAACACTATAATATACTAACTGCCAATGATTTCGCATCTCGGAAAGCTCCTTTAGCGAAGAATTTGCGTATTTTTGCGTCACATGACAATCGCCTAACTCGTGATGAAAGCTTAAATCTGATTGCATGAGCGATACTGTGTGGTATTTGTTTACAATTTACTTGTAACCTGTGCACTCTATCCTTTTCACTACGCTATCGGGAACCATACCTAAAAAATACCACACAGTATCGCTCATCCTATCAGAATTAAGCTTTCATCACGAGTAAGGCGATTGTCATGTGACCTATCAAGGAAGCAAAATAAAGAAAACGACAAAGTGAACAAAAACGTAAATTCTTCATTAAAAGTGCATCCCGAGATGTGAAATCATTAGCAGTTAGTAAATTATACCATATATGATATAAACATAATGTTTGGTTATGACTTGACTGGCGGGACTTGAACCCGTAACTACCGGGTTAGGAGTCCGACGCTCTAACCCTACACCACAGTTTCTCCTTAAATGAGTATCATTCAGTAATAAAATCACAATTCAACCATTGTTAAAAAATCGTAAATTTTCATTTAGTAATGAATTAAAAATTCGACATTTTTTTATAAAATCACAATTCATCTATTGTTAACCATTCAGAAATAAAATCACAATCTAAGGTGGATCGCGGGTTTCCTAAAACATCGAGCCGTTTTTTTCACTGTTTCACGCGACTGAGAGAAAAAATTCTCATTTTTGGCATTGTAGATTGCCACCCCTACATAGTTCGACCAGCTTCTTTTAAGATTTAATGACGGCGAAATGTAACATTATTGACTTTTTCGAATTTGTAAATGATCCAGCATTGCAGTTACGTAAATTGCATAACTTAATATACAAGATCATCGGAGCAATACAGGAAATAAAGTAAAAATATATCCCTCCGCTAGATGGCGCTTTTATCCGTTTCCATGATAATATCATTTGAATATATCATGTCTGCATTAGCCAATACCTTAAAGGTTGTTCATACAAAGTTTCTTTATTGTGCGTTGACTTCTAGGAAACCCGCGATCCATCTTAAGCATTTAATATCAACAAATGATGAAAAATCTGTCAGAAATAAAATCACTATTCAAACATTATTAACAAATAGTAAATAATCATTCAGTAATAAAATCACAATTTAACCATTGTCAACAAATATTATCATGATGCAATAACTCACAACTCAGCCATTGTTAACAGAAAGTCATTATCATTCAGAAATGAAAAGCACAAGTCAATAATTAGTTACAAATAGTGAAGTATCATGAAGTAATAATTCACAATTAAACTATTGTTCACTAAACGTAAGTTATTTTAGTAGTACAGTCAAAGTTGTGTTTAAAATATGCTGAACTAAAGGAATATACTGTAGCACTCTTGGCAAAACTCATGGTTTATCATTTTAAACCTCTATCCAATCTGTTCGATTGTTCATGGATTTTAACAAACACCATTTGACTGTATTCTGACTATGACGCCATGTATAATCATGGTAACGTGCATCAGGAGCACTAGTATTTGATGTCATTAATATATATGTACTGATACTAATACTTTATTTGGTCAGATTTCAGTCAAAGAACATTGAAATCCACCAAGTCGTCATACAACGTACATTGTATAATATACAATGTCATTATAAAAGGTGACGTAATTCGGACGTTGCATTAAAAAATAAACGAACTTCATACAAAACAATTGATAACGTAAACAACGTCAAAATTTCGTGAAACAACATTAAAAAAAATCAACATTTGTACAAATTAATTAGATATGTATGTCATTGATACCATATAACAATACAATAAATACATTTAAATTTTTCACTAGGAAACATATAACAGTGTGAACAATACTGTAGTGACTGTTTTATTCTACTACTCAAAGTGTGGTACGGATCACTTGCGATATTTCTAGTAGTGATTTTTTCCCATAATTATCTCTAGGCTATAAGCATGTATATTCAAATATCGAGTAATGGACCCTTATCAAAGTTTGAGTACTAGTAGAATGAAAAGGTATATCGGTGACACAGTATAAAAAAGAAAATGTTACATTAATCGTATACATGGTATAAATATGGCCAAATGAGATTTTTTTTATCTCATTCTCTATTTCGACATCAATCCAACAGAAAAAATACCAGGTTTAAATACAAAAAAAAAAAAGAAAAATGTGTACATTTAAATATCAGTGTATGCTAACAAACAAAAAGGTCACATTAAAGACAGAATTTTTAACAAACCAAGATATGTAGTGATTTCACAGCGTGAAAAATTATATGTCTATGCACTATGGACGTTCTACAATAAAGTCAATAAAAAACACGGCAAAATGTTATATCTGTTTGTAATCAATGAATAAAACTTGTTCAAAATAAAACAATACGTAATATATTTCCTTAAAAACCATGATGTAAGTTAATAATGTATGAGACATTGGATGATGTAATAATTTCCTTTGTATTTTTTCTCTAAGATAAAAACAAAATGATTTATTGCATTTTTTATTTCCGTATCTTCCTTTGAGAGCCTTTGAATAACTTGAACATCCAGTCAATTTGGAGATAACTTGGTCATGATTTGTGATCTCGGGTTTCAACATACATAATTTAAACTGTATTCAATTACAAAAGTTCGGGATTAAATTGAAATCCAAAACAACTGAACAATTTCTTCATTTCATTACATCTATGCTTTATCATGTACATAACACTGAAAAAAATAAGGGTGTGTCCTTGGAAAACTGTATACTTATCTGGTTCTTCACTATATCCGAGGTCACGGTATATAAAATCACATACGAGTAATAAATAATACTATTTAATATCATACTTTCTATTCTATTTATCATTTCTTTTCTGAAATCTTATTAAGTTTGTTAATTTTACATTGTGTTTCATTATGCTTGTCTGTAACTGTTTGAATTTACAAATTTGTTTTGTGGACAATACTGAAAATTGGTTTTATACCAAACACGTTATCCACACAAAATTATCAAAAATAATACAGTAACTGCATTTGTATGGCCACATCATTATATCTTTTGAATAACCGTAAATAATTACTTTGATTAAGAATATGATATTTTTTTATCCTTTAGTAGTATCGATGATCACTTTAAATCTACTTTTAGATCACATTTGGTTCACGTAACATTACCAAATAAACCAGAAAAAAGTTGACTACACTAGGAACTCCCATTCCGACATATATATTAGAAAATACCTATCTGCTATGAAATACTGTAATTCCAAGTACATGTAGGCTCTTACGCTATAATTGTCATCTGTTTCAATCGGACTTTATCATGTAGAGGAACGAAAATGACAAAAAGCATATTTCCAATAATGAGACAATAAAATAGCCTATAAAATCATGTCTGCAAGTAACGTTATCACAATTATTAAGGGAAATATCATACCCAAGTTTCACCGCTTATATGTGGTACACTTTGTTCATATACATTATAAATTATTCATCAGGAATAAATTTGATCTCTATTACATGACCTATTTCCTGTTTCGTGTTCTATTTCAAATATAATGTTTTTACCGCTCATTACTGCAAATATTTCATTTGACTAAATTTTCATTAATACAAAATCTAGAATAGTTAACACTTCTTGTGCCAATCCCAGATTCAACTGAACTGTTAGAATATGCACAAACTAAAATACAAAAGAGTGAATTCAAACATAAAACAAAACACCGCAGTATTGCATGTCCCTGTATCGCTGAACGATTGTAAAAAAACATCCGTGTTTACATTTAGTTGGCTTACAGTATATTACTGTTATTTGTTTGTTCAACAATAGAACAGCACACGTGGAGAAATAACTCGATATACTAGTAGATATATCTGATGATTTTGCGTACAATATGCGTATGTAAGTGTCCACTTGCGTAGACCAGTAAACCAAATGTTCCGATGTCAGCTGGCTTTGAATGGATATGTTTATCTCCACATAGTGTATCCAATTATATTGTGTTCATTTATATCAAGTTGTACATCCCTTTTCAACAGTCAGGGTCATATGCGGCAGACAGTTCACCAAACATCGTTCCTGAATCCAATTATCTAATTCTCTGCACTTTTCCTTCCAAACAAAATCACGAGAACATTCACTTTGACCACTGCATGTACATGAAGTTCTATTAAAACATTATGAAACATTTCGATGAAGATTTAATTCATTTCACTTAAAATACCAGTCATCAGTTTACAACACATCTAATAATGAGTTAAACTGTTTAACTGAACATGTATTTTAATGGTTTTGTTGTCTAATTGAATATGCATGTATTTTAATGATTATGTCCTATTGCATTTGTATTTGCCCTAATGCTTTTGTCTTATTTGAACTTGTACATATCGTAATGGGTTTGACTAATTTAACACATACCAGTTTTAATGGTTAAAGCTGATTTGGCTTTATGTGTAAAGCAATAATATTGTTTTTTGGGGGTTTTGACTAATGTCAGACCTCTTTATGCAAAATGCGTTTCCTTTTTTTTGTTATGTATGTAAAGTGGACTATATCTTGTTCAGTTTGAGCACAAGTGAATATCAGTGATATAAGTATTTGATGTAAACATATATGTTACCCTGTAAAACGATGTGCTTCTGTTAAAAGTCAATATCTGCATGCTAATATTGTATCAATAATTACAGATTATATTAATTCATAAGAGTCACTTCGGTATATTCTTCGTCTATATTTTTGGATAAAGTGGTTTATTGTAGGTAAAATATCCATATTTCATAGCATTGTTGCAGAGCTGCATTTCTAGAGTTGCCTTCACTATTTTAAAGTAACTTTCAAGGCAAGTATTGCTACTATTACGCTTTTTAAATTCATTACGTATATACTCTTATTCTTTCTTATATTCTTTATCTTGGTTGTTCCTGAAATTCTTATTTATGCGTTTTCCAGATTTTGATGAATTAATTTTCTTATCATCGGTGTAAGATATGAATGATAATTTCTTCATACAGTCCTAAAGTGGTTATGACCGCTTCTTGTATACTCTCTCTATGATACCTACAATAATAAAAACTTCAGTTTTAAACCGTTGTAAAAAATGTCGAAAGTATATTGTTCGAAAATTAGGATATGCAAATTGTATAGGTTTTGAATGGCTCTATAACCAGAAAAGAAATTCATATACAGTCCTATCTCTCCAGAGTGGCCTTCTCTTGGGCAACAACTTCCCTTCAACTACGGCGTTTCGCTTAACAACAACAAAAATATTATGCTGCTACCAAAGGGTGTTGCTTTGGAGAGGTTGTAATGTATAAGAACAGTCAGTGATATTCGGTCTGTACATACAAAGGGAAACACTCCAATTCCAATTCCAATTCATAAAAAAACGGAAATATTTACCAAATTTTGATGCATGGATTTGGGCACCAAATAAGATTTTGGGTTAGACAATTTTATCCATGTTGCTGAGTATAGTCTATATGTCTCGGAGTTTGTGTGCAGACTACCTGAAAATAGATTATGTGCGTGAAATAATAGGAAAGCCTATTTTATGTTCGTATATATCGGTAAAATCTGTTTTCGGGATGTTTACATATAAATGATTCAGAAGCTAAATCGTACGTCGGACACATTCGTTATTCTTCGTACAGAAGACAAATGTATAAATAAAATGAACTAATTTACGTGCAATTAACATGAGAGATTTGAATCTGAGGGAAGTAATCCAATCCGGGATAAGAACATCACCCAATCCGGTTCAAAATAAACAGTTTATAATGTGCTTTGATACGAAACACTAGAGACAAATAAAGCCAATTCATGTATCGTTTTAGCTCAAATAACGACCATTAACACAGAAACAATGTAATAGTTTTAATCGGTCCATTCACTATAATTGGGGCGGATCAAAGACCCATGTAACGGTCTGAGCGTACTATATTCTATCACATCGTCAATTACATCGCTGTATGTTAAATAAGCATTCCGAAATCGTATTAATTAATTGGAAGTTCAGTCATTATAATAGGCGCTTGCATATATGTCACGGAGCAATACGGGGATTGGCGGTTGTAACCGAGAGGTATGAGCATATGAAAACACTGCTGATAGTATAAAAGTCATGGTGGCAGGGGAATTTGTTAGTGCCGCTGTGCTAGCGTGGAATCAACCTCACATGACGACTAGTTATCGTGAGAGAGTGTCATATAAGATTATTTAGTCCTGATACCGGGTCGTTGCCGAAGGATTCAACTGAGTTGGAACTTATTGCCAACTAAGTTTCTTTAACAAATATAAGTTGTGGGACAATTGTTATTACGCTCTGACTTATATAGACTAGATATTTGAGGATATTTATGTATAGAAGAAATGAAGTACAATATACATACAGTTTGAGTTCCATCCAGTCGTTTGTGAATATTACGTATATCATTTGTTTCTAATCGACTACCCAAGGTAGGCCCAAGATAAATAATTATGCAGCTAATTGTAACTGTATATTATTAAGTTACGTAAGGGTTGTCAATATATTATGCGCTTACACTCATAGCATAGGTCTTTGGGGCGAATGAAAGAATATTGCCTTTGATTATCCTGACTAAAGCGCAAAATGAAAGTGAATCAGGCAATCGTCTACTACATGTATAATTTATTTATTATAATAATGTCTCAATTTACTCTTAATACGGTCTTAATTGAATCTAGGGAGATTGTTTTCTACACAACGCACATTCAATTTTTACAAAACACCAATTAATCAAATAAAAACCCACCTTTTTTTCAAAATCGTCTGAACTCGATTCTGTGATTTTTATACGTTATAGGCGTTACTTTTCTATTAAACTCATCAAACAATGAAAATCTGTCACAAGAAAAATCTTCAATTTTCTTATAACAAGAACAACTATAACAAAACGTTATAGGTAGACGAATTACAAGAAGCATATTGGTTTATGTTTTTTGTATGAAGTTGCTTTTTCCATAAAGGATATTGACTGTATATTTTATTCTATCCTCCATTGAAGATAGTATAAACTATTTATATACGTAATACACATTATAATGCCAATCGTGAGTATTTGACAAATGAATAAATTGATGTATACAGTTCACAAACAAATGGTTATATCATACCCTACATCATTAAAATAGAATCAACCCTAAATGTTAACGAATTCACCATAAATCTGAGCTCTATCATATATTCACATTGAACTTCACATAGTTACACAACAACTTATCTAGGCAATGCCTTCATGATTTACTTACCTGTCAACTATTAATAGATTCAGTCATCATCATTAACCAATGGCCAGGATTAGCCAAACTAATAATAGACACTACAGTAAGTACTCGCAAACAGCTATGATAAACAACTACTCGTAAGTATAATTCGTCTAGAAAATCCCAGATATTTGGGATCTCAGAAACTGATTTATACATTGAAAGCCATTACATGCTGATAATTAACAGAGATAAGTGCGTCGAAGTGATAAACACAGACTTGACGACGCCATTGCCCAGAACGGACGTCATTTTGGAGTATGTGCTGTAAAGTGTACTTTTTGGAAAATGCGTAATGTAATGTATGAAGGGAAAATACATGTTTTATGTAGCAAACAAAACATTATTCTGTCTATGATTTAACTCTTAAACTCAATTATCTCAGAAACAAGTCATATTAAAATTACAGTTGTGTAAAATGGGGACAGATATTATGAAACACCCTGTATGTAAACTTGCGGAAACAGTTCAAAAGTACGTCGGAGCTATCAATATCGGCGCACGAGAGAAGCCATTTGAACTGGCCAAGCCCCGTACAAGTGCTGTGGGGATCTGAAATACAGCAAAATACATCTTCAACATGAATATTCACCGGAAGAAACAATTTGAAGACCACATGGCTATGTACATGGGTGAGAAGAACTACACATTGGTCTAATCTGCCACAGCATTCAAGACGATGCGTGCAGAAGTACTTTTAAAAACATGTTGTAACAAAGTACATGTAGCTGACTTTGTTTACGGTTATGAGACATTGTGACATGGTTTATTTTATTATTGTTAAAATTAAGTCAGTTAACATACATCAGAGATTAGATAAGAAATGAGTTTTACTGTTTTAGATCACATGTTTAAAAATCATAATATTTTATCTAAACATGTAGTGGATCACCTCACAGTCAAATATAATCATCTTTATCATCAATCCATCAATAATCATCATCATTATCATCAGAATCATAATCTTTCCTAGTTCCGTGTTATACGCCTAGATTTGAATTTTGGAACGGACAAAGAAGTCTAAAAACATCATGTTGTTCTCTTGTATGTTTACCTTTTTATTGTTAGTTGGTATGTTCACATTACCTGTTAAATCTGTGATTACTATAGGAGATTCATGGTGATACTTCCAATTTGGGCAACTATGGAACAAGCATAGGCTTAAGTGATCACGTTCATTGTTTACTTAATGGACATTAAATTTGTATTATTAGAAATTTTATGATACATAATTATTTAGTACATTCTTGGAATTTGATTTTCTGACACTACTGGTACACGGTAGCCACCTGTAAACGGTTTTAAACCATGAGATGGAGATAGTTTCCAAGGTTTCGCCACACTTAATCAACTTTGAATCTGTTATGAGAATTTACATGAAACTTCCTATGGCTCGCGTGCGAGTTACTATCAATGAAATGCTCGTGTTACTTACTATAAATCTGTATTGAATATTTCCACGCCATAGACTTATCAAAACGATTTTAAATAGATTTCTACGAGAATAATTGTTACAATTATGTTTAATTTTGTGTATTTTGTGAAGAAAACAGCCTATTACAATTAATATTAGTACTGATTTATTATGATGCGTGTGGCTTACTAAAGCTGGATTTGTTATTTTGACACAATTCAAACAGTGTTCTCGAAAACCATAGAACATACGAGAACGCACTCAGTACAGATACTTTCAGAAAGTTAGTGTGCATATGATAGTCTAGGTCTAGTTTGGGTTCTGGAAACGTTAGTCATCTTAAATATACAAAATACTGAACTTACCGAGCCTCAGCAGCCGCCATTACTCGTTTTGATTACTATCCGAAGTCAAGTGATTCATCCCCGCGTTTTCGATTGACAGAAGTCATGATATCCGAAATAAATGGTCGCAAAAAAGCGTGGGTCATGACTTTCCATCTAAATACTTTGTTTTAGCTTTCAGCTCATTTAAATACATGAGATGATCTACTGTGTCTTCTAAGAACAAATTCTTTCCTGTATACACGCTGATTATCTTTGTTAAAAGATATTTCTTGTTAACTATATTTTGTATGTATGTTTCTCTTGATTATTTTAGTTTGCTTTTTATTTTGTATTGTTTTGTTTTTTTCATTATTTTTTCTATATTTTATCATATTATTTCAATACAACTCAAGCATATAAATTCAACACGAATCATCCCATTTACTCACCGTGTCTGTCTCCTTGTCGCTAGAAGTGAACGATATCACTGAAAAGTAACTGAAAGAAGTAAGTAAACTTACGACGACGACAACATCAGCAAAAGATAGTGGAAACCACGGAAATTAAATTTATCGTGCTTTATAGACTTCGTAAAGTGCACGCATACATGTATATGTTAAGTACACATTACTGTGTATATAAAACAAGATATTAATTCTGAGTTTCGAATACTATAATTATGTCAATTGAAAAAAAATAAAGCATTTTGGAAGTTTTAAGCCCGTGCCCGCTACTAATCAAAACAATTTTATACACTTAACATCTGAGTCATGGCGCGATACGATAGTGTTCTGTTTATATATTACACTGACTTCAAAAAGAAACGCTACACTTGTATTTATGTATGCATATTTACTACAGTATGGTAGTAACAGTTACACCTCTTGTCAAATACCAATATAAAGAGATTTTCAAACATTTATACAAAAATTCATTTGTTATTATCGCCATTGCGATATTCAGAATAGTGATACAAAAACATTGCCCTGTCCAAAATATCAGTATCGAGTATGGCCTCCGTGTCCTGCGACGACTGCTTGCAATCTTCGTCTCATTGACCCACACAAGTTACGCAACATGTATTGTGGAATACGTGTCCACTCCTGGTGTAAAGCTGGTGTTAATTGATGAACGTTTTTGTGGCTGGGGATGACGCTGACGTAAACGGCGTCCAAGAACGTCCCGCATGTGTTCGATGGGATTGCAGTCCGAGGAATTGGCTGGTCATTGCAAAACATCAATTGTGTTGCCATAATGAAAGTTTCTTGTCACATGGGCTACGTGAGGATGTGCATTATCGTGGTGGAAGTTCATTCCGGGACGTTGACGGAACATAGGAAGTACTACAGGTCGTAAAACCTGGTTTATGTAGCGCTGTGCGTCATATTTCCATGAATCACAACAAAATCTGTCTTAAAAATATGGTTCATGGCTGCCCACACCATTACGCCTCCTCCACCGTAGCGGGTATACGCCAAGACGCAGTTACGTGCGAAACGTTCATGACGTCGCCTATACACGAAAAATCGTTCATTCATCGCTGAATACGACTGTTCTCCAGTTTCGTTGGAGATTATGTTGTGCCCATTGACGCCGATAATCCCACGCTCCCTCAAGCGATTCCTTACAGTGGTTCTGCTCACAGACTGACCACGATTACCGACAACTTGGAAAGAAGTCGATTGGGCCGTTGTAAAGCGGTCACGCAGGTGACATTGGCGAATATAAACGTCTAGACGTACAGGTGTCACACGTGGCGCACCTGAGCGAGGCCTATCTGCTAAGCTCCCAGTAGCATTTACGTGTTGAACTAACCTCGCAATAGTGCATCTTGCAACACCAAATCGCCTAGCGACGTCTGTTTGCGAAATTCCACTTTTTAGCATTCCTAAAGCTCGTGCTCGGTTTTCAAATTTAATCGCGGCATTTTAACTCCTTTTAATTTACAAATTTCCTTTTGAATTTCAACTTGTTAATCAACTGTAGCATATAAATTTGATTTTTTTCGATTGACATAACCTTGTGGCAATGGCGCACGGACCGCACGTGCGAAACGTGCAGCTTATTATACTTGGCATCATAGGGGTCAGAGAGGGTATTTTATTTCGCTTCAATAGATGCGTTATGAGCTAAATATATGGTGTGTCGGTCATGATATGAATATTTTGAAAAACAGAAAAGTTATTCACTTTTTTCATTGTAGCGTTTTTTATTGACGTCAGTATAGAATATGGGTCATTTCAACCGGTAAAGTCTATTTGAAGTTGCATGCTAATGAGGGATTAGTCTCATTTCGATATTTAGGTGTAACAGGTAAACCCGGTAACCGTTAGATAAAGATTTATATGTTAAATGTAGAGAAAACATAATTTATCGTGCTTTATAGACTTAACAAAGCGCACGCATACATGTATATGTTAAAGTACACATTACTGTGTATATAAAACAAGATATTAATTCTGAGTTTTACAATTTAAAGGTTACTTCTTGTAAGTTGGAATGAAATTGCAGTTTCGAATATTATACGTCAATTGAAAAATAAAGCATTTTGGCAGTTTTGAACCCGAACGTGGCCGCTACTTTAAAAAAACATGCCCTTTACCCCTGAGCCACGGCGCGTTACGATAGTATTCTATTTATGTATTACAATAAAAAGTCATTACAACCGGTAATTAAACTGATCTACCTCGAAAAAATGCAAATGTTAACAACGGTTCTCATTTAACTTTAAATAATCGACTATAAATAAAAGAGGTACATATAATGATATATATACTTCGTTTCGTTATTATTTACTTGTGCATATATGCTTTTAAATTATATTTTGATTTACAAGAGGTAGTTTGACGTTTATGACACATTTGTAAACAAAACAACACCTGTGACCCAGTAAGTGACGTTTGTTTGTTAAAAAAATCCATGACGAACGAAAACACAGGGGCGTATCTTGCCCTAAAATAATGTGTAGGGATCAATCTAGGGAGTCCGGAGGCATGCCCCCGAACGATTTTGTTTTCACTATATAGGCTGCCAGAGACGCATTTATCGGTTCAAATTCTTAAAGTTTTTCCCTCCTAGATGTATTCATTTTGAGATTATTTAAACTTGTTAAACTTCTCCCAATCACAACCCCTTCAATTTTTATTGCCTTTTTTTTGGCAGTATTTACATTAGTCAGAAAAAGTGTAAGCACGTGCCTACAGTGCATATAGGAAGCTACGCCAGTGAAACTGGATCTATATTTATAAATAGTTCTATATAGATGACTTCTGAACTTTAAACTTGCCTCTGAATAATAACGATAGAAAATACATACATTGTATTTAAGATATGTATAGTATTAATATAATTATATTTTGTATTACCCCATAAGAATTTTGTGTGCAAGAGATTTCATGACCCAGAAATCGAATTATTGTATTACTTCATTAATTGAGAAGTATTTCAATTATATTTCCTCGTTTAGAAAACTACCCTTAAAGATAAAATGGCTTGGCCCATAACATATCAATGAAGTTGTATACACATTTGCAGTTAATAAATGGTTGATTTGTTATTATGTGATAATAAGTACATATTCATATATCTACCTTTATTATATTAATTTATCCCATCTTATCAACACAATCAAGCAATATATCAACGAAAATATTATTTATTCAACTCATAATTTCAATTTGATTCAGAAATCGATACGACCTAATACGAATAGACTTTGGCCGGTTTTGTGAAAACTGGGATCCCACATTAGTTGCGTACATGTAAAATGCTATGGAGATAATAATAAATGGATATGTGTCTACAAGAGAAAACAATTCTGTTAGAATAGGTGAGTAATTGTTTTATCAGTTCATAAACAACATATTTAAACGTTCGTATTACTCTAGTACTGATAAAATGTTCTGGTTTCTCTTCTTCTCTTCCTGGTAGGGGGTGGAGTATGTAACTATACATAAATTTGATATTACGTTGATATTGACGTGACATTGAAATAAATGGTGTGTTGTAAATGAAGTTGTACTTCCTCGTTATAATGTTTCAACTGCGCGTGAAATGAGTAATTTTATGGATGAGAAGCGTGTATCAGTTAAATACTAGATAGACTTTTGTACTTTCGATATCAAACAAGGGGAACTCCCTGTACACAATAAGTCACAGTAATTGAATATTGTAAATAAACAAAGAACCTGAACGAAAACTACAAACTTATCAATACTTGGTTTACTTTATACATTATTTTTGATGGCCTAGAGTTAAACCCAGTTTATCTATATATGCATGTGGCTTAATTGTACATCTTCCTTATAAAACTTATATATATAATTAAGTTACTGTTGAGCGCTTCTGTTTTATCAACTACATGCATATATTGACTCTGATACTTTCTGTTGCAAAAGTCTATTATCAGGTCTGCTCAAATAAGGAGAAAATACCATGCAGTCTGTTGGAATATTTGTTAAAATGCATCGAATACACAATGCGTTATAATTATAATAAGAAATGATTTTGAAGTAGACACGCTTGTTTTTTAAATACTCATGTTATCGATGTACCGTAAATATTGCACTATTTCTATGAAATCTAATTAAAAAATCAATTGTTTAAAAACAGACTTAATGTATTCCAAGATAGATTATTGAGTTCGTTTATTCTAGCAACGGAGATAGTCCCATATGTTCCAACATAGTAAATGATACTCTGCATGTATAGAGGAGAAAAAAACATGAGTTGTGCGCATAAGCAAAATTCTATTAAAATTGATTGAAAGATTCATTTTATATCAGTAAAGGCTATTTATATATCTATAAAAACAGTACTATATATCTATCATGATGTATTTAACAAATATATAGTAAGATCGACTGCAAAAGAAATTTTTACCAACTGTAAAATTCATTATAAAGTCTTAAAATATAAAATGCAGTAAAACCTCTCTAGAGCAACCCACTCTTGGGCAACAACTTCCCTTCAACAACAGCATTTGTTTTCCAACTGCATAATTTAATTATTAATTTAATCTCTCTATAGCAACAACCTCTCAACAAACAACATAAGTTTGCTACTCACAAAGAGTGTTGCATTCGAGAAGTTGCACTGTATATAGATTTAGCAAATATTAAGGTCGTCTTCTTATTTAAAATCACATTTTATTATATTCGTCATTGAATAAAATCTATTGACAGAATATTATAAATGTTCCGATGCCATAGCAACTAAAAGAACTTCCGCATAAGATTTCGCTTGGTAAAAATCATTTTGTCATGTTGTTAGTATTAGTTTCACTAAAATCTTTAACATGATTGTGTCCTACTTTAGTATCTCAGTTAAGTTTTAAGGTTTTGCAACGATTAGAATATTTTCGTTTCTTGTCCAAAGGGATCCTCGGAATTTATTTCCTTCATAATTATATTTGTCTTTTAAATAATGTTGCATTTTCCTCTTAAAAGCAGTCTATTAAATGTTATGATATTTTCAGACAAAATGTCCAGTTTTGGTGGAAAGTCCTTACACAACAGCTATGAAGCGACAAAGAATGAAACATTCAGAAGTGACTACAAGGATGAAGTTGTTAACCAATGTCATAAGTTATTCTTCTTCATTCTCTTCAAGAAAGTATATGGACTAATAAAGAGATGTTTCAAGGGCAATAATCAACTGTCAAATCAATTGAAAAAGGAAAAGAACAGAATACATGAGGTCGGTACACCAGAAAACACTGCCGAACTTGAAAATCAACAAGACGACAATGAAGCAAAGATCTCTCTTTCTTACCATTCAACATGTCCTGAAGAAGATCTTCAACCTAAAGACGGGACTGGGGTGACGCTCAAGATACAAAAGTTACTTGGACAGTCGAACGGTCTAGAATTGAACATGCATTGGATGTTCAGTTTAACATTGAAAGAACCTACTGAAGTCCACACACAAGAGTACACTCGGAAGCAGATAGATCTTCTTTCGGAGATAACTGATAAGTTTGATAACTTGAATGTACTACTGAACGCATTCAATACACAGTTGAAAAGCAATGAATTGAATTTGTATTTGGAATCAAGTTCAGTGACGATAGTATATAATCAAGGCATAGGGGAAAAGTACGCATATATGGTTTTGGATTCCCTACAAGTATATGGAAAGAATAACCAGCTTGTCAACATGAATTATACTTCATCAAACTTTGGACTGCATCGTGTACTAGTATACAATACCCCAGTAGACAACTCAGAAGTGAAGAACTACATATTGTATTCGAAATTCACTTTAACCTTTCCGACATCAACGGACACCAATGGTCAAGCTGTAAATTTAAGTGATGACAACTCATCTGAGTTCAACAAACCGACATTTCGTCTAAATGTTATTTCAGCGGACGTTTTTCGAAGTTCACTGAGAAATACCCAAACTATCTCACTTGAGCTGACATACTCACGTATTTACCCAAATAACTGCAGGCTGTTTATCGACATACCAGTGATCAGACATGGGCTTATTAATCGCCAGGACGAGAAAAGTAACCTTGTCAGCGACAATGATATATAGCTTACCTTATCTATATCTGCAACTCTTGCTATTGACGATGGATACTCGAGTTTATTTTAAATCGGATTAGATTATAATTACAACATAAGGTGTCTAAGCTCACTTTTGTTCTACATTTCTTGGCACGACGTATTGATTAATCAGAAGAAATTCCTCATTCTGTTGGAGGATTCAGACAAAACTCTTCCTTACATTAGGTGAAATCTACAAGCGCAGAAAAATTAAGACCACGCCAACTAAGAGCAATTGTTTAATGTGTACTTCTTGTGTTAGTAAAATTTGTAAAGTAAAAATGTACGAATACGGTAGAATACGGTAGAAATAAAGTTATAAACCGTTCTAGACAATTTTCATCAGTGAAAATAATATACAGTAAATATTACTAAATTCGTAAATTGATTTAACTGACCTAACATTAACATTTTAATGTGTGACCTAATTGGACTGCTAGTATTTTCGAGCAATTTATGAATGTATTAATTTGCGACATAATGCCGTGAAATAAAATTTTAAAAAAAACATAGCTAATAGAAAGTATTCGCTAACGCATTTTATTACCGACACACATTCATTTCAATTTAAACAATCAAAAACGAAAATTCGATACAAACAAGTAATTGATCAACACCTTTTCGACCGTCTTTGGTCAAACAATGCATGTGTTCCTTCACTTCAATGTCTATGGCGTACTCTGTGTGCATGAAGGCATATGCACTTATAAATGTAAAGACACCAGCCTTCGTAAAGAAAAAAAATAGATATATGAAATATTATTTTTTTAAAAATGCTTTAGTTTGTGTTCAATGCATTGATTCATTTTGTGGAGACGACCGCAACATTTCAATTATTCGTTTGTTTTTATACCAGCCTTCTAATTAGCCAATCAAATCAAATCTCACTGGCTCGCTACTTATAAAAAGCATGCGCTCTTGGAACATTAGTCAGTCTGCTGGGTAACATCTGGAGTGGCAGTATCATTAGATGGAAGGTATGTATTAATTTCTGAGACTGATCAGTAATTTGTGGAGCTTAATACTCTTGATTGCGGCGAATGTACCATAATGGAGGTTTTCTCCCAATTGCTGAATTTAGTCTTAAGAGATTAAGGACTAGAGCCTCCGGATTGCGGCGTATGTACCATGAACGAGGTTTCTATTCCCATTGCATAGATACAATGACGTTTCTTTGTCCTTTTATATAGTTATGGTATTATTAATTTTTGTACGAGTGCATATCTGGGACTTTGGTCAGTGTGAATATGGACTGGAGCATCTCGATTGCGGCATATGTACCGTGACGGATGTCTCTACTTCCTAGTACCAGTACCGGGTCGTAGTTATCTCTTGTTTTGTGTTTCATTGTGCATTGCATTTGGTGCGTGTCCGGGACTTTGGGCAGTGTACGTAAGGGTTAGATCCTCTTGATTGCGGCATATGTACCATGATAAGAGATTTCTATTCCCTAATATCAGTACCGGGTCGTGGGCAACTCCAACTAATGTTTTACTTCAAACTACATTTTAACATTTTACAAACGTCTTTGTGTCTATTGAACATACGTGTGTCGTACTTACCATTGACTCATAAATTGATTTTGTACATGTAAATATATAGTGCTTATTTATGTTTAGTTATACAATCATACGGACAAAGTAGTCCCTGAGGAAAATTGATATTATGTATATGAACATTGTATTTGTTCAATTGTTTAATTCAATCTGTTGTTTATAAAGCCGTTCTTCATATTTGAGGCCATAGTCGCTCGGTATACGACTTGAAAAACGTTACATAAACATACATATGTCACATGTGTGTTAGTACATGCATAATTCCTTAATAAAAAGAGAAAGAATACCGTAAGATCTCGATGGAGCCTGTCCAAACGGTTAGTTCACTATAACTGTATTAACGGCAATTTCAGACATGTATAAACTTTTTATCATACTAGTTGGTTTGAACAGTGTAAATAACATCAAAGAATTTCGCGACTGTCTCTTTAAAGACATTTCTCGTTTACTACTAGTTATATATTCAACGTTATACTTGTACACTATACGTCTTATCTTCCCACTGTCAGGTTTTAATAAATAAAGATAGGCGACACTTATATGAACGTTACGTGAATAGATTCTTCAAAATTTAAAATGTTATTTCTTATGTTCTGCATCATGTTATTTAACTCGGCGACAGGTACGTTAATTTAACATTATATTTGAAATGGTTCCTTCAATAAAGTAGCTATATGCAGTGGATAGTCCTCTAATACTATGCACGATGAAAATATTATTTTATCTATTAGCTGTACTCAATTGTCTTATCTTTAAGTTATGAGACGCATTTACAGTCTATGTGTATAGAATCCTAGTAGAATCATGTTATTTTATTTTCTGACATATTCTCACTGTGTGTTGCTTTATTTTTCGACATACTGCGTGTGTTGTATTATTCAGCGGAGGATTGTCCACATGGATGGCTGTTTCATGATACATCGTGTTATTTATTCTCACACGATCGACAACAATGGACACAAGCTGCGGTAAGATACCATTTTTGTTATACAGCGCTATAGATGTTTAATGTTTTATATTCATTAATTGGGAATTAAAGGCGATAGATTCCGAACTTTTATAATACTATAATCCATTTTGAGTTGTGGCCCTTCATTAGTCCGTTGTTGAAATGCTAATTGATACAAATACACATTTCAGTATTTCGTATGTATATTTTCTTCACGCACAAATGATCTGTCAGTTTGATATAATTTGGCAAACATGAATCGACTAATTCTTACCTCGGTTGTACCTGGTAAACCGACATTTAAGAGCTACTTGAAATTTGCCTGATGTAATGTTCAAAGATATGGCGGTATCCATGAAAAAAAGAAGCGCCTGACAAGTTGCTTTTTCATAGAAACGTCTGTTTCTTGTAATGTAGAATGCAAACAAAAGATTACACTGCTTGTTGAAGGACACTGTTACAATGTAAACGCTGTCTAGACCGTATTGTCCGACGCCAATTACAGTTCATAATTGTTCAGCTGTAAAGCTGCAGCATCATAATTGTAAGGCGTAGACGCATATCAAGTTGCCAAGTACATCCAAGGCTTGGTTGTAAGAACGGAATCGACCGAGTCGTTCCAAATGAATTTGATAAAAATGGGCACAATACTGGAACTCCAAAGCACCAAAGTGCGGGTACCAATTAAGATTTCTCAAGGTTCAGTAAGATGTAAAATTAACATGATGGTTCCTGTTTTACATAGATGTTATGTACAGCATTCGGAGGCAAACTTGTAGAAGTAGAAACATCAGAAGAAAACTTGTTCCTGACTAAGGTCATACATCTCTTTGGGGGTAAGTCCTGTTTGTCGACAAGACAAGAACTATGGTTGTATTTAAACAGAACTGGATTTTATTGAAGACTTGTACAAAATACATCGTCTGTAAAAATGCATACTTACAAAATACAAAACACGTACGTGGTTTTAATACACAATCAATATCTTGCATCAAACGCAAGTAGATCTTAATGGTAGATACACCAAACAAAGCGTAGAAAAAAAGTTAAAGCTCTGGGAATGTTTTTTAACATCACACAAAAGACCATAACCTTGGACATGAACATAGAATCAGTTTCACACCCTGTATAAGACTCGATGATACTGTATAAAACCGCATGCAGTTTAACGGAATATCATTCCGAAAACAACCCATAAATTAAATTTGCTATCATATAGAATAGATAAATTAATTACTGACAAAATTTAGATTGATTTAGAAATATCCGTAAACACGAATGATATTGTTTACTGGCTGAAGCATATATTTTTAATTAAATATATGCTGAGTAATAAATGAATAATGTATTCCAATTATATTATTAGTAAAACTCGACACTGGCCGACCATCACAATAATGCCAGATCTGATGTTCTCGAGTCCATGGATAATTTTAAATGCTTTCGTTTGGATTTAGTAATCAAAATCATAATTGTATTACCTCATTACATTACAGAGAGTTTTTGGGTCGGAATGAGCGACGTACAGGAAGAGAAAGTATGGATGTGGATGGACAGCAAGGAAACACTGGCGAACATTGGTTTCAATAATTGGTCATCTAATCAGCCAGATAACCGGGATAAAAATGAAAACTGTGGGAGAATTTTATCAAACAGTACAGGCTGGGATGACTTTCATTGTACTGGCACACTTAGATATGTGTGTGAATATTTATCTGGGTAAGTCAACATTTTGTAAGTCAAAAATAAGAATGCGGTACTTGGACCCTTATAAAATATATATTTACATTTGATTGAGTCTGAGTTTTTAAATGAAACAACTTTAATAAATAATGGTGTATGCTTTCAAATGATTACATACACGAGGGAAAGTAGAACAATTTTGAACTTTGTAAACTTAAAATGATATTAAACGAAATTGGTTCCTTAACCTTTGTGATAACATGTATACTCGTTATCAATATTGCATCACTATTAATTACTAGAAATAATGCACCATTGTTAATGTTTTCTTGATTCTCCAGCGTAAATGTCTGTGTGTGTTTCTGGTTACATGTTCATATCAAATAGGCTTGGGGATATTCGTTTTGCTTTTGAAAGTGTGCGACAAGGTTAAAAAACTGCGAAAGTGGATGGACCGCGCCTGACACCTAAAAAGCCTAAGGTCCGGGGGAAATAATGTAGGTCGGGTAACCTTGAACAAACGATCTTTAATGCCTAAGAATGAGACAATTCTACACATGGCAGTCAGAATTCAGTCTCGCTTGAAAACTCAGCAAAATGACGTATATTGGTTACGTGTGCTGGTGCCAATTGTGTATCATTGTTGTACTCAAATGTGTAACGTTGTTAATGTCGAAACTTTATTTTTGTTGTTGTTGTTATATGTTGTTATACGTATTTGCCCTTATACAACTTATTAAAAATCGGAAACGAGTTTGGAACACGCTTCCATTTGAGTGACTCGTAAAATAATGTAACATTGAATGCAAGACCGTAAAGTGTGTCTAAACAACATCGCTGTCCATGTTATATTACAAGTGTACGCATGTGTGATTCTTTTCATAGTTCGATAATTCTACATTAACCCACGATTAGACATGCCAATCACCGAGCATGTCACATGGGGACTCTTGACATAGTGTCTTGCGAAGGAAGTATGCCTGACGACATGCGAGATTCGCACAGGCGTATTGCTCTAATGTCACTTTCACTGACAAGACCGAGTGCGCCATATTTGGTTAACAATGGTAGAGAGCCCACCCGGTTAGCTCAGTGGTAAGATCCGTGGTCTACTGATCAAGAGGTTGTGAGTTCTTATCCCGATGGAGACTCACACTCTTCATGACAAATTTGACTGAATATATTACATCCTACGTTGCATTGTCCTCCATCTCTGATACATGAAATGTAGCTTGGTACATGTAGTAGCTATAGCTTGCGGATAGAATGGAGTAAGTACTGGTTGAGGCATAAATGAAATCCAGGAAAGCTGATTAGGATAATTGCCCGCCACGATATAACAGAAATAATGTTGAAAATGGCGTTAAATCCGATGATATAATTAAATTATAATGTAGACTGCAAGTTTACCAATATATGAGCTGAACGTCTTTTTATAGGCCAATTATCATATCCAAAACTGGTGAAATAAGAAAACTTGAAAGGCATGCTTAACTGATGACTGTTGTGTGAATACAATCTGTATATGATGTTGTTGACTCACACGCTGTTAAAATTTCGAACGTGCAATGTCATGTTTGAGTAACTAAAGAATATTCATCCAATGTTTCCTATCTTTCAATAACAGTAAAAACGCCAAGGTAAATACAAGGAAAGTTTGACTCAGAGTGCGTATTTAGACAACAAAAGTATTTCCTACAACTACAATGTAGTGATAAATTCATAAGTTATATTCTAATATTAGTATATTTTCTTTTCTTGCAGACCATATTCTGGAAATTAAGCGTAGATCAAGAAGATATGAAAAAAATTTCAACAACAGATCTGAAACACTCCGTCAACTGTCTCTCGTACCTAGAATAAACTTGTTCAAACGACATTAATATTTTGTTATATACAACACAGATATGAACAATTTTACTAATACATATTTTTTGTTTATTGTCCTCCAATAATTATTGTCGAATAACACATAAATTCGTCTTAACAGTTATCACTGAATGTTCATAATATAGCATTATACAGTCAAACCTGTGATCAAATGGCAACCTTGGGTAAGATAATAGGTGGTCTATATTGGCAAGCGGCCTTTATTCGGAAGTCATTTTGCACTAAACAATCTAAGACGGTTTTAACAGAATAGCATTTGTGGCCTTAATTTGGAGTCTTGTGTGGACGATCCAGAAAGTCTTACACATTGTATCTAAAAAGTGTAGTTTTCAGTGCAGGTTAATGATTTTTTCATATAAGTAACTTCAGATAGTGTAAAACTGTACTAAAACAGGTTTATACAGCAATATGTGACATATTACATATACCTCCTTGTTATACGTCACCATAGATATACTTACTCGTATACGTAAATGTATTTGCTTAATTAATACTATCAAATGACACTTAAGAGTTAAGTGGCATGTTTAAAAGATATCAATCATTTGTGATAATTACCGTCTCTCCATGGACCATTTGAAACAGTCGAACAGTCATTATTTCCTATTTTATCGTAATCAAATGTTGCAACTTGTAGTAGTAAGTATCACCGTCCAGTGGAAGGGCACCAGATCCCAGCACTGAATTCGGAAAGTATGAATCCTGGATTAGGCCAGATCTTTCCATGATTATCTTTTTTTGTGTGAGTACTTGTTTTCCAGTATAAAGTGGTGAATAATAACTATTACAAGAAATGATAACTTATTTCCTGATCTATGTAAAATGCATCAGTTAAAAATAATGTTCTTTGCATAAAAAAATATGACATACAGTAAGATTTCATCTTATCCGAGGATGGTTTTCTTTATCAAAACATATTGTCTAATAAAGCATTTAACTCGGATCATAAAGTCTGTTTTTTACAACATTGACGAACTTTGCTTCAAAGATTGTGTATATGTACACAAACAGTACACCTTCTGACAAGATTAACATTATGAAATTAAACAGCATTACACCTTCTGTCAATGTTTGTTGTGAGAATTAACAACTGGAAACGAAACCAACTTTCAAAATGAATAAGAGACACACCTGACTCCTCTATGATAAATATGCAATTTAAATCTCAAATTGCATCTTCATGACTAGATGAGCACACGTTATAATAGCAAGCTTCTTCTCCCTTATCATCATAGTTTCCTTCAATGCTTTCATCAAACATTTCAAGTCTGCGACATCGTAGCTTAAGTGAATCAGTAAGTTGTTGCGCATCTTCATTTTGACGGTTATTCGACCTTTTTACAGGTTTGGCATAGATGTTGTCCTTAGTCATGGAATAGTTTTCTGAATCATCTTTCTTAAACTTAACAAGATCACTAGACTTATTGCCTTGTAAACCATCAATTTCTTTCATACGATCTTGTTCAGCATTTTTTACATTACAATAGATTTGATCTTCGTTTTCGCTCATTGCATTTGAGAATTTCGAATAATTACTTTCCTTAATCTTTGTCTTTGGCAAAGTATTAAGTGTGTTGTAGGTACTGTCAAGATATGTTGTATTTTCAACAGCTTCTGATTGTGTTGACCCAAGTCTTGTGTGCGAATATGTACTGTCACATAAATGTGATCGTTGATTCAGTTTATTGTACGCGAGTCGGGAATAAGTGTCCGATGAAACATTGTTGTTCACATGTTCACCAAGATGAGAATATGTACTGTCAACTCTGTTAGCCTTCGTACCTAGCCATCCATTACTGTCTGCGCGGGAATCGCCATTCCTGCCCCTTAAACTTAATGTATTATAGTCATCGTTGTTGTTGATATTTGATTGATTAGAGTGAAACTCAATATTTACACGTTCACCATCAGATGTCATCAAAATATGTTCGTTGCAGTACAAAGTTGATCTATTAGATGCTGTACCTGTATCTATGGCCGATATTCCGTTATCAACAGTGTTTAAAGTGTTGTTTGGTGTTTCTAATTTTTGTAATATTTCTTTGTTGATACGGCTGGTTTTCTTCTGTTTCCTCCTAGATATGGTGTATTGAAAGTGACAATTATTCACTAGACCAATTATACAAGGGTACAAAGAATATACTCATTACGTTAAGTTCAATACAGCAACTTTCAGTCTAAGTCAAAATGACAATCTTTCTAGTGCATCTTCAATATCTTTAATATGAAGATAAATGACCGGAAATAACCACTTTTGAAGTTTTATGTATTTTGTTTATTTAAGTTTTAAGAACTTAAAGGAAATCAACAAATCATAATGTATGGATATCAGAAATGTCATTAAACTTATTCAATGTAAACAAATATAACACAAACAAAATTAAATTCAAACTGAAAAAAAAACATAACATAAACTTTTCAGTTTTAAAGGAGTAATGCAGATTACTTACCGTAAACAGTATATTACAGTAAGTGATAAACCAATTACTACCAACCCAGCACAAGTGATAGATATATATGTTACAATTTTCATTTCATCCGCAGTACCTGCAAATAGATTTTTGATAAACAAATACCATTTCTTGATAAGTTAAAGTCACAAGTAATTAAGGTACTGAAATATGGCATCTCAATTGAATACAATAACAAATCACTGTGGTGTTTTGTTTTAGAAAAGAATCTCAGTAATTGTGATTTCTTTTCTTTTCTCTTTTTTTTCAAAAGTATTTTAGCCACATTTTGAAACCATAATATTGAAATCAACTGGAAATTTATTAACAAGATCAAATCAAACAAATAGTCGGTATGTATCGAGAAACGACACAAAGCCGTTTTGCAGCAATGATTTTTTCAAAATTTATGAAAGATACATTGTGCTTTTTTACACTATAACATTTTGTGATGACTATAAATTGAGATGTGCACAATATTTTACATGTGTATGTGTAGGTAGAACTTATGTTACTTGTTGTATTTGTATCTGGCGTTGTTGTAATAACACTGGTTAAAGTTGTTGTTGTTGTTGTAGATGATGTTGTCGTAGGGGTTGTTGTTACCTCTAAAAATAAATAAAACAATACAATCACTGTAAACATATTTGAAGAAACTGTATGAAAGTCATTGAAAATAGGTTGAATTAGCAAATGAAAATTTGTTCACCATTTGTAAATTCACTGGACTGGAGCGTAATGTTGTTTCAATAGCCAAAGGCCATTAAGTAACTGTTCCAGCATTAATAGTGGAGGAAGACCGCAGGCAAACACTTGAGTGGAACTTTCAATCTTCTGTAAACTAGTGTTTCTACAAACATTAACACTGTTTTGCAGCATAATACTGAAGAGTTAAAGGCAGAAACTTGAAGCAAATACCTTCTTCACAAGTACGTCCTGTCCATTGTTCTGAGCATAAACAGAAGTAATTTTTTGCATCAATATCAGTACAATTTCCACCATTCTGACATGGCTTTGTCACACATTCTTAAACAAAAATGTACACAGGTAGTAATACATTTGTACATACAACTCAAAATTTGATGAGGCTCACTTGTGAAATAGCTTGAAGTGATTGCTTCATGAATCTAATACTACTGTTGATTAGATTTGATTAAAATGTGTGCCATTCAAACATCATAATGCCAGTGCAAAAAATAAAACAATAAATGTCCATTGTAGCATATCTGTATGTTATATATTTGTACCTACTAACCATTTTAACATTGAGTAAATGATCATTTTGCTAATAGTATAATTGTAATTTATATTCATGAGTTGTGAATGTAAATCGATCATTAGTGGTACTTAGTGCCGATTTGTGTCAAATAAAGTGTGTATGAATCAATATCAATGTAATTATGAATTTAGTAAACAACACCAAAATGTGTGTGTGCTAAGAATCTCTTCTTATAAAACAAAAACGAAGATAAGAATAATTATAAACCTACAGTAAAACCTTAATTATCTGGAACAAATTTTAACGGGACTTAAATATTATTTCAGATAAGCCATTGTTTTGAATAATCTGTGGTATTAGAAGTCATGCTTACTGTATGTATGTACTGTGGGATGAAAATGTAATAAATATCCATAACAAACATGCTGTGTTATATTTTATAAACAATAATCGATAGATGTTTTATAAACCAGCACAAGTTTAACAAAAATAGCATGCTATTATAAAGAGACATATCATTAATCAACTGAATCTGAAAGTGAACATAAAAAGCCGTTATATAATATTTCAAACGGACGTAAATGTATGCATCGAGAAAAGTTCATCACAAAATAAAACAAAATCGTGTTATATTGGTAATCTCGTACTCATATTCCAAAATGGATTACCTTCGAACCTAAGTGTCGAGGATTTGTATCGGTCTGACACTTGTATTGTATGCTTGTAGCATTTTGGGACATTTTGGAACAAACTCCGGAAGTCATTATTGTGTACACTTTCAATGTTCATTGCGATTCAAATTTTTAAAACTAACCCAAAAATAAATACCCTGTTCGTATAACTATGAATTCCGGATACGATCAATTAACCAATCAAACATTACATTGTTGTGTGTGGCTTCATAATTGCTTCTAACAGATAGATCATATATATTTTAGAAATTCGGGAAAAAATGCTAAACTTTATTCTAATTCACCACTTCATGTCCAATTTTCGTATACCAAAAATATGTATTTTGACAATTATTCATTTAAAATGCAACTACATACGCCAAGTATCGTAGACTGATATCGCATTGCTACCTCCACAAATTTCTTTCCGATTATTCCGACATGGACTTGTACAAGAGGAGCTTTCTGTGTTCCGTTTTAATTCATCGCCACAAAAACATTCATATGAGTACTAAAACAAAAACTCTTTATACAGCATAAATGTAACAATAAGTTCACATGGTATATGTGTCATTCAAAATATAACTGTCAGACAGAAATGTCAGTAAACATATAACACTCCCATCTCAGCAGTTTAATACATGTATGCACAATTTCCATCTATTACCATTACTTCCGCACATGAAATCATTAGGAACTCTGGGGGAAAACCTGAAGAAAAACAAATGGATGGAAAGACATGCACTTCTTCTACAATATCAAACTTCACGTCACAGTCAACTAAAGACCAATACAAATGGACCTCAAAACAATTTACCTCATAAACTCATTAAAAGTCTATCAAACTCCCTAAAAAATAATTCAATCGCGAAACCCTGACGATATGTGCTGCAGCACTTGATGATCATCAAGTGAAAGTTTGGTGAAAGTTCCGCACATAAGAAAACTTAAGGGCCTCACGGACGGACACCTATTTCTGTATCTCTGGCTAGGCCTTTCGGCGGGTGATAAAAATGATATAACTGATAAATCATATTTACCTCTGTACCAGCATATCTATAGCCCTCTCTAACACATAGCCCTTTACACTGAGTGGCTCCGTTTACATCCATGTCAAAATCCTCATACCCAGACAGTAATCTGTCCTTATTATAATCCTTGTAACAGCCCAAATATCCATCTGGCATATTAGCTGCTGAATATTCAGAATGCATGTAACATAATTATACAAAGCATAAGGGTCATTTTAACACTTGATACAACTTCGATTGCGCAATCATTTCAAGGATATACACCAAATAGAATATTCATGCACGTATCATATATCGAAGGTAAGGATGAGACTTCGGGAACCGACTGATATGTTTCCCAGGATAATTAGTAATGTCAATGTTTTTTTTGGTTTAATAACCTGTCCAGATGATTCGAGTATGATCCATATCCATTTCTAATAAGTTAATGTGACACATTTTAAGATGAAACATTCTCAGAGACTCAGAGTACGCTACCACTGGGGGCCAAGGAAGTATCACGAGAGGCGGTTCGCATCGAAAACATGTGTATGTTCTGCAACAACAAATGACACATAGTATGTACACATAACGTGTTGAAAAGCTAAGGACGACATTCGTAGTAGTGTATTGTGTATACAATGTTTGCTGGAATATCATATTCATAGTACGAAACATGGTGAGTAGAAACGTTTAATACTATTAAACAGTTGTATGTAGTTCACTTCGTACCATTTACGTATGAATTAAGCTCCTAAGTTAGGGATGTCCGTATAGACAGTCTTGTTTCGGTAGGTTTTTTATTAAAATAATTTTCGTGAGTATTATTTCCTATACTTATTGGGTATGGTATACTTATTCAATCATTTTGTCTTCATTAGAAATGTTTTGTAGGTGAAATAAGTACATTTGAACGTTTTTTTTTGCATACTACGACTGCGTTAGTTTCGCACAGAGTGTGTGTACGGTGCTAAACGAAGGTCACTCGATCGATCATCTTCATGTGTACGTTGCTCATTGAAGTCAAAAAATCAATTTCAGGGTACAGACCACGCGGTGTGTATGTACTGCAGGGCGACATTTGCCAGCACTGTAGAACCGCAATGGTACGTTCATGAGGGAAGCAATGATAGAGGTGCAACTAAATATCGCCAAATAACTTAAAATGGAGGGCCATTACAACATCGACGACATGACAACGAACACAGAAACTGGAAAAAATAATCCCTACAAATAATGTAACAAGTGACAGACATTTCTAAATCGAACACACCAACTTACTCTGTCCATTGTCAATTGTTCCTGAAACAAGCGGAACTGGGAAGTACAGAAGTTTCTAAACCAGATGGTGCTGAATTGATTTAACTATTGGACACAACTATACTATGCTCAGACGCAGAGGTCTTCGCAAAATTAGATGAAGTTACCGATGAAACAATAATAGAGATCGTAGTACAATTACAAAAGCTTCTTCCGTCCATCACATCTACTCTAAATGACTGTAGATGTCTTCAAGCCGACTGGGTCATCTTTTTTCAAATTGGCGAGTTCGGTGCAAATCACGCTTGGGTTGACGATCACAGTACAACATTTCTATAGAGACTAGTTTGAATACTAATGAATAGTGCAATGGAGGTAAAGAAACGGAGAAATGTAATCAAACATTTTAGACAACAGCAGATTTCAAAATTGTTCAAAATCTTAAATTATATAATTATGTGCCTAAATCATAATGCAGTTATTAAATGATAAGACCATCTGACAATTTTAACTGTTCTCTTCAGACCATCATACATACATAGATAACTGTCAACTGCAAAATACTACTCATTCAATCAATATACACAATGGACTTGAGCGAAACATCCACACACTCTGTTAGTAACATATACATCAAAAAGAGACTTCAGTTGACACCATACACACTTGTCTAGTGAGAAATGCCTTGTTATATAAACGTATGTACATTCTATTCAATCTGATAAGTGGTGGGGAGATGCTTAGTTATGTTCACAGACATGAGGCCAGTATCATCGTATAAATATTATACAAATGTGTTTCATCGTCACAATAATTTTGAGGAAAACTGCTTTTTACACAAAATAACGGACTAATATGGCATAAAGTGATGAATGATGACGCAATTAGTGTACAGAAAACTCATTTTAGAACGGCAAATACAAAATTAATAAGAACAACTAACAAAACAATCCAAAAAAACTAAGATTTCGTCCTCCTGTCGGTCAAACTTATCAAAATGGCATGTGGAGGTCAGAAACAGCCTCTGGTTTCACATGAAATTTCGTTGCATACCATACACATGCTATCGATGCGAACCGCCTCTCGTGATACTTCGTTGGCCCCTACTGGCTACAGTAACTATAATTCAGAACTGCTGATTTTCGTCCCCAGCCTGTGTGACAATTAAATTTTGATCTACACACAAAGTTCATGCGCTCAACACATCACAGTAAAATTCGTGTAGTTATTTCAAAATCCTTCCACTAATGACAGAATAATGACCCAGACAAGCTGATCCAGAAAATTGTTTTACAATTTGACCGCTAAGTGTGACCCTGTCCATAGAACAGTACAACTGATTATTTCATGTGTTATGCTAAATATTTGTTATTTTAATATTCCCTATCTAAAATCCGGATGCACGCACATACACCGAACCATCTGACATCGTGAAAACCATAATAATTGAGATCACCTTAAGTAAGCTCAACAATCACAGTATGTCTGTAACCTTAAAAAGTGAGTTTTCTTAACACATAAAATACACAATATGTTGACAATTCTTCATCATAGAATATAATAATAGTATGCAGAATACAAAAAGGTAAAGGTTTCGTCTACTGGTATTATAGTGCTAATCATTATTTAACTGGCTGGTGGCTCACCAACCGAACCTTCTATCTCGGCCACGGTTGCGGTAAATACATGCTTACATTTGTTAATGAGCGCTTACCATATATTGATGTTGTATAAAATATAATTTCTCCAATAACAAAAAGTATTCCAAACTGCATTCTCTCAAACTAAATAATTACAATACGATGTTCTCAAACAAAGAGTTAATGATTATTCTCACGTAAAAGTAACAGTTACACCAATAAGTATTAAGTCAATAAAGGAAGTAGGAAGTCGTATAAGGATGTTTTTTGTTGGTACACTTAAGTTTTGTGAGATGACGTACTTATTTACGTTCAGTTTGACACTATTGATAATTTGATATGATATGTTTATTAATGATTTCGGCCACCAGTCCGAAACATACTAGTTATATTACAATAATTGTTGATCATTTATACAGTGTATATACATACAAGTGTTCAAAGACTATGATAAACATTTTAGCATATAAATGTATTGGTCGTAATAGTTTCTGTTTGTCCTATAACAGAGGAATCTGGTGTGTTTTCTTCCCGTGCATACTTTATAGCAAGAAAAAATGTTTCCGAAACCACTATCGTATTTTTTTCAATATCATTGAAATAAATACTATATATTTTTCAACAGCAAAAAGCTTATGGGGCTTTAACAGTTTCATGATGATAGAACATACATTTGGTTAAAATACTCAATAATGTTTACATTTAACAAGAAGTGTTAGTGAAATACGAATACCCCCCCCCCGCCACAAAAGAAGCACGTCTGAAGCAAATGAAGCTACCCTCTGGAGTATCAAAGAAGTACTTTTAAAGTCTCCTGCTTCAAGAGAACTTCACAGACACAGATAAAATTATAGGTAATAAAGGTAATAAATATGGTTAAGATATAACATTTCTGTATAATTTCATAACTCTGCACCTAATACTGTAATACCAAAATACAATTAAAGGGTCTTCTGCCGGAGAATACACTTAGCCCACGAAAATAATGTTGATTGACTTTAATTGTACACTCAAGTTACAACAGTTGAACCAAGATTAGCTCTTTAAAAAGCTAGGATGCAGATTGTTTGGTCGGTTTGCATTATTAAGTTGGAGGATAGGTTGAGCTAGTAGATGACATGTGGAAGACCAAAAAATTGAACTGATAGTATGATGCTAGCATGTGATACAGAATAGGCCACTAGCTGTATAACTACAAGTACCTAAATGTAAATCTTATAGAACACTTAGGATGAGTGAATATGAATTAAGCGTAATTACTAATTAGTGTTACCAACAATGTTTTACTACGTTAATATAGATCACATGTAGTTTTAATTGTACACAGTTTTGAGTACACATTTTGCAAGTGAAATTAATTAGTACTTCATAATAGAAATAAATAAAATAAACACATTATAAAGAAGTAAAGTTTATCAAAATTACAGTGTAACCTCCATGAACAGTCACCTCTAAACAACAGCCAGCTCCATGTTACAATCAGTATACTAGCAATTCTAACTGTTGCCAAACTCTTATTAATTTTCACTCAATAAAACTGCCACCTTTTTACAACAGCCCCCAATGGGAAAGACAAAATGGCTGTTCTAAAAAGGTGGCAGTTTTATAGAACAAAATGGCTGTTAGGATTGCGATTGTAACATGTAGGTTGCACAGTAGTATCAAGTTCGATAGTAAATGGTTATTGTACTAAAGTAATAGTACATGTATATGCAATGAAAAAGATGCATAACAAAAAATTGACTTATAATATGACATCAGTAAGAAATTAAATGAAGACATAATTACAAATGAAGGTAAAGGTAACATGAATTGCAGAGGTAAGATTGATATATTAATACATTTGCCAAAACCGAATGCATTACAGAAAACCAGGATAGAATGCATATTACCTAGACAGAGGGTAAAATAGAAATACATTATTTTGTACTTTTTAAAGCTATTACTTAAACAGTTATATATATAGGTATATTTACAAGAACCAGGTAAAATCATAGTTAATATGTATAAGATATACACCCTGTTATGACATGACCGACATGAACATGTACAAAACAAAAGATTTTCCTTTGGAAAATGATATTGTTTAGTTTTGTTATAATGGCACATCGAATGGCGCATCAACTACAAATGGTCAATTTTAGCACGCAATAAAAATTAGAAAATGGAAGTCGATAGATATAATAAAAATTAAGTCATGTAATAAAATACAGTATTAATGAGAATGAAGGGTGACAGACATAAATAGGTTTAAAATTGAATGGTGATGACAAAAGTTAACTAAATAGTTAACATTGATAAAAATGAAATGTTTAAAAAATATTACAATCGACTGTAAAGTCCTATTTCCTGATAATGGTTTCAGGTTTGACATTTGCAAAGTGTGCTCATGTTTTGAACTTTAAAATGTTTTATACGAATAGGCTGAAGGTCAATTCAGTCAACAAGAACATGTCTGATAGAATGTGGAGCACCGCATGGAATACATTCTGGCATATCATCTCCAGTGAGAAGCCAAGAATGAGTTGAACGAGAATGACCAATTCTGCATCTTGATAATATTACCTCTTCTCGACGATTGATCAAGTAAGATAATATTGTAACAAAAAAGAGTGAAGGATAACTGACATAAATATATTTAAAATCAAATTGTGGTAACAAAATGAGTGTATAATACAGTGTAACCTCCATGAATGGCCACCTCCAAACAACAGCCACCTCCCTGTTACAGTCAGCATACTAAAAACCCATATTGATGTTTTACTCTATTTTACTCTCTCAACAACAGTCACCTCCTTACAACAGCTATTTATGACCTTACCTTTAGTGGCTGTTGTAGGGAGGTAGCACAGTTAAATGAAGTGAGGTTAAAATTCAGGATAAACTAACAGACATAATACAGAACATCCTGGTTAGTACAATCACCGTGTTCGTTGAGTACAATAGGAAAATCTTACAGTCCTTAATTGTTTATGTTTCTATCCTGTTCATTTTCATGAAGATAACTTGTATGCCGTCTATACATATTCATCAGAATAACAGCCATAAAGAATGAGTGACTTTTCTCGGTCCGGAACCGTTCCAAGTTTTAGTGCATCTCCTGTAATACTGCACTGGTTTCTGCTCAATGTTACAGCACAGACTTAGTCAATGGAACCAGTTTGATGATATTGTACGACCATTTTACACGCAGTACCTTGATTTTTTTTCACAGTTTTTCTAACTATCATAATGAAATAATCCTCACTGAAAGACAGTCCAGTTGAACAAGAGTGATGTCATACATATACTGTTGTAGAACCTGCTTCCCAAACCAGACAAAATGGAAAGTGTCATGGCAAGGAAGTAAAAATTGATGTGAAAACATGTAATGTGATAGTGTACTGTTATACTGGCATTGTTTTCAGATAATAACAATTTCATCCACTGAACAACAATGCTATCTATAAAAATCTGTATTAAATCTGTATTTAAAGCAAATACATGTACTATGAAATATTTTATCAGGCTAATACACAGTGACGGTCAAATAATTACATGAACTCAAGTTCATTACTAAATAAACTAGGATTTGTAACATGTGTTACCCCTTATATAAAAGAGGACATTTTCCACGCTAATTCCTGTACTGGAGCACACCTGATGCATAAATGATGGGCCTTTGAACTGTTTAGACAGTGCAACCTCTCCAGAGCGGTCCTCTCTAGAGCAATAACCTCTCTACAACAACAACACCATGGTTTTTCCCACTGCATGATTCAATTTTATGTAACCTCTCTACAGCAACAACCTCTCTACAACAACATGATATTCCTACTCCCAAAGGGTGTTGCTTTGGAGAGGTTGCAGTGTACTATACATTGGTTACAGACGAATATTTCTTAATTAACAATTGATAAATCAGATTCTTTGAACATAAAGCTATGTTTATTGTATATCTAATTATTTTTCGAATGATGACATAACAAAGTAATCTCCAGTTTATGCTTGTTAACTAAGGTTTATACTTGACAAACTGTCATTTTAAAGAACCAATGTTGTTTACCTGAAAGTAAAGAAAGCTAATGGAAAAATGACTGCTTCATAGAACTAAGTCTCTAGATTCTAGATTCGAAGAACAGCAGAGTCCCATGCAATACCTCTTTTAGTGTCACATGACATGCCCTAGGGGATTCTAGGAGTTGCCGAGAAAAAGTAGTATCAATGATATGAAATAAGGCACTGCCTAGAACATTTGTCAAAATGAGAAAATGGGATTTAATTAGTCTCAAGTAGATGTACATGTAGTTAGAACTTTTCATTATACCCCCGCAAACCCAAGTTTGAGAGGGGTATATTGGAGTCACTCTGTAGGTCGGTCCATCCGTCCGTTCTCATACTATTTCACAAGTTTGTGGAGTGAACTTCTTCTACATTCCTAAAGCGGTTGCAATGAAATTTGACATATGTCATCACCATGAAGGGTAGATATGCAAGACACAACCATGCACAGTGATCCACACATTCTAGAGTTATATGCCTTCAAACTAAGCCATGTAGTTTACTCTTGCAGTCTTAATGTCAAAGTGGCGGTGGGGGTATTAGTCACTTCTACAACAAAGGTCTAGCTAGCACTAATCAAAACTTAATTACTCTGCTGCCCTGTAAGACCATAAAAAATGTACAAATTAAGTTCCCAATTTTGAAAATGTTTACAGTTACCCATGAAAGTCAGATCAGGATTCGAACCCAAATCTCCCCATAGCCAATTATCGGCCTGGGTTGCTCTATCCAGTTAAGCTATCTGACCTTCAAATTATAGGTAAACTGCAATTCTGTAAATTAGTTAAATGTATTCAGAAGTCAGGAAATTAACAAATATAAAACATTTGTTTTATAAAAACGATGATTATTACAGAATCCCTCCAGATAAGCTGTTTTATAAATATATATATAACAAAAAGTAGTCAATGGTCCCAAGTTTTACATGAAAGGAGGCATTACAATTAGTTGATGTCAGGGACCTTAAGTCTATTGGACTGCCTCTAGGCCCCATAAACTAATAATGGACCTAGTCAACAAATGGAAGCATAGATGAAGTGTCAACACTACAGAGAGCACATCAGACAATGACATTCTATTGGATGCTAAAGGTAAGACTCTAGATAATTTGCTGCTTTCTAATACACAAGACACAAAACTGACATGCCAGTCACTTACATGGACCCTAGAGCGACCTTAACCTTAAGCAAAGTCCCAAAAAGCTGTCCACACTACTCAATTCGACCAACGAAATACAGCCTACACACCAAGAAACATTCTTCCTACGGTTCCCTTTAGTGGTGGATCAGTTATGATATGGGGTTGTTTGTCCAATGACTGTAAGTTGGACATTGTAACTGTCCAAGGAAATCTGACAGGTGATACTTATGTACGAGACATCCTACATCCAGTCATCGTGGACCATTCTGATAATCATCCATTGGCCTCCCGACCTGTTACATGGACGATAATGCCAGACCGAACCGAGCCCATGCTGTAACACAGTTTTTGCAACGAAATGCCATCACCACCATTCCCTGGCCTGCCATGAGTCCTGATTTAAACCCACTGGAACACGTGTGGGAGATCCTGGGCCGGAAAATACAGAATTTGGACCCACCTATAGTCAACCTGCAACAACTGAAACAAGCTCTGCACCAATAATGGCAAAATTTATCTCAAAATCGCATTAGACACCTTACTGGTAGTATGAGGAGAAGGGTTGAGGCTGTCATCCGGGCACGTGGCGGTTACACACGTTATTAAAAATGTCATTTAAGGTTAAGTAATTGTCAACATTTACCAAAAATATCCACCAGTAAATGTTTTGTAAACGCTCCAACACCATACTTATAAACACCTACATTTTTGGTAAAAAACAACACATTTGCTTATGCTTCAATAATTTGGATAAGAATAAACTAAACTCATAAATTTACTGGTTTATGATAACTAAATTGCTATCGCTACTTATCAAATTACTATTTCTTAGCTCAATTAAGTCGTCATCTCATGACAGTGCTTTCAATCACAACCAATTTTAAATTTCCGGGGTGTGCTTAACTTATTTCCAGGTGTATATATATGTACTTTTCTCAATTTTGCATTTACCGATTGGAGGTTTGTGCATTGCATTTATAGTTTAAACCATGCTAGGTTTTAACGTTATTGTTTGTGACATTGCGCTATAAATAGCTTGACCACGCATCATGCGGAACTAGGTCACGCATTATGTGTACATTTCGATATTAATTTTATTTGTTTATTTACTGTAGAGTCTATGCTTTTTCCGCTAATTTGATATTATGACTGTCAAAAGTTATGCTTTGGGGACACAGTTTTGTGCATAGATTTCACGATTATATAAAGCAACGGGACAATAGTAATTTGGGACTAGATCCGGAGAGGTTTAGTTTAGCTTGTGTAGGACTAGGGGGATTACAGCTGAGTCAACGCAGATGGTTGCATTCAGTAGATGATAGATTATTAAATTGCGATTTGGTTATACTTGACATTGGGTCAAATGATTTATGTAGAGGGTTATTCCCCTGAACAATTTGCTCTTGATATAGTGAGTTACGCTTAGTATTTAAAAGAAGGACTGAATGTGGGAAAAGTGGTCATTTTCCAATTGTTGCAGAGGAATTATGTGCCTTATGATGGTTACAATTCACACGTAATTCGTGCCAATGTGGCAATTCAAAGTTTATTAGGCACAACTGACTTAGCAATAGACGCATGTGGAACAGCCAACATTCTATATTTGCGTCAGATGGCATACACTTATCTAGTGATATTGGATACCCTAAATATTTAAGAAGTGTCAGGGACTGCATCATTAGAGTCAGTAGACGGAATTAGTATTGTACATTACGTTAGCAGAGTTATAGTTGAAGGTACATCTCAACCATTTTGAAACAATTCCCGCATTGAACAGTTTACAAATATTTACAGATAAAAGCATGTTGAAACTGTTCAGGTGGTATTATTCATCTACTGGTGGTTTAACATTTGTGCTGTGTTTCAGGTCATGCCTCCAAAAAGGCCAAAGACAACTGAAAACAGAAAGTAAAAAAAGAGCAGGACCAGGGGGCAGGACCGAGGGTCTGGAGGAAAAACGCAATGTTACCAGTCCTGCTGTAGACCATGCTGCAATAGTTCAGTCAGTTATGGTGGCCCTGGAGGCAAGGGGCGTGTTTACTAACACTTTATTGATCAGCCCTGCATCAATGGACGGACAGTCGTCAAATGAAGGCGTCAGTGCACCATGTGCGAGTAGTACAGTGCCCAGTATTGTCACAGACTCTGTTCAAGATGTGCTGTTATCAGGTAATAAAGATACGCCTGATATGGTTGTTGATCATCTACATTCTAACGCTTTACCATTAGGGGCACTTGTCAGTGACAAGATAAAAACTGCAATATGGAACAATGAATTTATTGAACTTTCATCATTAATAGATAAACGAAATGTCACAGATGAGGTTATAGTGAAATTTTCTGCCAGAGGCCAAAATGTGTCTGTGTCATCAAGGGAAGCAGACAAGAACTTGAACATGTCCAAACGGCTGTCAGCTTTCACCGCATATATATGGACATATATATAAGGCGTTACCCAAATGAAGCATCGGGTTTATTATCATATATTATTAAATAACTATTTATTATCAGCCTTGTAACTTGTTTACTGCCTGGCATAATAATACAGTGGCATATACAATAAGTGGGTCAATATCTATATTGCTTGTTTAGTTACGGGTTTAAGTATATCATGTCAGCTGTTTAATCGATTTAGTGGTGCATTACAATGGATCATGGAATCCAAATATCACGCCATCATGAGCCATATTTAGATGATTTCTTTTTTGTAGGGCCATATTAAGACAATGTCAAAACAATTTAGATTAATAAAATTAAACAAATCAACACGTGCTGATCTAGATATGTGGTTTTCTTTTATGCAGAGTTTCAATGGGAGGTTATTTGTCAGTAGCTTCACACTGTAGTGGTCCTTTGTTTCAATGGCCTGATGGGAAGGGTGTTTCGTACGCATTCTTTAATTTACACTTGAAAATGCTTTTCTGGGGTTTGATGCCAGCCATTACAATTCGCACACTTTCAGAATTGGGGCAGCAACTCATGCTGTCCTGCAAGTTTTTTCAAAGGATTCTATACAAAAAATGGGACGTTGGAAGTCCAACGCATTGCAAAGTTACATTAGACTGCCGCAGATAAAGTTGGCTTCAGGCTGTTAATTATATTAACATCATTGTGTTACTAAGTAGAGTGTGTAAGCTAAAAATTTCTTTCATGTAAAACTTAAGAAATTATGAAAATATTTCAGTGCTTTAAGGTAACATTACCAAAATTTAGTTAGTTCAGTAACAGTATTGATTGCATATTGATAATGGAGCTTTATCTGTGAGTTTTTGTTTTTGAAGTACAGCACAAGGCTGCTTCTGTTCATTCCCCTGCGAAAAAGGTTCATGAAGTTCATGAATTTATTCATGAACTTCAAGAACTTCATGAATATGTTCATGAATTGTAAAAAAGTTCATGAATATCAAATACATATTCATGAATTAGAAATTCATGAACAATAAAGTTCATGAAGTTCAATTATTTATTCATGAACATGAAGCACTTCATGAACAAGTTCATGAATTGTACAAAAAGTTCATGAATATCAAATACATATTCATGAATTGTCAAAAACATTCATGAATTGTCAAAAACATTCATGAATATCAAATTGATATAGGCATGCACTGGAAACACAATGGCAAGAAATCATTATCTAAAATGACATCTGCACTTGATATATCAGAACAAACTGACTAATGGCATTACAAGGGATATACACTGGAAACAGTCTGGTAAGAAATCAAATTCCATAAGCCTAGATGTAAATTTTTATACCTGGGTGGTACCAATTAATGTTGACCCCAGTGCCATAATTTAAACAAACTTAGTAAAGGTCCACTAGACAATGCTACAAACAAAATGTCCAAACACTAGGCATTGTATGTTCTGACCAATTAAAAAAAAAATCTAGAAAATATAGACGTTTATTTCGTAATGAGGTACGAAAATGCCTGAGTACGAAATCGCCACTGACAAAATATTTTATACTGACCAGTCTTGAACATTCTGTGAATAAATATGACTTGCTTTCATGTTTGTTCAATGATAACCCGATTTAGGTAGCCTAATTGAATATTGATGTACATGCTGGAGTGCTGAACGTAATCAAACGTCTGGATGACGTAATCACAAACATCTGGATGATACTGACTTAATTCAAGGACAATATGGCACACGGAGAAGGTTGCGCGCAGTATTAGAATATGTTTATTCTTCTGCCAAGTGAAGATATTTTAGAATGGCACTGTCGAACTGAAGTGTAACATTGTTTCTAAAAGTGAAGATGTCGTCTGTTGATAAGAAATTTTGTTCCAGTGTCGTTTGAAAAGAAAAGACGAGCTGTGACCTGAACGGAATTCTGCGTGAGTCAGTTGTCCATTCTCAATACATTTTAGCATTTGAATAAGGCTTTTGCTTGTCACTTATATTAATATTTTCTTAATATCAATGCACTGATTGTATAATTTTATCCCCACAACGCAATGATGCCAACTTGTTGAAATGCTTAAAAAATCGCGAAAACGTGTGACATTTATTTTCATGTCGCGGAATCTGTATTTATTCGTAACATTTTTTTACTCTCATCTAATGAAATTACTATTTTAGATATTATGTCCCAGCTTGTGTGGAACACTGTAATACTTAGAAAGGTATTTTTTCTAAAAGCTAACATAAAAATTTACAAAATAGACTTAGTACTCGGACTACATTACTCAAGTATACTACGTGTAGGTATTATTAACAGTCCGGTAGTGAAAATTCACTTGAATACATTTGTCAATTTCAGCATGGCCTTGGAACTGAATGGTTCAGCAGAGCTCTCTAAGATGAAAAAGTTTTCAAAGCCTAAAGAAACTCTAGATAACACTGTGGTAGTTTGTTGGAATGCTCTCCGACACTAGATGAAAGTGATTAAATGAGCACAAGAAGCAAATGTGTACCTAACTTTCTGACTTCTCACCATGGATGAAGTTTTTAAATAAAATAGGAATGAGAAAAAAATTCGAGTCTCCAGGCAATTAGCTAGGCTGCACTGGCTCTAGAAATTGAAACCTTGGAAAAAGCTAAATATTCAGCAAGTGTTTAAGTGTCCATCCAGAATTACTGACATAATATGGAAGTGTAATGCATGATGCCATCATGCGAGTATTATTAACATTCTGGGAATATAATTATAGTGTACAGTATTGAATGTTGGAACTGATTTGCATTTCTTTTAAACCATTGATGAACTGCTAGTTTCAATTTAATATTGTAATTTCATTTGTCAATACTATGAGTATGAGTCTATGACCCCATTTGTATACATGTAGAATTTAGAATATGTTTTAAATAAGTTTTTTATGTCACAATTTTTATCATTAATATGATAATTCTGAAATATGTTTCCGTTAATGAATATCATAATTAGCGCTATAATTCTGGAAGCTACTTGTAATAATTAATTATGCCCCCTTTCGAAGAAATGGGGTATATTGTTTTGCACATAACGGTAAAAGTATAACTTGAGAATGATTTGGCCTTAGCTCTTCAGATTTGGTTGTGAGGTTGGTCATCACAGTTCACATGTAGATAACCCAATATTGATTTTGAGGTCAGAACATCAAAGGTCAAGGTCTCAGTGACTAGACCTTCAGCACAAAACCCTTGTCTGATCAATAACTAGAGAACTATTTGGCATAACCACTTTTAGATTTGGTTGGGTGGGTGGTCATCACATGTAGATGACCCCTATTGATTTTGGAGTTAAATAGGCCAAGGTCTTGCTGTCCAATTGACCATTAGGAGCATCCATGTTTCAAACACTTCTTGTTAAAGTCTATTTTTGTTCGCCCACCTGGCTAGCTCAGTGTTTAGAGTGTTTGTCTGATGATCAAGAGGTTATGAGTTCGAACACTGGGCAAGGTTCACACTTTCCGTGACAAATTTGACTGAAGATACATTACATCCTTTGTTAAATTGTCCTGCTGTGACCTCTAAATTATGTGGGGTAGCTTGGCAGAAGCTTACGGATAGAATGTGGTTAGTACTGGTTAAGGCCTAAATGAAGTCCAGGAATGCTGGTTAGGATAACTGCCTGCTACGACATGTCTGAAATAATGTTGAAAATGGCGTAAAACCCGATGAAACAAACAAAACTTTTTATTCACAGTAAATTTGTTTTTATGCTTTCATTATGAAGACAATGTAGTTTTGAAGAATACAATATTATAAACTTTATTATACCCCCACTATTTTAAAATAATGGGGGCTAATTGTAGGAGTCACTTTCTGTAACTTCATTCATAGGAGGATTTTGTAATAACTTACCACAAATGTTAACCATCATTGTGTCACACACAACTCCCATGGCTGTAGCTTCAAGATCAAGGTCACGTTTGGAGATTGAAGGTCATAGTTTTGGTCTTTTGTTTGCTTGGTTATTGTATGGAAGATCTTCCTTATTGTCTTAGTATTCAGTTTTTTTTGGGTGGTTGTGAATAGGGCCTTAAGCCCTTAAATGTGGAAAATTTATGCACGATTATTCAGTTTTGGTGAAAAATGCATACTATTTTACAGCATCAGAAACACTGTTTTAATGAACTGAAAACTGAAAAATGTGATTAGCAAGAATTGCTTCTATGGAAAGGAAACTGTTTTGAAATCTATAATAAAGTCTCATATATTGTATGAAATTATTTTGTTTATGTCAAAAGTTGATCAGTTCAGTATATTGTACTTGTGGTTGTGCATACATGTACTAGTTATAGAGGCATGTTCCTCAATGGTTTTCAGTGAGGAAATTCACAAGTTTATTCATGAATTACTTCAGGTTTGAAATTAAGGTTTGACAAACTTCATGAATTTTTTGTTCATGCATCATTTCATGAAGTGATTCATGAACCATTTCATGAATTTGTTCATGAACTTCTTGTTCATGAAGTGGCCATTTTTCCTTCATGAACTTGTTCATGGACTAATTCATGAATTTGTTCATGAACTAATTCATGAATTTGTTCATGAATCAGTTCATGAATCAGTTCATGAATTATTTGTTCATGAAGTGGCCATTTTTCCTTCATGAACTAATTCATGAACTAGTTCATGAATTTATTCATGAAGTTCTCGCCGGGGTTGTGTACTTTAAAGATAAATACGGTGTTGTTGTTGATTGTGATTTTGAATTCTAGTCTCTCCAGCATAAGGCTGCTTTCTATATTCAGATTGTCATATGTTTTTAACATGATTAAAGAAGTTGTTGATGATATTATATTTCATAAGGTTTATGTTATATTTTTGTGTTTGAAGTCCAGCACAAGGCCGCTTCAAATCATTGTTTACTATATAGATGATGAGATGTCATTTTTGATATTGGCATTTTGCATTGTAGTCTGTCCAGCATAAGACTGTTTTCTGCATTCAGAGTGTCATTGTCATAATTAGATTTTAAACAGGATTAAAGCGAGTCCTTGATAATATTGTGTGTTATAATTTTGTTATACTAGTATTATGTTCTTGTAAATTGAGTACTTTGTTAAATAGTGAAACCTCTCTAGAGCATCACCTTTTGGAATCCCCACGTAAGGTTGTGGTCAGAGCTTGCTACTATAGAGATGTGTATTATAAAGTAGTTGGTAATTTCTAGAAAACATGACTGCTGCTCAAGACAGGTGTTGCTTTATGGAGGGCTGCTCTGGTGAGGTAGCTAGGTACTTTATTTGTAATTTAAGCAACGTTACAGTTGGTTTGAGATAATGATACATTTTGTTTTATTCATTGTTGTATGTATTACGGCGGTAACTGTTGTTACTGTAATCACATTCAATAAGAATGTAGCTACTAGTATATGTTGTTTTAGGATTTTGTTTTTCATTTATGGTGTTCGGGTGGGTACGCAATTTTCATTGCTTATGGCGGTTTAGGTAGCCCACCCATGTGTTTGGTCAATAATATACTCAGCGTCACTAGAAACTTACCACCCTACACACCGGTATATATTTCAAATTTTAACATCCTGTGTAAACTGCTTTATACAATAGTTTATATGATTTGGGTACCAAACTTAATGCTTATCATTTCAACAACACTTCACCGAGTGCAATATAAAAAAAATCAAATCGATATGTATTTTTGTTAAGGAAATATAGACAAATGTATGGGTGGTAAGTTTCTAGTGATGCCGAGTATATTTTAATGTTTTGCAAGAATCTGTTTCTGGTCATTTATGTAGTATTGTGTTTTACCTTGCCAATATTCGTCATTTAGAAAATTAAAATGACATGTTCACTCTACTCTTGTTTTGTGATCTTTTATTATTGGAACACATATGAACGAACACCATAATTATTATGATAACCCGTTACTTAGGTACGCAGTATGGGAATAGGGAAGAAAGATTCAAATATATAATTATTAACCTTGACTTTAGAATTCTGTATACAGACAATAATGATAAATGTACTATAGTTTTTAAATATTTTTTTTATAAAGTGACAGTTCTTGTGAACAAAATCAATGCTCTTATCTATCTATAAAATCTGTTAATCACTGTTTTATTGTAGTTTTTTAATATAATTCCTATTTTTATTACTGTCAAACCCTTTGAAATTTTTTTTGGCTTTATTAAATGGTTGATTTTAAGTCATAAGGCAGCTGAAAAAATCCCCAGAAATTCCCATTTTTCCTCAAAATGATGCGAATTCCCCTTCCTGATCGCCCCAAGCCCCTTCCTCTAAAGTGCAGCTAGGGCCTTGGTACGTGAAGTTGGTGGATCAGCTGGTCGAGCGTGAACGGGCCAGCGTAGGTTATTACGAAATTGAACGCAGTTCCATAAAAACGGCAGTACGGATATAGAGCTGGCCGATGAAATCGACAAAGATTTTAGACTTAGAACTAAAATTGCTGTGTCCAATCTGCGTATCGGCCAGAAAAGAATGCATATTGTGTCCTTGTGGACACACATTTTGTTTTCAGAAAATGTATCTTTAAAATGTTTAGCTTGTGTATTGATTTCTTTGTTGTGTCGTTATTTGGTTTTTATGTCGAAATTGGCTAAAGACAAAATATAAAACTTATCTAAACGATTTTACAAGTTGAAGAGAGACTGTTCCCAGATGTGTAAGAAGAACAATAGAGTGAGTTCCCTCGATGACATTTTTTTTTCTTTCAAAGAAATGTATTGTCAAAACTTCTTCATAATTATATGATATTGCACCTCTTATTTTGCAGTATTTGTAAGTGTATTGTAATTATAATCTGATCCGAATGCGGAGCATATAAATGTTTAGACGAGTTACTGCCATTTTGTGAGGCAGAAAATGGAACTGAATCTACATATAACACGAAAACGTGTCTTGTTGCTACTTATTTAAGCAGACAAAGGGATATTGACAAATATTGTAAAACTTTCATCCATACCGCAGTTAGCTTGCCGAAAGCTATTTCAGTCAATGTCAATCAGGGCCCTCATTTGACTTTTTGGGGGCCCAAATTTGGCCCCATTCCCCTCCTAAAATAATATACTTTTTTCCCCCATCTATCCCCCTTCTTTTGCTTAAATAGTTGATATTAAGTTGTAAACCTTTGATTAATTATATATTAATGTATGTAATCTATCTAAATACAGCCATTTTAAGCATAAAATGCTTATTGCAGGATTATAAGGCAGTTAAAAAAATTCCGTGAAATTCCCCTTTTTCCTCAAAATGACGTGAAATTCCCCTACCTGAGGGCCCCGGGCCCCATCCCCTAAAGTGCAGCTAGGGCCCTGTCAATAGATTCAGTCAGTGTCAATAGGTTCATATCAACAACAATTGACACTCAATTCTCTGTTAGTGTAAAATGTTAAAATGGTTCCAGATTTATTTATACAGATCAATCGCCCATATCAGAACTTAATCTTCAATCTGAAGTAAGACAATAAGTGATCATTTGTTTCTACCTCAATATTTCATGAAGTCCCATTTCAAGTAATATCAATCAGCTCAAAGCTGACCGAATTGAGATACATAGCCTAACGTTTGTGATATAGACTTTTTGTTGTGTCTAAAACTACTGTTCTGTTTTTGTGCTGTTACACATGATGGCTTGTCAAAAATGTTAACACCATTCTGAGCTCTTCAAAAAAGCAATCAGAGTAGGAAACATGACAAGCTTAGTGTGTTTATACATAAATATTAACAAGCTTTTAAACAGATATGCTGATTTCAATATTGTCCTGTTCTGTATGGTCCTCACACTCACAGGTCAACATACAGCGACACATAATCAGATGGGCAATAAATGATTATTCAGAACAACTTAGTGTGACGGACATACAGAACACCCGAGGATGGAGCAACCTAGAGGTTCTAAACCGGTAATAATTCACATCATCTTGTTTTTTAAGGGTTAGAAAATAGAAAAAAAACTTCCAATTCTTTCATTCTATATACTCCACTACCCTTGTATGTGGTAAATTTGTTTTGTAATTAAGTCTTAACCTTCTCTCGTATTTCCACATTCGTGAGCATTTTAGATTTACACAGTGTTGCCAATCAGTTAAAAGCTTGGGGACATGCTTGATATGCGATCAACTCAGCAAATTATCTTGGAAATTTGGTGCATACCTGGTTCTTCAGGTCCCACCCATGTAAGTGTTTGTAAAGTTGCCAACTTTCAGATAATATACAAAGATGATATTTGTTGCCAGCTTTCAGATAATATACAAAGATGATATTTGTTGCCAACTTTCAGATAATATACAAAGATGATATTTGTTGCCAACTTTCAGATAATATACAAAGATGATATTTGTTGCCAACTTTCAGATAATATACAAAGATGATATTTGTTGCCAACTTTCAGATAATATACAAAGATGATATTTGTTGCCAACTTTCAGATAATATACAAAGATGATATTTGTTGCCAACTTTCAGATAATATACAAAGATGATATTTGTTGCCAACTTTCAGATAATATACAAAGATGATATTTGTTGCCAGGGAAAGTGGGTACAGTGTGTAATTTGCAAGAATTGGGCACGTATGAAGAATGCACATGAGGTGGTAGAACCTCTATCCGCCAAAACTGCGAATCTGATGAAACGGATTAATGGAATAACACAGACGTTCGCTAGATACTGACCTTAAACTTTAGCAGTTTATCATTGACAGTCGTTTTTTTAATCTGCATTGATTTTTTGTAAATTGTAAATGAAGTAGTTTATTGTATGCCATATTGTTACCGCTCAGCCATACTTTTTATAGCTATATGAGGTTTTAATTAAGTGTTTGAAATATTCAAAATTTGAAATGCCTACAAAGAAGGACCCAGATTTCAAATTCCTTGTTGGGAGAAACACTAATGATGATCAGTTAATGGACAGAACTACCAAGGACTGACACTTGTTTATACATGTGTCCAGAGTGATCCATAGAATACTTATACAATGCCTGACTTCCGAGGTCATGTGAACAAGAAGCACAACAAATCTCTGAAGGGTATGTATACGATTCTTTTGTTATCATATCTTGCCATTTGATTAAATTACATGCAAGCTTATAAATGCTTTTAAACCAATCTTGTTTGAATGAATGCAAATGTTAGACACGGTGCAATATTACCACCTTAAATCTAAAGAACCTGTTTTGTTGTATAAGTAGTATTATGATGAATAATATAAATATCTTTTCAAGTTTTTATGCGTCCATTTATGTTTGTCCTGTTCGTATAGAACGCTCATGTTCAATTTTATTTTAACATCATTTTTACATCTCAACTAAGCGTAGCGCTCTTCAACATTCAATGTATTTATTTTTTTGTGATTTGGTAACAAATATTTTTTATGCAGTTATGTACAAACATGAGCGCTCAGATGTGCCTCTTAGATCGAACGTTACAACAATTATTAGCTTTGACGGGCAAAAAATTTGGGAGAGCAATTGTCCGGGGTAATAATATTCTGGATCACATCTGAGAAAGATGGTCAAGTGCTTGCTGCCCATTGTAATTGACCCTTCCTCAATCGCACTGTAGCCACGCCTACTCTGGCAACAGGTGCTTGTCGCCACAAGGTTAGACAAACAAAGATAGCGATTTTTCGTTAGCATACTTGTCTGAGGATACTTTGATGCTGAAATCTAAACAGCAAGGTTTCAAATACTTTAATGATGGTTATTTTCATAATGTGGGACTGTTTATGTGTGATCAAAACATTCATTGAATCAATAAGCAAAGCCCCTTCTAAACTAGCTGTACTGTCCCTAATACCAGTATATTGTGAACAGTATGTACCAAATGTGTTGAAATGTGATTTTCCTTTGAGTGCTTACTGAAGTCTATGACGATTCCTCAGTTGCAACGGAAAAGAATGACGTTAAAGTCTTTGTGATAAATCTATACAGACTCTTGTATAAGTGCTGAGCAGTGCTGGAAGTGATAACACGAGACCAGTCAACTAGCAAAACTTAGTACAGATTTGGATCAAAAAGAGTAACTGCTTCGGTTATGAAATCCGTCTGCCACACAAACACCAGCAACCTATCTCAGTCTCTTATTATGAAAATATGTTACCCGGAATCTACAAAATTCAGTATCAATGCAACAAGATGGGGCTGCAACCATAAGAAGATGGCATGTGACTTGTTTTTTTGAAAGAATTAGTGCTAGCCATGATAACAGGCATGTAGTTAACTCTGTGTTCATCATCAGCACCTTACAGCCTCATGTTGGGGCTTCTCCAGACGCAGATAGGACTGACTGTTGTGCCTGGACATTGAACATGGAGATATGATATTCTGTGAGAACAATTTGTACAAGTACCAGTGGTTCCACTATAAATGTGTTAGGGTGAAAACTGAACCAAAAGGATAGTGGTATTGTCCAGATTGTAATAAATCTCAGTAGTGAGAATCTGCTTATTGGAAACATACTAAACAAGAACAAGAGGGCCAAGATAGTCATATATCGCTCACATGACACTCATTGTTTACTCATTATAAAACATTGTTTTAACCTGTGACCTAGTTGTTGACCCAAGATGACCCATGTTAGAACTTGTCCTACATATAAATAAGACAACATTCTAATAAGGTTTGGTGAAGAACCAATTTTTATGTCAATTTAATAAAATATCATGTTCAATAATCCTCGTTGAACTAGTGAAAACTTTCTTTTGGCTTTCAGTGTACAGACGAAACTCATTATATCGAAATCGCTTATATCAAAATCCCGCTTATATCGAAGTAAGTCCCGATTTTTATCCTTATTACATATTTAAAAAATGCACGTATATCGAATTCGTGGTTCTCGATATTTTTATATATCGAAGTAGATTTACGGTCCGAACCAAATATTTTCAACTATAAAGTGACCACCTATGTCGAACCAATTGTGTTATGTTGTATAACCATGTTAGTGTCCATTCTCACGATTATAAAACTGATACAAACTTTTCGTCGATGATACAAATTATTATTAATGGTGCTATACGCTCATCTTATGCATATTTGAAATGTATATAGCAAAATAAATATATCGAAAGTACCCGTATAAGTACCGGTATAAATGCTTTATTCTTATATCCCGTTACCATCCCGTACACTAAATAACACGATTACGTTATTATTATGACACACTAACTTTAGCTCTAAAATGTAAACAAGGGTATCGAAATTCCTATATCGAAGTTCGTTTATATCGAAGTATTTTGGCAAGTCCCACGAACTTCGATATTACGAGTTTTGACTGTATATGCATGTACTACTGTGTGTTTATATAAGCATTTTGTATTATGTCAACCTAATAAGTGGCATTTTGGATGAGATAATAATAATTGCAGGGTTCCAGATAAGGGACGTATTTGTGTGAATATGCATTAGTTTTCCCGAAATACACATAAAAAATATTTCTAGAGCATACCGATACGCAGTTAAAATCCTGGGTACTCGTTTCACTCAATTAAAATGCGTAACTATCAAATTAGTAGTATCTGTGACTAAAGTGATTTAACTGAACATATTGAACAAGGCAAATGTACATCAGGGGGCTTCAGATCATGAAGGAGTGGGTCTCTCCATGCCAACGAATGCAGTTGCATTGCTTTACCAGTGGGGTAGATCAAGCTTTGACCTGGATGACCACTTTTCCAAGCTGCTATTTCAGCATATCTGGCCTGGTTAAGACCTTTGATAAGTTCCAGAGGCCTGCAGTGAAGAGGATCACTGAGACAGATGCGCCATACCTGAGGACAGATAGGTCGGCTTCACTCAACACACCAGCATTTGTGGGTGATGTAGCGGAGGCGGTGGCAGAGATCAGAGGGGTTCCCACAGGGGAGATTTAGCTGTCACCCACCGCAACAACCAGAGGCTTTTTGCGGATGTTGTGTAGAAAGTCCATTTTACATGGACCCAGTGGGGGGATGGAGACATGGGCCCCGGGACTCTTTTTATAGAACGGGGAGGAGTGTGGCCAAGTGTGATGACAGCGATAATTGTGGTCACTCGCAGATCGAAGAGTAGCATCCTGAAAGTAGGACATCCGTTTCCTGTGCGCTTTTTACGAAGACCTATATTCTGTTATTCCAAGTGTAATCTATCTTCATTGTGACCTCTGTCGAGTCTGTGTGAAGATATGACATGAATCATATCTATTGTAGGTTAAGTACAATAGTATATAAGCTACATGTACATTTTTCACTGGTTGCAAAGTTCAAAATTGAAACATCTCCGCAAAAAGATTTAAGGCGTAAAATACCCCCTTGAGCAAAATACCCCTTGCCCAAATATTTATCTGGAGCACTTAATTGTCAATAATCTGGATCACAATGTATTTAATACTGGTATAATTTATTATATATTTATAATATGGAGTACTTATCATGTTTATTGCATTCACAGGATGAGGTTCATGAAATAGACATGGACAGGTTGCGGGAAACAATGCGTCGGGTGATAGAGGTGAACTCAGGAGTAACGCTAGAAGTAATGCAACCAGCGCAGCAACATTCGGAAGGATACCATCCTGTACCAGGTAGCAATGTACCAGACTGATGTGTGTGCAGACTTTGCAGAGAAATGACCACACAGGTCGGGAAGAAATGTTGTGGCAAAACCAGATGCATTTCCCAAAAAGCAGTAAGTTACTGTTATACATGGATCATGTTTAAACATAAATGCAAGAAATACCACATTCAGTAAAGATATGTTGAAATTGTTAAATTTTCATATTTTGCAAGGAAATTGTAATCTCAAACTACAATGTCAATTAATGGTATGTTGCTACCTGTTTTCCACTGCTACTTGCTATAAAACACTTATCAAATACTTGTAAATGAATAGTAGTTAGAGATTATTATTATTAATTACCAATTTGTATACATTTGAGAACTTCAGTGTTCTAATTCTGGTTGAAGGAGTCTTGGCTCTTACCCGTTTGTACAGGCGAGATGTGCAAGTATTTAAAAATGAGACAGATATTAGCAAAGCTAATCATCATCAAGCCCACCAACAGTTCATTTTGTGGTCATTTGGTAAGCTTGGTACAGGTTACAGGCGTGTGATACCCTCGTGTTGTGTCTGAAAGATAAGGGATAAATTTCCAGACCCTGGACAGTACGCTGGTTTTATTCCTGCAAGAATTGGCTAGGTAGAATGAGTGAATCAAGATAACTATGTGTATACATGTGTGTGATGTTGTGTGTATTCAAAAATCTGAAAGCTAATATTATTACCCTAGTATTAAAAGCTCAGCTAGTATAACATACTCCAGACTACATTCACTAAGTGATTTGTTGCTGTTGTTGTTTGTAGAATATCAAACATGATACAGAGACAGACGATTTGCAGTGAGTCAGGTTTTATTCTAAGAAAAGGGGAGCAATAGTCTATCAAGCAAACCTTGTCTTAACATTTCAGTAAAGCGGTTTATTTTCCAACTCATTTATTTTCATCCCAGGTTACAATGTACTCGCTGAAAATCGATCAAATGTTCTAGGGTCAGGCCTTGTTTGATCGGTCGGGGTACCTGAACAACACATATTTTTGTGGGCCCTACAAACATTTTGTTAATTTCTTAGAACACTACATAAATGTATTTTATATGTATATTAAATATCTATTTTGGAAGCTGCATGATCCTCTTTCCAACTTTGTTACATCCGATGCCCACATTCGGAAGAAGGACAACTCTGGTTCTGTGGTCCAGTCTGGTAGGGTTTTTTAACTGACCCTGCGCTATGCGAACATGATATCTACTCATGCAAAAAAAGGAATCTGGCGCTTATCTTAGTAATCCAATTTTTTATCTTGTTTACTTATTTTAAATTTAATTAAAGGGTTTAAATTCCGATATGTACATTCCTACAGTGTGGTAGATCATTCATTTATCATATGGTACATTTATTCAGGATATAAACATTGTTGTTTCAACGCTTAACGCGCAGGATCTTTCTGGACTTGATTCACAGTCACACCAATTTATCAGTGTTTAACGGAAGTTATTGGCAGCAATGTTTTGTATTGGAGTGTAGATTATCGTTATGCCATTAAAAGCTCATATCTTAGGACATTCATTTGTATCCAGGATAAAGAAATACATTCAGTCACAACCAGATATATCGTTTTTTATGAATTTAAACCCTCAGGATTTTGTTATACAGTTTTCGGGATATCAAGGAGCAACAATCAGCAAGTTAAAAGACAGGATAGAAGTGCTACAGGACTTCAGTCCTCACATTGTCATTTTAATTATTGGCACTAACGATCTGTGTCATTCTTCAGTTATAACTTGTGTTCAGGGTATAGAAGATTTGGTGCATCGTTTATACCAAATAGACAGCGTTCAGTCAGTGTTGATTTTTCAAATCACCTACCATGTAGCCCATCTTTAGCTACCAGATACACTGCTAATATAACTGACTTCTATAACATAGTTGATGCACTGAATAGCGCCCTTATCCAGAAGTTCCCCAGGGGCTCTTCCTGTCAATTATGGACACTTAAATGATTTTGGTCGGACAGAAACATTTTGTGACACAATTTGTAAAGACGGCATAAGATCAGAGGAAGTTATTCTCAAATCTGAGAGCTACGGTGATACAGCTTACCACAAAAACTGCAAAGACTAGCTGTTCAGAGTCTCAACCTGTAAAGCTGCATTAACAGAAAAATTTGTAGAAAGTACTGTGGTTCCAAGATCATTCAAGTCTACATCAACTTCTTACAGAATAAACAGTGAGAAAGTGGCATTAAACATGTACAGAAAGAAAACGAACAGCCATATCCATTAATGCAGATTAGTAGTAAATACAGTTTCCTTTCATTGGAGCCACACCTGATGGAAAATCTGGGATTTTGGAAGTAATATGTCCATTTTCAATGAGAGAATGGAACAAAAGTGATGCGATACAAAACTATGATAAGAAAGAGAACTCCCAACATTATTGTTAGTAGACAGAAAGTACACAAACATCCAGGAGGAAAGTGCATGTCTTGTGTGGATTCACAATGCCACATGATAAAACACTGGAAGAATTGAGAACAAGACAGCCAAGATGGTCCTATAGGCTATATCGCTCACATGGCACTCATTGTTTACTGATTAAAACATTGTTTTAAAACCTGTATAATGAGGTAAATTGACGTAAAGGTTTTCCTCCAAGAATTCTTTTAACAACCAAAAATGATTGGAATGAAATATCAAAAAAAAGTTTGTATAATAAATGTGCTACCTCCTGATCACAATTACCATTTTTTGCTTCAGATTTGCAATCCAAATGCAACACTCAGGAGACAAAAATGGCCAATCAAAACCAGTCAATTACCAATGAAAGTCTGGATCTTGACAATCAGCTAAAACCTGGAATGATTGCAGATCAAGGTAAGAATTTATAAATGAAGACTTATGAATACCATAAATGCAGGTGTGGTTGCTAGTTGATATACTAAAAGCCAAAATCAATTCAATAAAGGATATTGTTAAGAATTTGGAGAAAACGGCTCAATTTTGATGATGATTCATCTTTTTGGGGCTGAACGGTCAAGCCTTTGTTAAAGTCCAACTGCAAACAAATATTATTAAAATGTTTAAACCTGTCTTCAAAGATAATTTTAATCTAGAGTCAGACCATTATAGTTTTGACTTCTTTAAAGAGGACACTGTTATCAATGTCTATTTTTTCTGTTCCGTAAAGTAGTCTTTACAAACACCTTCAGGAATGTACATAAAAAACAAATTGGTAATTGAACTTGGGGAGGACTTGAAAAACTTAGCTGAATGCTAAACATGTGCAATATAACATCTGACGTGTCAAGGTGAAATTTATAGCTAACTGGAATATGCTTATATATTGTGTCACCATGATGTTCCTCTATTCTCACTTGCAGATGGTTGAGCTAGTGCAAGGAAGTTTTGTATATTTGTATGAGAACCAGCTTAAACTTGCAACTGAATCTTCAAAATCAATGCCTGGACTTGCAAAGCTTCTGGTTGATGTTTTTTTTTCAGCCCCAGATGTCCAGAAGTTGTCAAACCTGTCTTGATCAAATGGGCTGAATGTCTTAAATAAGACTATTGTTGATGCTATAATAGGTGAGCAAACACACATATGGCAGAATGAAAAAAGGGCCAGAAACTACTGAAATCTGACATTTTAAGCCCATGTGCCTTTCAGTTCCTTTTGTTTAGCATTAATAAATTATTTTCGCTCAAGATAGAATATGCTGTTCCTAGGCTCTTCTGTTTAGTATCAATACTATTAACACTCAATGACAGTACAATCCAGGTAATGATGTCTGTCCCAACTACCGAGCCAGGCACTGTGTCTAGAAAATCACAGGAAAAGGGGTGAGGTATGAATCAGTGCTTTACACTGGGTGTAATATATAAATAACCATGAAAAATTTCTAAAAAAGAATAGGGATATAACTGACTGGGTGATAGCTGTTATATTGGTCATGAAATTGACATAAGAAGATGTAACAGATGAGGTTATGGTGGAATTTGAGGATGGCCTGGATTCAGACAATATCTAACAGCAAAATCAACCAAATCTTAAAAATTCTAACAAGTTTGTAACAGGAACTACTTTGCGACAAAGAAAGTGAAGATTCTTTTATAGGGACTTCCTAATTTAATATTTTTCCTACACTTATACAACAGCAAGGCTGATGATGCATTAGTGTCGCAGAACATGTCGGTTATAGTTCGTGCTATGTGTGACATCTGCTTGTTCATTTAGTTTACCGTTACAGTTTACAGGTTTGTCTAAATGCCAACAAAACACAAAGTAAATGCATTTTATTGAACTTCATGTTTATCTTTGACTCATTAATTTGAACCACTATTCCCATCAAGCAACAGCACCCTTAGTCCTGGACTTAAGTAAGTATTATGGTTTGTGGTTTGGTTTGGACCGCCATATGGCCCATGAACCACAGCCCTTTTCACAATAGCTCACCATAAGCACTTTATGCCGCCTTGTTCTTATAACAAGTAGGATATGTTTTTATAAATCTGTAAATTACTGATCAGTCCTTGTGTTTTGTGGACTAATGATTTCTTGTTTACAATGACACTAATATAGGTTATTTAAATCCAGTATCTAATTATCGAGTAGTAGGTGTGAAAAAAGGTGCCTATATGCCATTAGTGCATGTTTCTGAAATTTTCAGCAGTGACAACTGCCTTTACACATTGGAAAGTAAAACCTACCAGTACATAAGCAATGCATGCAAAAATTATATGAAGCACAAGTTATACCACAGGAACCTGATATTAGAGAGGTAGATCTGTGTGAAGAAGTACCAAAAAGTTACAAAAACGAACAGTTTTCGTGTTGAGTTTCAGTACAATGAGCAGTTTATGTATGGGGAAATAGATTTTAATCTTTTTTGTAATATAACAAAGACTTTGCATTTGTACAAAAAATTGACACAAAGGATATAAAACTAACCACAGATGTTACTACTGTCGAGCATATTGTTGTAGTTGACAACAGGAAGAGCAAATCTAATCTAGTTTCATTGGAAGCAATTCTGCAAAAAGTTGTGATTTTAAAAGTAAAATACACTAGATATCTACATGATAGGAAAATTCCCAAACTTCATCTACACAATACCACATTTTGTTAGGTTAGGAAAATACATTTTACATATTATGAATACTTTTTAATATTTGTGCTCACATCTTCCTGAAACTAATGTATGCACAATAATGAAGTCTATTTATATACTTCACACCAATGTATTATATGTTGGAAGGAGAACAAGACCTTGGCCAATAAGAACAGAATCTCCACAAACTCAAGTTTTAAATAGTTTGGGAAATTACTGAAATAGGTGATTTTTTAGAAATAAAAAAATCACTAGTTTGAGTGTTTATTTTTCTTCATGCAAAATAAGTACAAAAAGGAGTCAATCTTCTTTAATTCAATTAAGGCGGGAAATGTATTGAGTGTAAATATTAAATATAATGAGAACAACAACAGAAATCCCTCAAAAAAGGGTAGGAGAAACGATACTACGGAGAGTAAGGAACGCCTACTTATTTTTTGGGGGAGTGTATTCAATGCAAATGCCAAGTATAAAAAGGGGATTTCAATTGCCTCACTATTCAATCATGGCACGTAGAGGGTTTGGCTCCCCTGTAATTACTGCAGAATATAGAAAATATAGGGATAATTTACATTATCCCCACTATGTTCGGAAACATGTTCTGCAATCCGATCAGTACATAGATCCAGATCCCTGTTCGCTGTTCAGGGGAACGGTTGAACAGGTCGAGAGAATTGTTGAAGAGACTTTTCTTACAGGTGATAATGTTAGTTATCAGTTGTCACCTAGTGGCTTAACGCACAAATTCGTAAGTCACAAAACATATCCAATCACTATTGGATGGAACCTTCAAGAAGAGGAGGTTTTTACATGTAAACTTGTGTACGTAATCTCTGGGTATTTTGAGGTACCAAAAAGACTTGAATTCAATAACGTAGACATAATTACAGCCTACCCCATTTAACAGTAGCCTTTCCTCTTTCACATGCCAGGCCCTTTTCAGGGCCACCCTTAACAATTATAAGGTCAGGTGCTAAAATTCTAAAGCACCAGACTTGTTACACCGAGATATGTATACCAGTTAAGTATTAAAAGCGAATCAATGATGTGTATTGATGCGAATCGTTATCGAATCTACGATGATGATTTTGTGAACGAACAACTTGATGCTATTTTGGATCATTTTGACACCACAGACCTGACATTAGAAGCGGACCAGAATTTAGATTTAGCGCTCCAATATGTTCGAGATCAAGAAAATATTGAGGAAACTTTCCGATTGTGTATCCAAGATGGGGAATGGAATCCCCCGATCATGGATGTGGATGAACACCAACCCTGGCCCAACACATCACAGGAGCCTCGGTATGTACTAGATATGGAAGAAACTTTCCAAATGTGTATCCAAGATGGGGAATGGGATCCCTCGGTCTCCTATAGAAAATATAGGGATAATTTACATTATCCCCACTATGTTCGGAAACATGTTCTGCAATCCGATCAGTACATAGATCCAGATCCCTGTTCGCTGTTCAGGGGAACGGTTGAACAGGTCGAGAGAATTGTTGAAGAGACTTTTCTCACAGGTGATAATGTTAGTTATCAGTTGTCACCTAGTGGCTTAATGCACAAATTCGTAAGTCACAAAACATATCCAATCACTATTGGATGGAACCTCTAAGAAGAGGAGGTTTTTACATGTAAACTAGTATACGTAATCTCTGGGTATTTTGAGGTACCAAAAAGACTTGAATTCATTAACGTAGACATAATTACAGCCTACCCCATTTAACAGTAGCCTTTCCTCTTTCACATGCCAGGCCAGGAGTCAATCTTCTTTAATTCAATTAATGCGGCAAATGTATTGAGTGTAAATATTAAATATAATGAGAACAACAACAGAAATCCCTCAAAAACGGGTAAGAGAAATGATACTACGGAGAGTAAGGGACGCCTACTTATTTTTTGGGGGAGTGTATTCAATGCAAATGCCAAGTATAAAAAGGGGATTTGAATTGCCTCACTATTCAATCATGGCACGTAGAGGGTTTGGCTCCCCTGTAATTACTGCAGAATATAGAAAATATAGGGATAATTTACATTATCCCCACTATGTTCGGAAACATGTTCTGCAATCCGATCAGTACATAGATCCAGATCCCTGTTCGCTGTTCAGGGGAACGGTTGAACAGGTCGAGAGAATTGTTGAAAAGACTTTTCTCACAGGTGATAATGTTAGTTATCAGTTGTCACCTAGTGGCTTAATGCACAAATTCGTAAGTCACAAAACATATCCAATCACTATTGGATGGAACCTCTAAGAAGAGGAGGTTTTTACATGTAAACTAGTATACGTAATCTCTGGGTATTTTGAGGTACCAGAAAGATTGGAATTTAATAAAGTTGACATAATTACAGCCTACCCCATTTAACAGTAGCCTTTCCTCTTTCACATGCCAGGCCCTTTTCAGGGCCACCCTTAACAATTATAAGGTCAGGTGCTTAAATTCTAAAGCACCGGACTTGTTACACCGAGATATGTATACCAGTTAAGTATTAAAAGCGAATCTATGATGGCCCTTTATCACTCACTTAAAAAAAAAATATTTTTTTTAAATCTTTTGACCCGGGGGAGTCAATTTTTACTATAGTGCCAGAATTTTAAAAATTTGGTAGTACACGGACGAGAATTGGATTTCGGACACAGTTGATATTTTGCCATTTTCATATGGACGAAATCTTATTAATATCATCATTTAATCAGTTTATGTTTAACTCACACAAAGAAGAACCCTCAGTCATACTATTCTACTCAGAGGCAAGGCAGCTTTTTATCCATGTGTATACTTCTGTGTGGTGATGTTCACTCAAGCCTAGGACCTGCTGATGATAGTTGTACCTCTGATAATTACAAGGCATTCACTAAACGTGGCCTTCATTTTATTCACATTAACGTTCAAAGCCTTCTTTCAAAACTGGACGAAATTTATATTATTTCTTGCCAAACAAAAGCAGCGTGTATATGCATCACAGATCACAGAATCTTGGCTGGACGACACAGTGACGGGTGCTGAAATCTTCATTGATAAATACACCTTATTCAACATTGATTTTTACAGACTTTACTGAAACTGCTGTTTATGTATGTCCTGACTGTCAGGTATCAAAATGTATGATCTAGTGCATGGACATTCATCAGTAATTTTGCAATTGGCATCTTTACAGAAAGCCAGTTATTTTCCAATGACTGAATAAGATAATGTAAAATTGTACCAGTGCTCAGCCACTTGAGAAATGAAAGCCCTTGCTTAAAAGTATTGCTATGTGACTAGTGTTGTTTTAGTAAAATACCTAGTTCTACTGTAGGAATATGGAGGACATTGACGATAGTGTGGCAGAATTGACTTTTTAGTTACTTTCCAACATCTATGATTGATTATTATTACAATAAGTCCATTTTGATTCTTCTTAAATACATTTAATCTTAAGTTATTTTTCCTTCTACACATGTTTATTCAAGCAATCATTCAATAAGGTCTATTCATTCACTTGATATACTTAAAATCACATTGTTTAACCATCTGTTTATGTGTTACACTGTACACGTTCTTAATATACCCCTGTGTCATTCATAAAGAGTGTATCATGAAATTCTCATGATTTCTCTCCCTGAAAGGATATAATATATAAGGCTGAGTATCCAGCACTCAGTGCTCAGTTCACTGACATTCACAAGGTAGATTTTACCCTTGTCCGAACTTGGCCACCTCTTTTGTATTTCTTTCCTTCTAAATTTATGGTCTTTATATATGTAAAATTGAACTAAGTTAGGTTAAGTTAGAAATGTTGAGTATTTGATTCATCTTATTTATTGTTCACCTTGTTGATTATAATCCATAAAACTTGTTTCAGTTATAAATATTGTGACAACTTATTAAGTAAATAAAAAGTAAATGCATCAGTAAACCCAGAAACTGTGTCCTTACATATTTAGTTATTAGTTAATTCAATTAGTAGCAGTAGAACCTGGGATTTTGATCCAGTGTTTCAACAATTATCACCAAAAATATATAAAATGAACACAAGTCTTCAAACCTTCATCAGTGAACAGGTAGTATATTAATATATTTAGAAGAAATCATAAAAACGATCCTAGACTGTTACAATAGATTAAACAACTTGGAACTTAGTCTTAACTTAGCAATTACATTTCTGTACTTAACATTGTCTATTATATCCAAATATACCAATCTTACATAAACTAACTTAAAATCTCTGTAAACCTTTAAGGATGTACATGAGTTCATATTCATACGCCATTGTTGAATATATACATCTCTCAGCCTTAACCTCAATAATGGTATGAATACATTTAAATTTACTGATGTTGGAAACAACCATACATCTTCAACACCTGCATCTTGCAACAGTGTAAATCGTACCTTTGTTGACCAATTACTGACAGTTGGGTTCTGATTAACAGTGTGACATTGGTTCTTAACAATATATGATACAAAATGCAATTATCACTTTTATATGAATTCAACTTCAACCAATATTTAATCATGCAAATATGTCTTTCAATATATACAAAGGAAATCACCACATTCGGCAAATAGAGATAATGTGTTGGTTGTCGTTTTAAAATAAAGCAACCAACAAATCATCCTAACAAATTACGCTCAGGTGTTGGAATAGTGGAACTTATATTCTGGTGAGTACGATATTTTTCTATAGTTCAAAAAATATTTCATAGTTGTAAATTTTACACTTTATCTAAGAAGTTAAAATAGTTTATAGTTAGAAATTGAATTTTCAGATACAAAAAATCAATTCATTGTAATCGTTCTAATAAATTAGATACATATCCAAGAGAGGCAATTCATGTAAACCTTATAACAAATTTAAGCTAGTTACTTCCCTTTAATTGATATTTTTTTCTAAAATTTGTTTTAGGTTTACAGTATGGCATAAGCTCAGCAGAAGACGGGCTAGAAACTGCCCACCCAACCAGATAAAGGTAATTGAGTTTACGTAACTCTATACAAATCATGGTTAAAGTTTTACTATTTAAAACAATCACTGCATATTTATGATTAAGTTGAAAGTTTTATTACAACAAACTCTGTTTTTTCATTTTATGTCATATGTAACATTCATTAAAATTGATTGATTAATTTAATTTGTCTAAATCAGTGTATAATATGTTTCTTTTTTCTTTATTTCAGATACAAAACCAATTACGTTTAAACAAATTTACAACATTTACATTGTTCAAGACCTACCGGAAAACCAAAGATTGTGAGAGCCAACCCCATGGTATTTATAAGTGATGAAGATGTGAGCAATTATATTTTTAATGTTTTTTACAACCCATTGGTACCAAAGAAGTCTAACTCACACAAACATTCCTTTTGTTTATTGTGAAGAAGATGACTGGGTGTGAATATTGTAGATACTTCGATAATATTTTGTTGTAATTATTCACATGTGAATAAAGATGTGGCATAGCAGGCAATAGTTTATTATTATATTATATTATACTAAATATTCAAAGAAGCTCTATTCCCTACTGTTACTAATGCAGGTCACCAGTCCACTGTTAGAGTGAACATTCCTCACATAAGCCAGCACCACATTTCTCCTGACCAGCGAGTCAAGGGACAATTACATAACACACTCCACATAGGAGATATAACACTGTGGTAAAGTTCAATGTTTGGTTGTCTTTGTACTCCTTAAATGACTCCAAAACATTTGTTGACTCATACTTTTAATAGTACAAGTTTTAAGATAATCACATTCCATGACACACCAAAACAATTATGCAAACACAAAATTATCAAGGTTACATTGAGTGGTTGGATCAAAATACATGTTAGCCTCCGTGGTCACTTGTAAGCCATTGTGTTTGCATAAGCCCAACATAGTATGTGGGGTTTGTTCCACATCCTTGATAGCAATGTAAAGGTCATTCATTGTCCTAATTCGTCAATATTACCGTATTCCCCCGTTTAAACGCCCCCCCCACCCTTTTTTGCCAAAAAAAGTCGTAAGGACTTACCAGCTTTAAGAGTCTAACGTAAAATCCGTTTTTATTAAAGATAAAACACAATTAAATCCACTTTGAATAATCGTATTAATCCAAATTAACACGTGAACAATAACTAAAACCTAGCGAAACTGCGTGGTTCTATCACTTTCGTACAGTAATACAGTAGATCTATGGACCATTTGTGATGTTTATTAATGAGTTTTATTCGGCGATGTTATCCTTACGATACCTAAAGCGAAAGTAGATTTTCTGAAAATGATTACTTAGGTCACCTGGTCGATCTAAAACTACAGCGCGCATTTTCATTAAGCCGTTATTTACGTGCTTATTTGTACAGATCAACATAAACAAGCACTAACTGTGAAAAATAAGGGTAGGACCAAGTGCAATATATGCCTCGCGGCAATCTCATTTGTTAGAGGTGCGAAGTTGGCGATTCGAATCGCAATCAGGATTAACAATCATATCCGACACGCGACTTCCACAATTGATTTTTGAATGACTTAACGCCATCGACAAAATGTCCGAGGACATATATAAACCAGTCTATTCAACTATTCCGGAGGTTAAAATTGCAATTTATACACTTTCGCCACTCGTATAAAAATCTATCTGTAAAAAAGTTAATGTCCATCACTTTCACAGTGTTTGCCTATTTCTTCCGCAAATTTAATGACTTTAACGTGTAAGATTGTTTACCCCCTCGACTCCATGAAAGCTAATTTACTTAATTGACATGTACATAAAAACTTACACATTGGCGAGATTACGTCAGAGGAGATTACGTCAGACGGGCGGTAAACTCTGCAGCGACAGCGTGTTATTGATTTTTGACATGTAGTTTAACTAGCGCAACTGACTACATTATTTATTGTAGTAAAGCGCGCTGGGAATGACTGTTGATTAATATTGCATTAACACCGCGATATTTTTCGATGGCAAGTGTTTCAAATTCATTCATTTGACCTGCGGAAAATCTTTGGATACGATATTCCAGATTTTTTTTTTTTTTTTTTTTTTTGTAAAATAGGATTACAATAAACGCCCCCCTTTTGGAATATGCATCGCCCCCGGGGGCGTCTATTCGGGGGAATACGGTATGTTTACTTTTTATATAGATAGAAATCGAGCAGTGAGTCGCGACGGAAGGTCATGGACTGTTCCATTCTTTAAAATAGGGATAAGTAAATAATGACCAAGTACATTACTAAACACGACCTTACATTTGTAGGCCACTGTTGGCCTCTTACATTTGTAGACCACTGTAAGAGGCCTAGCTACGTGGTCCTGAAATCAGTGCGCCGCACTAGTAACATTATTAAACTGAATTGTGTTTTTCGTGTCCTTAATCTTGCCACTATTTTTTTCAAATAATGTTTTGCTCGTGATTTCGGTGCATTTATGTTTTGAAAGGTATATATATCATATGCAATCAAAATCAAATTCTGTTCAAATAATGTTCATAAGTATGTAGAGGATGTCATGTTATATAACTTAATATAATGAAGCAAAATATTAGATTCTGACAGTAGCTCAAGTACAGATACTGCTAATGAACGCAGTAATTGAAATTTCATGAAATTACCTGAAATGAAATTAAATGAAATACATATGAAATTCATTCCAAATATTGAAATAAAATTTTGCAATAATAAAATGCCAAATATCAAATAAAAATGGAAAGGAAAAACGTTCACATGTGTTTCGAACCCATAGCATCTTGACTACCAGGCTTCAAAAGTAAAATGGTTAACGCCTTTACCGATCGCGCTATGCACTTAGTCTCAGCTATGACGGTCAAATAACTGATATTTATATATTACGGAAACCTACGAAACGTTCCGAAAAGCCACTCACCCTACAAAATGGACTTAGCTGATCTTTGATCATTCACAGGTCGTTGTCGGACTATACATAATCAAATATATTAAGTCAAGGGCCACGTTGTTAGTGCTTTAGTCCAGCTGCCTCACATGTGATTTCTTTGTGTACTGTCCAATATTCCGTATCTTTTGGAATAATTCAATATTCATATTTACATAAGGATTTACAGAATGGATGTGTGTCAATGGGACTTGATACATTTGAGTCGTTTGGGAGGGTAGCAGAGGAATTGGTGGTTAGGGGGAGAGCCTTGGAAGTAAGTATTTTATGCGTTGTGTTTTGTGTATACATTTATTTAACAAAGATTGTATTTGCCAAATTATGCAAGTAATATAAATAATTATGTGTAACAAATGTTTAGAAATGGATAAATCTAAATGAGATGAGATGAAAAAATCTAATATATATTTCAAACTGACTAACTATATAATAATCTAAATAAGTTATTCATTGAGGTATCATAAAAATATAGTCTAAGGATATTGTCATGTTTTTTATGAAAACTGTAAATGTTTCACACTACACTTGTATGATTGATGTTTACATTCAAAGTTTATCATTATTTAAACATAAGTCTTGTTGTATATTTAATTTTGCAGATAAATTATTAATTAAGAACCACAATATATACCTTAGTTGTTCGTTATTTAAGTATTGTATTTCATATTAATAAGTAAAAATGTATAATAACAAGAGGGCCAAGATGGCCCTATATCGCTCACATGACAATCCCTGTTCACTCATTAAAACATTGTTTTGAACCGGTGACCTAGTTTTTGACCCCAGATGACCTATGTTCGAATTTGTCTTACATATCATTAAGACAAACAGTCTGACTAGGTTTGGTGAAGATACGATCAAAATTTGACATCTACAGTGTTAATAAGGTTTTCCTAAGATTTGACCTTGTGACCTGGTTTTTTACCCTAGTTGACCCATATTTGAACTTGTCCTTAATATCATTAAGACAAACAATCTGACAAGGTTTGGCCAAGATCCAATCAAAACCATGACATTAAGAGCTTTTACAAGATTTTTACCTAAGATTTGACCTTGTGACCCAGTTTTTGAACCCGGCTGACCCATGTTCATCCTTCACCCACATATCATTGAGGCAAACATTTTGACAAGGTTTGGTGAAGATCCAATTAAAACTGTCACATCTACAGTGTTAACAAAGTTTTCCTAAGATTTGACCTGGTGACCTAGTTATTGACCCCAGATAACCCATATTTATACTTGACCGTTATATCATTAAAACAAACGATTTGACAAAGTTTGGTGAAGATCCAATAATAACTGTGAAATCTACAGTGTTAACATGGTTTTTCATAAGATTTGACCAAGCGACCTAGTTTTTGACCAAAGATAACCCATGTTCGAACTCCTCCAAGATATTATGAAGACGAACATTCTGACAAGGTTTCATGATCATCCAATCAAAACAGTGACTTCTAGAGTGTTCATAAGGTTTTCCAGCAATTTGCCCTAGTGACCTAATTCTGCTACAGAAATGACCCATTATCAAACTTAACCTACATATTATTAAAATAAACATTCTGACAAAGTTTCATGAAGATGCAGTCAAAACAGTGATTTCTAAAGTGTTCACAACGTTTTCCCTTATTTGGCCCTGGTGACCTAGTTTTTTACCCCAAATGGCCCAATTTCGAACTCGTCCGAGATTTTGTTGATATTAACGTTCTGATCCAGTTTTGCTAAAATTGGGCTAAAAATGTGGCCCCTAGTGTGGTCACAACATAAAGTTTGACGACGCACACCGCACGAAGCCGGACGGAGAGTGATCCTAATAGCTCACTTTGTCACTTTGTGAGTACTTATTATATAATTTTATTTACTTTTTTACTTTATACTTAAAGGTCATTTATTATTACTATTATTATCCTTCATTGGAAAGTATGATTTCAGACACATTAACACATGTCAACTCTATTGTTTTATTCTTATATTTAAGGTTGAGAACCGCAAGAGGAAATTGGATGGTAATGAAAAAGAAAATGATCCAACTCCAAAGAAATGGAAGTTGGATGAACATTTAAGGTTTAAGATTATTAGAACAGAAAACGGGTGGAAAAAAATGTCGCAAGCAAATATTATAATGTATTGAAAGACTTGAAAGTTTTTAAATTGAATTCGTCTGGAGTTGTGACATTGGTTAGCAGGCGTAAAAATGTCTTCAACAGTACATTTTGTACCACTTCAGATATTTATAAAATTTACTATTCAGATGTATGTCGTCAAAAAGTTATCCCATCAAGGCATATACCATTAATGAAGGTTATATGATTATAGAGCGTATATTATATCTATTTATGAGACTGTTATCTCAAAGATCTACAGTGTTTACGACTCTATTGGTGGATTTAGTAACATTAAGATCAGATAGGTATTTGGGTGTAACGACTAAGATACCATTTTCAGACAGAGTGGTTATTAGATGTCAGAGGTTGTCAGAGGTTGAGGAGGTGCTTCAACGGACAAGGGAGGAGGTGCTCCAGGGAATAAGGGAGGAGTAAGCCGATCCTTATGATGACATGAAAACTCTACATCAACCAATTATAGAGTTAGGCGTCAATTTTGGTGAGCGGGGATTCAACCTATATAAGAAACCTGCATCGCACAGTAAAATCATTCTCTGTTTCTGAGAGCTCATAAAAAAAAGATGACTAGCACTATGTTTAAAATGGTGGATAATTCCACCAGTCAATTCATACTGGTTAGCCAAGAATTCGGCTTTGGCCGTTATAAAATTGATATGAATGGTTTCATTGGAAAACATTACGTTCACATATGATATATGACGAAACAAAGAAAAAAAGCGTAAGCTTATTGTTAGCGGATTTCAAGGAGTTGTTAGAAATAGCAAATCCTGTGTTGATGGAGATCCCACTAGTAGAGGTAAGGTATTAATATATTTTAATATGTAATCAAAATTGTATACTTAACACTCGACTAATGTATTTTTTTCTCAAGTCAAGAATATGACATTATACATAAATTTCAGGTTAATTTTACCAAACAATACATTCTTAGATGAACAGTTTAGTTTTATGAAAATTAAATTGATTTTGTTACAAGATGTGTTTGTTTTTACTGTGAAGTTAACTGTATATATATATAGCAATGGTATTTATTATCCCTAACAGGATTTTGCAATAGGTAAATAATAATTTCATTTTTTAGGTGGGTGTGAAAAGAAGAAAAGAAGGAGATGAGGAGAGTCAATCACCTTTTAAAAAGCAGAAGGTTGATTCTAGTGGTGTAAGAATAAAACTTCAATGGACTGGGAATGGGTGGAAAAGGGTACATGTTACCCAACCATCAATAGCAGTAACTTCATCTCCAGGCTTCCAACCGTTATTGCCGCTCACACAATCGTCAACTCAATATCAACCAACTACAGCACCTATGTTCTAGGAAAAACAATGGAAAACTTACGAAAACATCCATTGGTGGAGTTAGTACACACAGAAAAAAGATTAAAGAAGGTTGTTGCAAAGTCCACCTACAAACAACATAGGATTTTCTCCAAAGATCTTGCCATAGACCTAAGACAAGAAAATACTTTTTATATTACTAGGACAAAAAAGACATGCAGGGTATTATAAAATATGCAACAAAAATTTCTGAGGAACATCAGAAAAATGGGGATAATTTACATTACCCACATTATATCAGCAAAAATGTTCTAGACACTGAAAAATGTCAACGTTCAGCTCCCTGTTCAGTGTTCAAGCGTACTATTGAACAGGTTGAGAAAATGGTCATAGAGACTTTTCTCACAGAAAAACAAGTTAGTTATGAACATATATATAAATAAATTACAGGAATAATTTGCATTATCCTCACGATATACGAAGGCATGTTCTTGAATCTTATAAGTACATCGATCCAGATCACCGTTCAGTGTTCAAGGTAACTATTAAACAGGTAGAGAAAATCGTCGAAGAGACTTTTGTCACAGGAGAAATAATAAGTAACGAGTTGTCACCTAGTGGCTCCACTCATAGTACAGAACCTATCCTACCACCATTGGATGGAGGCTCCAAAAACAGGTTTTCACATGCAGGGTCCATTTACAAAATGTCTGGATACCAGAAGCAATAAAATTCACAGATATGGACATAGCGAAGCAGTGTCCTTAAGACTTGCTGATTTATACAGTTATTTCACCCAACATAATGACCTTGATAATCGATAAACAGATGCAAACATATCACAGGCACATATCATACCCGATTTGATTCTGTATAAAATATCCTACATGTACACAAGTAGTCTAAAGTTTTTCTGTAAAGGCATATACAAGTCATGGCAAGATGGTATATAAATATTCAGGTCAAGCAATACTCATGTCCATAACAAAAACTATGTAAAATCCTGATTAGTATACCGCACAAGTCATGTAAGTATTGAAACCAAGTCTTAAATTTATAGAGTTCAACAAATGAAAAAAGATATATGGATTTCACTCAAAGATTAAATGTAAGAAGATGGGCTTTGACTGACTTGAAGGTACAAAATTACATGGTGTGGAAAAGGGGATTAGGACAAAAGATGCTTCTACTTAAATAAACAATACTAAACTCGATTAACAAGTGCATTTTAAGTTCAAAATGTAAAACCGGCATAGTTTGGATCTAACTTTTAATGTAGTAGAATAATTGTTCCCAGAAAAAAAGTATAAACATTTTTAATAGCAAAACTTGTCTATTGTAGTAACAGACAATTTGTGACATCGCCGGTACTGAGACAGGAAAACTTCTTACACCATGCCAATCTTGAACGCTATATGTTTGTAATCTTACTAAAATTAGTGAAGTCAATTATAATAATTTATGATCACATAAAATATGTTGCATTGGTGTAATAGAACTTAACTCAGAATCAGGTGCTAACAATTAACAGGTATAAATATCTAAGAAAGGTGTATAAAATCTTACTTAAAACATGCCTTTCTACTAACCGTCTAAGTACCTAAATAAAGTAATACCCAAATAAATATCTAGGAGAAACTAAACACTGAAATATGTCTTAAACTGTTCTGCATCAAATACATTCAAGAGTGGAATCTGTGCATAACAATGTATTTGTTAAATAATTGAAAACATTTTTTAACAGTTCTGTGCTTGAGATGTTACACATGGTGGCTTGTAAAAATGTTTACACCATTCTGAGCTCTTTAAATAAGCACAGAAATGGCAACATAACAAGCTTAGTGAGTTTACTCATACGTAGTCATTATCAAGCTTTTAAACACATTCACTGATATAAATATTACAACTAATCTAATGCACAAGTATCAACTTCACACCATTTTTAGTTGCTGTCAAGTCACATCTGTTTCAGTAACACCTTAGGCAAACATAGAACAATGTTGGGCTTTATAAAACCCACACCGTCATTGATTTGCATGTAATGACAAACAGTCGCAACAAACTGACTTCATTGCCAAACTCGAACAATTCCTAAAACATACCTGGTTATGTCAAAATACAGAAACATATTTTACTAGCTTACAACATGCATTTCACATCAAAATTAAATAAAAAAGGTTCAATTAAATCAAATGAGAAAGTTTGCATTTTTTTTGTAAAACACAAGCTTTGGCATGGCAGCAAACAAGTTCAAGTCTCAGTACAAGCTCCACAACTTTTAAACAGGAAGTCACCTCAATAAATGGCTGGGTATCTGCAAGTCACTTGAATTTTATAAAGTAATATTATAAAATGTACTGTTAATCCAGGACTATTTTACTCATTTTACCTGAATAAAAACTAATACTACTATTGTATGAATTAAAGGACAGCATCATCCCTATACTTATCGTGGGGTGGGGCTCATTTGGTTTAGTCCGCTAGTATTGTTTATTTGGAGAAATCTTGAAGGGAACAACATCAACTCATCAGTCAATACTTTGACTAATATAATAAAATGGAACAAGGGAGACATGTTAGGGAGATGAGAGTAATAATTTTAACAAACTAGGTGGATGTCCACCAAATAATGTTACATACAGAATTATGTAAGCTCTAGGCCTTGAGGTTTTGGACAAGATGATTTTCTTGTTATCCTATATAAGCCTATACAAATCATGTTAACCCTGGGTCGGGCTAATTTCCACCCTGGGGCCAAACTTTTAACAGACTTGGTAGAGGCCACTAGACAATGTTACGTACCAAATATCTTAGCTCTAGGTCTTTTGGTTTCGGAAAAGAAGATTTTGTCAATTTTCCTAAATAGATTAGAGTAAACCCCAGGGCAGGGCCAATTTTGACCCCAGAGCAATAACTTGTCAGGGATTCATTAGATAATGCTACATACAAAATATCTAGGCTCTAGGGATTGTAGTTTTGGCCAAGAAGATTTTAAAAATATTTCTACATAAGCCTATATGAATCAAGTGACCCCTGGGGCGTGGCCAATTTTGACCCTAAGGCAATAATTTGAACAAACTTGGTAGAGGTCCACTAGGCAATGCTACACACCAAATATCTAAACTCTAGGCATTGTAGTTTCTGACAAGAAGATTTTTAAAATTTCCCTATATAAGTCTGTGTAAAATCAAGTGACCCCCTGGGGCAGGGCCAATTTTGACCCTAGGGCAATAATTTGAACAAACTTGGTCGAGGTCTACTAGACAATGCTACACACCAAATATCTAAGCTCTAGGTCCTGTGGTTTTGAAGAAGAAAATGTTTAAAGATTTTCCTATTGGTTGCCATGGCAAAAAAACTTTTACCGGAACATCAAACATCAGGTATTTGAAAGCGTTCAAATTCTTATTGAATATTGTATCTTCCAGACTGTGCATCACAACTAAGACAGGTTTCTTTTTCAATATTCATCTATACACATAACTGGTTCCATCTTGGAGCACAACAAAGGACAGAGTCTATGGGAACCAGTATACGCAATACAAAATGGTAGTAGTTACTTCCCATTTGACATAGTACATTAAGCAGTAGCGCAGCCATTTTGTTGTTAACTATGTCCAACCCTAACTAACAAGTAACAATAAATAAACAAAACTCACCCACTGGAAAATTTAATCGACCATTGATAGATAATGTGAATGTTTGTTTGAAAATTGATGCTTGCTGACTTCTTCATCCTCCCAACAAAGAAATTCTTATCATCATTCCAAACGCACCAACAGTCCTGGTTTCTCATTTGACCCAAAATGGCATTTTGACTTGTAAAAAAAGTCAAATAAAGCTGACTAGAGGGGTCAAGTTTACTAAACAAATTTATAACATTCTAATGAGCACCCTGCATTTAGTGAGTCTCTGATTATCAAATATCAGCTGATGCATGGTTAAGAAAGCAAGAAAAAACATCATAAAGGTAATATTCCCAGTCTAAATCAACTATATACATCCCACAAAGATATCTGTGTGTCCTTAGACCCACAGGCTAACAAATTGTTTTCAGAGAATGTCAAGCAATGTATACTCTCTTTATGATAATTCAAAACTGCCAATGGTTTAAGTTTCTTGGTTCCGAACACACGAATATTACCATCCCAACCAGCAAATACAACAATCTTACCATCTTGTCTTATTAAACTATCATTAAAACCACTATTAGTGACTTTTACAGCATTGCTTTCTTCTATTTTATCATTAATGATTCCCCATGACTTGATTTCTTCACTGACTGAACCAGAATATCCTTTATTAATGCATGATGAATAATCTAGACACATCAATGATTCATCATGAATTCTTACTCTGTCCACAATTTTTTTGTTCCTTATGTCCCACAATGCAACACTGCCATCTTCATAGCCAATCAAAAGATTTCTACTATTCCCACTTTCAATTCCATTTCTAATACTGAAACACATTCCTGCAAAATAATCCAAAAGAAAAAATTGCAATCAAGTGGATGTGCAGTTATGGCTTGCAGGCCATCAATAGTTACCAGTAAGTACGTAATTTGGACAACTTGCAACATTTGTTTCATGTTCGGTTGAAGAATTTACGGCACACAGTGAATTTCTAGTTATAAATCAAACAAATATACATAGGTTCAATTTAACTTGTACCAGTTAGCCTTTTATCATTGTTTTGGGGAACAGGTATCAGGTCCCCTTGACAAAGGAAAGTTGCATCATTAAAATCCCATTAGCTTTTGGCTATAAAAAATATGCAAAAAACAAGCTATCGCTAGTATTATCCCAAATCAATTACCGTCTAAAAACAATCATTTCGCTGTGATTTTTGCTTTTGTAAACTTGAAATATTTAGAGCATGTGACGTCACTTTATGACGAGTGAATAACATGACTGCGAGAAAACAGTTGTTCTATAAATAGTATTTTTTTCAATGTTATTGAAAAAAATTTGAGTGCTTTCGGAAACATTTTTTCTTGCTACAAAGTATGCACGGGAGGAAAACACACCAGATTCCTCTGTTATGAGACAATCAGAAACTAGAACTATCACTAAAGGTGATGAATACCCCCAGACGCGGCCTTGACACACTTATTGTTACATTTTACAGAGGGAAATATAATGCATTTTCATTTTTTTAATACCTGCAAATTGTTGCTTAGATATATCCTGACCAGTTTCTAAATATACATTATATAAAAAATAACAAAGGGCCATAACTCATTAAAATTTACTTGGACAAAACCTATTGTGGACATGCACAACTTGGCAAACTACTTATCACTTCTAAGAAGTTTCACTGAATTCCTGCATGCAGTTGCTGAGAAATGGTACGGACAAAATTTACCTAATTGTGTAAAACAAAGGGCCTTAACTCAGTGAAAATTAATCCAAACAAAACCTGGTTCTTGCATGCATTGGCTTACTTTTTATGACTTCTGTGAAGTTTCATTGAATTCCTATGAGTAGTTACTGAGATATTGTATATACACTGTATAAAAACAACAAAGGGCCATAACTCAGTGAAAATTTAACCAACCAAGACAAGCTTAATGCATGCACAACTAGGCTAACTACTTATCACTTCTGAGAAGTTTGATTAAATTCCTGGTAGTAGTCAATGAGAAATACTATCATACAAAATTTGCCTATTGTATATACTGAATAAAAACAACAAAGGGGTATAACTCAGTGAAAATTAATCCGAACAAAAAATGCTTTACGCATGCACAACTAGGCTTACTACTGATCACTTCTGTGAAGTTTCGATGGAATCCTGCAAGTTGTTGCTGAGAAGTTCTCCGGACAAATTGTGTCTACAGACGCACGGACCGACCGACCGTCAAGTGTGAATCCATTATAGCCCCCATATATTTCATATCTGGGGGTATAACTAGTATGACCGACAAATATATAGGCTTATGTGACTTTAAACACCAAGTTTGGAAATTTAAAAAGACTAATGTAGATACAGAAACCAAAAAAGGGCCTGCCATTGCAGGGTTCTCAAAAAACAGCAGGCTGCAGGCCAATTTAGCTGCTTAGAAATGTGTTTGGGCCTGTTAGAAATCTCGAAAGTTCATAAAATATTGCTAGAAAATGCCCAGACCCCCTATAGCAGGCCTATTAGTCTAGCTTTTGGGCCTGTTGAACACAAACTTATTGAGAACCCTGTCAGCCAGTACAAAGATTAAACAAAACACATATCCACTGCAACATCAACAACCATCAAAATTGGATAAATACAAGAGTGCTGCAAGCAGTGCCAACGCACTATTCACTGCCTCAGAGAGATCTATCCATGTGTGAAGTTTCATGTCACTAACTCTAAAAAGTTTCTGAGTTTGTTTTTACACAGATACAGACAACACTGACAATCACAATAGCTCAACTTTTTCTTCACAACAGCCAAGCTAATAAAATTGTAACATACATAGAAGCAAGGGTAGTTAAATTAATGATGCATCATAAACTTACCAAGTTTATAACCAGAGCTATCAGGGGACAGCTGTGAAATAACTTTCTGAGAATTAAGATCATATAAAATCACTTCTGATTGGTGATTATTTGAGGGTGCAGCCAGAGTGTTGTCACCCAATAAACAACAACGACAGAAACCCATCTCCAAACACTTCACTGTACCTGTAAAAATGTTTATCATAGAATAAAGTAACAATTAAAATGACATAACTGATATATAACATGTTTTATTTAAAGGGGCATGCCCTGGAACTGAAGTGTCTCCAACAGCAATCAAATTGGTATCATTCTAAAGCCTAAATCAATTAATGAAAGCCATGTAAAAAAATTACGCAATATCCCACTTAGTTTACTCAAAATACGCATTTCAAAATTTACCAAACCTGCCAATTTCGGCCTCAGAAAGTATTTGTCATTTTCACAACTCGACCCTGTGAAATGGTAAGTATTGCTCATGTTATGTTTATTTTTTAAACAAAAAGCTCTCTATCGATCAATAAGAGGTAAATGTCATTGTTTTGCTGCTTGAAAGGCAGCGCGCGCACGCTCAGTTAAATTATCAGACGAATCTGACATATCGTTGTCGTCAATAAAAGGCTGACATCCTCTTATTCAAACCGACATACAAATGCCAACGCACACGTTATATGTTCAATTTTGAACGCACATTCTTCTTTGGCTTTTCGGTAATATTTGATTTTACAAGTGATAAACGCATTTTTGGTGTATGACAACCAAGACACAGCAGTTCCAGGGCATGCCTCTTTAATATGTTTTATATTTATATCTTTGTACTTTTTCTTTTATTCATCTGGTTAATGTTTCATCAGTATTTAAGTTATAAATAAGTTAACAGTAAGCTCAATTTAATTAGTTTTCCATGACCCAGTACTTACATTGGCCTGTATCTATTATTATACACCCTCATGTAAAATATGAAACCAATCCATGACATATTTCTTGAGCTATCACTCAGAAACCTAAATTTGAACAGACAGATGCACAGGGATAACACTTCTGAAAGTTGGGGCATATAAAGGCAAGATAAATAACTCCATCTATAATACCCAGACATACCTACTTCAGTCCAGTTGGATTCAGTAATTGTCCAGAATTTAATGACACCATTTCTACCTTGTGTTATCACATGGCTGCTATCAACAAGTCCAATATACAGTACAGAAGTGCCAGGATGGGCAGTCAGCTTGGAGCTGGTTCTCCTTGTTTCCAGTGACCATGTATAAATAGTTCCATTATAACTACCAGACATCAAAGTCTCAGGGTCTGCAAACTGGAAATACAGTATACATTCACAAACATAATTGTACAGTTCACAACTTCAAATCTATACCTAATGGTAAAATTACCAAAACAGCACACCTTTTAATTATCAAATTAATCAGCGGACAAAATAATTTATTACTTTTTTATCACATGAAATTCAGATTGCTGTATCTTTGAAAGGTACTAAGATTGCCTAATATCATTTTCGCACAATTTAACCAAGCTATAATCTCTGGATATGGTATAATTCAATAAAATTAAATTGGGTCTGTTACTGGGCACTTAATTTTTTAGTCAAATGAAAAATGGAAATTTGAGAGTGAATTTGCCTGCCAGATCAAAAGTATTTTAATGCAGGCATGTTTAACATGTTCCGAGTAAAGAAGGAAACAATGGTGACATTTCTGGTCGAAGAGACAAGTTTCTAGACAGGAAAAATACTTGGGGAGTCCATTATTGATTTTCTACTCAATTAAATTGTTCCTAAAACTGGGGCCAGGGCATTTATAAGCAACACTGTAAAGAATGGAACAGAAGCGGAAGTTGTATTACCTTCAGATACGACACAGAACTATCTGATCCTCTGAGAACATATACAGGATCTGGTGAAGGTCTACTCATCTTCTGAAACATATAAATTATACATGACATTGAAAGATCTGTAGTCAGAATGGATTAAATGAGTTCAAATTAATTCAAGTGCTTTTGGAATTTCCCATGGTAATAAGTAAGTGTACTAATTAATATTATCAGTAAAATGACGATGTCTGATGTCAGGTACTTTTTAATATTTCTGGAATATCACCCATACCCTTGTGATGGAGAATTTCAGAAGTTTTGTTAAAACTTGCGAAAATATGCAAGACTGGAACAAACAACAAAAATGAACAAACAATCACTGTCCATGACTGGTACTTCAAATCATTCAAAGTCTATAGATTACAGTGAAATTTATCTCTAGTTTATTTTGTTGTTTTTTTTGGGGGGGGGGGGAGATTCAATTGGGAATTTTTGTCAGTGAATTGGGTGAAAATTATGTTTTTCCAGTCTTCGAATTAGTGGGTTGCCCCCTGCCTGAAAGGATTTTTTCCTTAAGTTCTTTAGTTTAAGAGAGTTTCCTACATAAAGTATACAGTCGGGCAACCTGTCACAAAAAATTAATTCAAAGCCTGTTTTTCCCAGACTTAGTGAAAGACAAAAATTCTTGAACATTCGGTCTAACATTACAAGCTAGAAATTTATGTCTGACTGAAAGGAGATCTGTCAGACGCAGGGTTCTCAATAACAGCACGCTGCAGGCCAATTCAAAAAATCTGTGTTAAATGTCAAATTTGAAATATTAACTTAATTTTAGTCGCGTGAAAAAAACGGTAAAAACGGACTTTAGCCACACCCAGTTACACTCCGTACACAAATACCGTCGGCCAGTTTAATTCTCTATCGATCCCTAGAATTAACGAAAGTTGATTTATGTTTAACTTGCCAACGTTTCGTTGACATGCCAGCTTATTTAAACGTGTACTTAAATTATTGCGAAGCGAATTTTTGAGAGTAGGCAATGTTTACCATGACACCAGCATTTTACCGCCATTACGCCAGTTTCGTTTTCAGTTGGGAAATAGTGGGGAGAAACAAATCACTAATGCATCTTTCAGAAAAGGTATGTTGGAATAATTTATACTCATATGAGTATAGAAACGTGTTTTCTACCCACGAAATGGTTCACTTTGGTCACAAATATTGTAGTTATCGTGCCCAACGGGGATTTTCCGCACATAAATATGCAGATCTTTGTTAAGACTGTGCGGGACGGAGCTAAGTAAAAAAAAAATGTCTCACCGTCACAAAGATGTCTAATTAGTCTAAAAATGCATATACTGTACACGATTCTACAGCTACAAATTATGTATACAATTATGTACATACCTAATTAGAAGCTAATTTAACGGCTGATACACCGCTAATGACACATAACTAGAATACATCGCACTATGGCGTACTTCCTGTCTGGGCGAAAGCCCGCGAATGGACGACCCTCGCCGTTTTCGGAGTACGCACTAATGATTTTTACTGGTACCTGTTAAAATGGTTCACGCGGTGTATGTCTGCACCATGATTTCGATCCACTGCAAAAATGAAACGAGAACCAGTTAACGGTGCGAAATGGAGATTTTATGACAATATGATCGAAATGGATATATTGTCGAAATGGAAGTTTATGTGCAACTTGGTGCAGTGATTACTTCTTGTAAACGAGCAAGCATTATAAAATGTTATTAAACGGATTTTGTTCGATGGTAACATGGAGATTGTATGCATGATCCAATTTTACACTGCATTTAAATTTTGTTCACAAAACAATGTTTTTTTTACATAAAATTCATATTTTTTACGATTTGAAATATTTAGATTGAATAACAGGGGACGATCTGAATCATTGTACATGTATTTCTTTCAGAATATTAGTCAAAATTATATCTATCTTTATTTAACTTCTAGTGTCTAGTATTAAAATTCAGCAACTTGTAAATTAGGACAATATAATTATTACACCGTCTAGTTTGATTATTTGATAACATATTTCGTTCAAATTCTGAATGTATGTATAAATAAATCAATACATTATAGTCTTATATAACTCCCTCAAATTTAATCTCACTCGATAAACATACCTAAAAAATATCATCATGACACTGTATTTTTAAAATCCGAATTCACAAAATGGACTATAACGCAAAGCAAAGTCGTTTATAGTAATCATCACGGAACACTTAGTTGGTTCGAGTATGCATCCATCCATAGTTCTCACAATATGTACACACCTCTCTATCATCGACAGAACTAAAACGTTAGTTTCGGGTGACCCATTTGAGGAAATATATTTCTCCATCCTGCACAATTTTAAGGGACTTGATACTGTAATGCGCCTTGATTAGACGTAAAATCTCTGTGTGGATACTGGCTTATGTCATAGGTAGGGTCACTTTGTAAGCAAAGCGTTCACGACTTAAATTTCATGTTTGGTTGCTAGGATATATTCAAATAGTTGGATTAAGATAAGAAATGATGGGTAGATAGTGGGTGCACATGTAGCTGTAATAAATATGTGATTATATTTATAACTAATATTGCCAGCTGACCACCTACTCACGATCATGTTTTATATGTTTATATATATAAGCTGAGAGAAATCAAATAAACTTGAAACTTGAAACCGAAAACTATTGTTGTTCATACTGTATGCTATTGTCAATGTAACAATCCACTTTTTAAACAAAGACTTGTTGTCATTGTGGTTTGGCAATTGTAATAGACATGCGTTTTGTGGATTATTGAAATTGTTACCACACGAACAATGTTTGAAGTTATTACAAGCTGCTTTATTAATGATGAGTGACAATTAATCTAATATTTGATAACTTGAAACATCTTAACATATTATGCAAAATGTTTACTGTAAAATACCTATGTAAACTAATATATGCCCAATGTATACATATTTACAATATTTTGTCTCTGCTGACAGTTTAACACGTAACAGCTAATTTTTTTCCTAGGTCTAGGAGAATTTAGCTATGATTAATCGTCATGCTAACCATTCACTTGAATTTCCAATTTATTTGTTAGGAGGCTGAGGTCAAATTGGCTGTGATTTTGTCATTTTATGGGCATTTACTGCAAGTTAGGATATTTTTAGTACATATATATTTTTGTGCCAATGTACTGAGTTACGATGCAAACTTTTGAAATGTCGTACACGACTACGATTACAATTGTATATAGTAATGTTCTTAATAATTCTAGATTTTGATTGTGTATATTGTATGAAATACGTTGCATGTATATGTTATAATCTCCAGTAATTGGAGGAAAATAAAGATCTATCAACTGTTCTTATCTTAAGTGCGTAAAGAACGCGACACAGTCTTCACACAAAGTCATTTTCGATGGAAATGTGTAGTACTGTAAGCATTGGTTCATAGCCAATAAATGTGTTTTTGCACCGCTCAAACTTGCGCGCAAAATTACTTTTTTTCGCACGTATGTTGGACAACCCAACCGTAACTCCCCTGTTATAATTCATGCTGGTCAGAGCAAATGATTAATTGTTTAAGCAATAAGGTTTCACTGTGAAAATGGAGCACAACAACTGATGATCGAAATAGGAAAAATCCAGACGCATTTTTTCATCTATTAGCTTTATTTTTCAGGTCGGTACAATGCGAATGTTAGAAAACTGTGTCCCTGGTATACTATGTCAGATTAAACATCAAAAAGTTATTATCATAGCGATGCACACACTGCTGTAGTATAAAAGGTTTTTAATGTCAAATTGTTGACCGCTGGCGACGGAAACAGTACTATTAAAAGACTTCAAGTTTTTCAAAGTGATATCGCCTTCAGGAACAGAACAGAACAGGTGTATTGATTAGCAAAAGTAAAATGTCAATATGACCGTCTACACTTTATAAACTATCCTATGCATACATGTGTAGATATGATATTATATAATCAAAGTTATTCTGCCAAGGCATATACTATTAATGAGGCCTAAAGTCTGATAAAGAACAATTTACATTTATTTGCAAGACTAGTTGTTATCTCAAATATTCACATAGTTTGACGGGTTGGTTTCATATCACCTTTCTCAAGCTATATTTATGTGAAACGAGACTGCATCGCCTTTCAAACAGAATGATCGTTCATATTAAGCTACACTCATGTCTGGCACATTTAATATTCACTTTTTTAGTACGTGAGTTGTCGCATGTATTCGAGGGAAAACCAAGAGAAACTCGAATTTTGCACGTTAAATATAGATAGAAAACATTGTAATTTGAGTTATTGGTTATTATCAAAGGCTAATGTATTATTATAGGTATATTACTAATAGTTTCCCGTAAGCTAGCGTGTTAAGTAAGCTTACTATTTTTGTATGTATTTTTCTATTTGTACATTCTTAATATTTTCACCGAGAGAAAAAATTGAATGATCGACTTTGTTTTAACTTATCTGTTATACAAGTCTTAACAGGATGTCATTTGAATGAACTGTAATTTTATATCTAGATTTCTAGTAAAACAAATATTTAATGATTTAAAATAAATAATAAACATTATTTAATGAACATGCACAGTTCAATTATAGTTTTCCTTGTATGAGGTACATTAATTACGCCTCACAAGTGGTACATTAATTATTAAGTCTTGGTGCATAAATGTCTGACATTCGAGTAGACTAGCTAGGCCTCGAGGTTATAAAACTGTAGATCGATCTCAGAGCTCAAATCACATATTTTGTGATTCGAAATTTCTAACTTGATAAATTATGATCAGACAATAATATTATATGATACTATTGATACATTAGTATGTCAGCAAAATTGATTTTAACACGTATTTATTTATTAATCAGCGCAATTTTTTAAACAGCCTCGTACAACACTTTAAGATGGAATGGAGAAGGTTATCAAGTGTTTTGACCTCGGGGCGTGGTTTTTCTCTCTCTGTTCAATATTTATTAATGCCGGATTATCACATTTCGATCCAAACCTATGCAGCGTCACTGACACATTTATAAGAAGAAGTACAAACAAATATTGCTGAAATTTCCGGTTTGCTTGCTGGGATATTTGTATAGGATAGATCACGAGTAATTGTACATGTTGTCTATGAAATTTTGAGGCGAGCGTAACGATCGAGCGATTAAATTTTATAGACAACAATAACGAGAAATCTATCTGACTTAGACCACAGGTAATCTATTGTATAAGGTTTTGTTTATTATATAGTGTCACCTTTTTTGAAAGGGCCAGCCAAGTTAGCTATGATCGAGACACCTATCTTTTGTGCGCACAGTACCTCCCGAATCCCTTCTCTTTTTGCCGGGTGCCTGGCTGAGATATGGACCTACGGTAGCAATTATTTAACTAGCTGGCGGCTCACCAACCGACCTATCAGTTCTAACCCAGTCTTCGATCTCTCGCTCCGAAGGCGGGTATGTCTAGTCAGACTGACTGTACAGTATATACCAAAGACCTATACATTACATGTAATGTATAGGTGTTTGGTATATATGTATGTTCATGTACATCACAACCTTTAATATATTACACTTACAAATGCTCTTCTCTATGTGTTTAGATTATTGATATATGTATATGTATTCATTTATTATGTTCTTAAGTTGTCGCCGCCAGCAAATGACGGCAAAAAGCATGTATTGCTTATATGCCTAATCAAACGAATTGAAATTAATGCACTAAATACATTAAATATATTGATTATTACTTATACCATGGTTTATTGTGATCTATTTTGATTATATTATTAAATACACGTCTTTGTAACGATTATATATATATTATATGTACTACATGAATTATGTATACGCTAATAAATTTTTCAGAACTTGGAATAAAATCAATATTCATGCAGGTGAAACCGTGATTGTTGTTATTATATAACATCAGACGATTGCCTCGCCCCCACTGAAGTTTTTTGTCTTAAAGTATGACAAAACACAAAGAGATATATATAGAACCTACTGAAAAAAATGTGGAATTCTATTGTGATATATTCATGAAATGATATACAACTCTCATAAAATATCATAATTTAGCCTTATACTAGCTGTAGGCATTGAACAACAAGTACAAATGTATTGGCTCATGACACAAACTGAGAGGTATGTAGTCTTAAGAATACGTGTTGGTTGACCATATAATTCAGTTTGAATTGAAATCTTATTATATTCTAACTTTGCAAATATCACAGCAAGCTAGCACATCAGAAATTTCACAATAGACGGCGATCGACCTACGTTGAAATAATGACCACAGGGAAAACGTCTTTGTTGACCCAGAGACTTTGATAACCATTCATTTATACATCTCTGGTTGACCATATCGTACCTACTCGGGTATTTCCGTAAATGAGAAACCTTTGTTAGACAAACGCCGAAGAGTTCCGATTGTGGTTGTCCATACACTTCACTTTAAGTTGAGATCTTATCTTATTCCAACTATCAACTACCTTTCACAGTGGATGGTGATCGTCTAAGGTTGAAAGGAGTGGTGGTCGATGCCAATTTGTTTGTATACGCATTCTTATAAAACGGTCAAACGCAAAATCTCAAAGATTATTATTTTCAACAAACAGAGTATAAAAACCAAGTATATTCATGACAAATGTGGGGTTTCAAGTACAGTTTATTTGACGATCTGGAGAACATCTATTCTAAATGAGTCGTCCAAACAAATTTCATTCCACAATCGAAAAAAATCTGAGATAAGGGCTGGAGGAATCTAAATCAAAACAAAAATACACTATGTATGCAGCAAAATAACTGAATATACACGTACCGTAATCACAATGGTTGGCCAAAAATAAAACACGTGTGAAATTGAAAAAGTGTATGAACCTTTCAAGTAAGAAATAACTGTAAGTAAAGGACTGTTAATGAGAAATGATACTTATTACTCCAGCAGACATGAGACTAGTCATGTTGACTAAACTGCATCAGGCACATGAAGGCATTTTTAAATGTCGAGCTAGGGCAAACTGAGAGCCATGCAGTTGCCCAATTCTTATACCTTCGCCTGTTTGAAGAGACAGCATGGGTCTGTTAATTGTTAAGAGTAAAACTAGAGTAAAACGCCAATCTGCATGGTTTGCTAGTACACTGTAAAAGGGAGGTGGCTGTTGTTAGGAGGTGACCGTTCATGGAGGTTATACACTGTACTTGTAAATACTGAGCCAACCACAATGTATTCAATCTACTGTATCTATCAATAATTACAAAAGGAGTGTACGTACATCTGAATTTCTTGAAATATTTGTTTGAAACAGGGATGCTATATAGCATCCCTGTTTGAAATTATTATAAAAGAACACACACTTTGTGATATCTTGAAGAATTTAAAGTGGTAACTATTCTAACTATTTTGATAATCTATAATAGCTATTAGTTAAAACTTCCTTTGAATTGGTTTTGGCTGAAGTAAGAGTGATATATATGTTGCGGAGACTTGTTGAATGTGTTGTATAATGGGAGACAACCTGTATTGCCTCTTACCTTTATGCGATAGTAGTACATGAGTTGTTGTTATTGATCTCTGTAAATATTCTGTACACATAACTCTCCGCTAGACACTTGCTTAATAAACATTTACATTTTACTACATGTATGTGTTCTTGCAATCCTAATAATGTTACATTGCCGTCGCAGACTGTCCACATAACGCTGAATATAAAGTGACAGTACATATTTAGTCAATTTGTTCCAGTTCAGTAGGCAATACAGCAAAATGGCCAACCAGTCTAAGACATTATCATTCACCAAGGAAGTTCAAATCCAAGTGTGACAGACATCTGTTATATAAGTGTTGAACATTAAGGTACTGCATGGCCATCAGCTGTAGTTTTTTCATGTGACCGGCTGGCTATGATATGCATTCTGCATCTCAATGTCTTGACTTCATTGTTATTTAGTCATTGTGATTTGTATCATTTGATTATTTTGTGTTTTTTTGACTGACACATTGGAGTCCCTGGTTGTACTTTCAATGCTTTCGACAGAAACAAATATTCTTTAAATAAATGATAACAAACACGATCATCAGTATCACAGTTTAGTAAAGAATATGTCTTTATTTTAACAATTAAGGATAACATATTTAGAGTAGAAACACTACGCATTAAAATGACCTGAACATAAATTAATATCTTGGCAGAATAAACTCAATATTTCCATAACTTCATTACTATATACTTATATTTATCATCAACAATATTTAACTTAGATTTTTGTATGTAAAATGTTCAACACTACAGATTAATATTGTTGTCTCATGTTACTGAGAATTTTACCACCATTTATTATGCAAAATATGCAACTTATATGACTATCATCATCAGACACATAGATGCCATCATGTTTCAATCTTGCTTCTATACATCAAAATAAAAATATGTACATTAGCAAGAGTAGATACATGAAAAAGAAATTATATTTTGATATGAATTTCATGTCAGTTCTTACTACAAAATACATATAAGTCAATAAAATACACCAACTTCTGATTGGAAAGTTTTTAAAATCATCATCAAGTTACTTAAACATAGATAACATAAAATGATGCTACTAGCAATTTAGTATCTATTCAGCACTTACACTCATAAGGACCAGAGGCATATATAGTAATATAGAAATACAGGTCTCTTAAAGCATTAATGGTTTTATTTTGAACACTTTTTTTCATGTTCTGCGCACAAATGTTTCTAATGTTTAACGATTATTAATGATATTGAAAACAAATGATCAACAATGTGTAACTTATAATCTATACTGTGCATTTGTAACAAGTAAGTAGTTGATGCTGTTTGTTTCAACATCATAGAAAAACCACATTCAATTATGCAAATATAAATCTACAAACTTAATCATAAATAGATAACAGGCACATTCTGGCGAATTGAAAGCTGAATTTTAATTATTTCCGTTATCAACAAAAGTTTTAACAAATATTTTTTTTCCAAAAAATTATTATAGTTCATTGTTCTTTTATAATTGTTTGAATTGTTTTATCTAATCCTCTCCTCCGCCTTCTTCTTCATTTTGCTGAGGTTCTTCATCGTCATCTTTAGTCTCTGCCGGCTTCTCGTCACTCTCAGTCTGTTTATAGTCAAATTAAAACAATATATAACTCAGTGAACAATTGTACAACAAATATAGACAATGTATCAACAGCTAAATGATAAATAAGTATAGGTTTGATAAAAATAAGTTTGTAGCTACTAGTATTTCATAAATACATTCATGTAACTATCTTCCTATGCCTTTATTATTCATTTATTTCATTGGAATGAACGCCATTTTCAACATTATTTTAGTTAAATCATGGCAGGCAGTTATCTTAACCAGCTTCCCTGGACTTCATTTAGTACTAGTTACAAATGTAACAACATTCTATCCGCAAAGCTACAGCCAAGCTAGCCCACATAATTTAGAGATTTGAACTCACAACCTCTTGATCAGTAGACCAATCCTCTAACCACTGAGCTAACTGAGGGGCTCTTCCTCTGTATACATGATGTGTTGAGCACAGTTGAGTTTGCAACATCAATTTACTTCTCTTTGTAAAACTGTATCAGTTTATAATATTACTAAAATTTGATCTAAATGACAATCCTAAATACAGCTTACAAGTATCTCAAGTTATCAAAAATATACTTAACAGCAGGTCAAAGCTTGAATTTTAATCCAAATCAAGAATAGTAGATATTTCTTTTATGTATTTTATAGTGAATACAAGTTTCATAGGAAGCTAATATACCTCAGTGGTAGTGGCAGGGGCTGCTTGTGGTGGTGCTGTGTCTATCGTCACCTGAGGAGCAGGTTCAGGACTTTTCTTTTCTTCAGTTTGTGTATTATCTTCTCCTGGGTTAGTTGTCTGCTCCAATCTTTCATATAATTCCCTTCTTTTACTGACTACCTCTCGTAGTAGACCATCAAGCACCATACGTCCTTGTTCTGACTTCTCTAACTGGTCGGTGACACGGTCCATCAACCAAGGTAAGAATCCTTGCTCAATATCTAAAGAACAACGTAAGTATTGAATTATTCAAAGAAAATCAACTCAATAACATAAACAGCTAAACAACTGACAGTTACTGTAAGATTATATATTCCTGTGATACTGATCTTAAATTTTATGTCCTTAGGCATCTAGAAAATGAAGCTAATATCTAAAAGGATATAGGATCCTTTGCATCAATATGTAAACCAGAAAACAAAGCATTTATTAGCAAATATTGATTCATTACCACAGACTGTTATTATATATAAGAAGAGTGCTGCAAGCGGTGCCAATGCTTGTCTGTTCACCTCAGTCAGATCTTTCCACCTATAAAGTTTCATGTAGCTACCTCTTATAGTTTCTAAGTCATGAGCTACATTAAAGTTTTGGCACAGATGCACATGATGCTGACGCACAAGACACAGTGATCACAATAGCTTGACCTTTTCTTTGAAAACAGATGAGCTCAAAATTACGGACTGTGCTATATTGAGCAGGACAAAAAATTTAAATACGTTGGAATTACTCTTACCTCTTTCCACTGGATCATAGAAGTAACCATTATCAGAGAGAGTACCAAACACGGTAGGTACAAGATCAGCAAGATAACTCTGAGCAAATGCTCTAGCAGCAATCTTGTCAGCTGTCTCCTTTTCTTTCCGTAAAACTTCTCTCTGTTGTCTCATTCTTCTTTCCTGAAATACAAAAAACATCATGTTACAATAATGATAGTCAGTGCATAATTTCAAACACTACATAAAAACAATGGCATTGATGCGGAAATTTTATTAATGATAATCAATGGCTATGCAGTTAATACTATACAGATATTTTCAATATAATCCATGTTATTATTCAAGACAGTATTCATTATTAGCATTGTTAACAATATTTCTATAATGTAAGTAAATTCACTACATAATTACACCTACAAAATATTTGTTCTTAATAATGCCATTTATTAGCCATTTCTACAGATGCATGAATTACGTACCTTTTCTTCTCTATGTCTTCTTTCTTGTTCTTCTAATCTTTGTTGCTCAACAAACTCAGCGTTACGCAATTCTTCAAAAGCTCTCTGTTGAGATCGGAGATTTGCAAGTTCTTCCTCTTCCATTACTTCAAGCAATGATTGCTCGACAGTTTTACCAACCAAAACTTCTAGTATAGGCTTTACTTCTATATCAAAATCGAACAGCTGGAAGATTCAAAGTAAAAATATAAGCAAAGATTCATCGCCCTGAAAAGATTGGCTAGGTAAGTCAGTAATATAGAATACAAAAAACAAGTAAATAAAGACACTTAAGACCAAATATGCACAAAAGATATAATTTTTATAGCTATGACTGACTATATTTTACAGAAAATTTGTCATATATTATTATGATTTATATTTTATCAAGTTAATTGCTGTCAAAGTCTGGCATTAATCAGCTAACTTACATCTCCTTCCAAAATTTGTGTAGCGAAGTCTTTTCCAGTTTTAGCTGGCACAAACATAGGTGATGGTGGACGATCTAAGAAAGCATCTGTTTGAATTTCTACATCAGCTTCCTCAACACGATCACTTAGTTCTTCTAAATAAAGTTCAGTTTGAACATCCATATGTTTCCTACCCTCAACTGGCTCAGGAGAGCGTGGTCGTAGCTGTTCCTTTGCTCGCTTTCTGGCAATGGCACGCCTTCTGTTTTCTTGTTGTCTTTGGATTTCAATGGGATCTGGTTGTGCATGCTGTGTAATTATACATAATAATTATAAGTTCTCATGTTGCTTATCAACAACAGCAGTATTTATCAAGTATTAAGCAAATTATGTTTGCTTCTTGCTATAAAGATTTAAAGATACAAAATAATAAAAAGTGGGGATGAAATATGACTTGGATAAGATTTTCACAATTTCAAAGAAAAAATGACAAAGAAATAAAATTATGTAATGAGAAAACAAAACTATGAATAGTATTAAATTTCTATTTATTTTGTTTGTTTGAAATATATAGAAATATAGTACATGTATGTACTATTTTTAACCAGCAACCGATTTACTTTGTAAATTTAGGAGTGCGTTGTCCCTCTTATCTATGAAAATCATTTGTGTGTACTTTGTAGGATTATTCAAATATTACAGGTATTAATTATATATATGCACATTCAAACTGATTTGACTTCTTTGGTGAATTACCGCTAAAGCATCTATTATCTTAACCAAATGTAAAACTTTATTCAAGGAATGAACGCCAAAATAATAATATTTACTGCAACTGTCAGGGATGTAATCAATAATTAAGAAAATAAATTACAGTAAAAATAGATTTATGAATAATGCACTTACAGCAGGCAATGTGTGTTGAGCATAGGTATTACCCCTAACAATACGTCTGTCGTACATGATATTGCCATATTGAGGTGGATTGCTTTCTCCTCTGAAATTTAATGAAAAGCAATCAATGATATAAGTGAAATCAAGTATTATTTATAAAGTTGTATGTATAAGAAAATGTATCTTACATCCACTTCATCTGAGCCTATTACTTATTTAGAACAAAAATCAAATATATATACAGTACAACATCTCCAGAGCGGCCCTCTCTTGAGCAACAATCTCCCTTCAGCAACAGAATGATTTTTTCCTGCTGCACAATCTAAGTATTAATTTAGCCTCTCTAGAGCAACAACCCCTCAACAACAACATAATTATGCCATTCCCAAAGGATGTTACTTTGGAGAGGTTGCAATATATATTCTATAGTCAGTGTGGAAAAAGTCCTTTTAAATCATGTAAATTTATTAAGTAATTTTTACTTCATACTATTATACTATTAAATACTAGCATTTAATTTCAATCATGAAACTTACTCTTGTTGTCCAAGGGGATCTCTATATTTTTTTCTTTGAGGGACTGCCCGAGGTTGGCTGGCAAATGTGTATGTCCCTGGTGGTTTGGCTGGAGCTACAGCTGTCATCTTGTATTGTTTATGATGTTAAAGTGTTAAGTTCTGGAAGAAAATTATGCAGTACTTAATTGAATGGTATTAGATACAATACATATACACCAAGTTACAAGAAGTCAATACTAACTATACTTAGTAGACAACACTCTTACTTTCTGAAAAAATATCCAATCATTAAATAAGGAAGTATACTGACACTTTATCAGTACTGTCACAATATTCAATAAAACAATTCCGACATGCACTTATCCTGCCTGTAACACTCAGTTGACAGTATTCAGGTATATCATGACATTTGAGAGGCACACAAACAGATGAACCAGCTAGCAACTAGTATCCTTATTATAATCCATTTCATTGTAAACAAAACAAAGATCATACACAATAAGAGTTCAGACTTCGTGAAAGGCAAAAAAACATGCCGGACATTCAGTCTTACAAGCTTGAACATTCTGTCGGACCGAAAGGAAACCTAGCTGTCAGACCGAAACAAGTAAATAAGTATACATCAGGTACGCAGTCTGCACAATAATGTCAACCAACGATTAGAGAAGAAACATAAACTAGCAAATGCATACTAATAGAGATATTATAAATTTATAAAAATAATGAGGTCAAACAAATCCTGATCAATGAACCAGAATGACTAAACATGAGTATCAAATCTAGATAAATACACAATAAACACACTAGTGTATACATCGCAATTTAAGTAATCTTATTTCAGATATTCATTATCAGAAAGTTGTTGACAACCTTTAAAATAACAAACTGATGCTAGAGTCAGTGGTTGCAGGAAGATCCGTTGTTTAAACCGTTGTCACCAACAATACAAAAATGGTGGATTCACCAGCTAGTCGATTAAAGACAGCGTTTAGACGAGCAGTTAGCAAAATTACACTAATTAATGTAAATATTTAATTATTTGACATCGAACCGTGCGATTTAGCCATAACAAAGTCATAAATGATGGAAAAGTATACAATTTAACTTACCAAAACATGTCAAAATAGAAGCGGGATGTGATTGTAATTATGCTTTGAAGTTGCTAGGTTACTAGACTTCCGGTTGACTGTGTCAGTCTGGATTATGTGATTAATTGATCGAAAAGGACAGAAAATAAGCGCAAAGGTTTTTAATGAAACGCAATGATAAAACTCGGGATTCATAATTCTATAAATTTTCAAAATTCGTGTAATAGATAATCTCAAAGTGAAAATTAAACGCTAGAAATATATTTTAATGTGAAAATTAACGACCGTACATTAAACATATGTTATAAATCATAAGATAAATATTTACGCTTAAGTTTCAAACTGTCTCAAAGCATGGAATGCATCCTTGTCCAAGTTGTTTTATGAATTGGGTCCCCATCCTGCGTACATTTACATGATCGTAATGCTTGTATTTCCAGAGGCGTATACTATATGATCGACTTCGGACGGTATGTATCGACCAAATCATCAGTAAATGGTAACTGTAAAGTAACACTGAGAGCACTGGTACGCAGTAAACACTTCATCTACTACATAAAATGTTGAGCCTGTACATAGCTATATCCCCCCAAATAATACTTCTTCACAACAATAGACAACTTGCTCGTGTTAAACAACTGTTAAGGATATGATGGACTAACGCTAAAATATTATGTATTATCTCCCCTGACTAAAGTAACACAGTAAAGATCACAGTAACACGACGAATTTGACAAATGAGATATCGCATATAATGGCATAAAAGACATCCAGGATCTTAATTTTAATGCGTTTTCCTAAAAATTACTAAACTGTAATAGGCCTACAACATAAAGATATTTTAGATTTAATTTAACTCCAGCAGGTGTATACATACACACACTACGTGTCAGTATACGGGTGTATATATACATACACACACTACGTGTCAGCATACGGGTGTATATATACATACAGTACGTAAACATCGTATCAAATTTCACTTAAGGATTTTTATAATTTGTTAAACTTGTTCTTTCTGAATATAAGAAACGATCAATGTTTGTGTATTTTTGTAAAACTAGCGTGTTTACTCATGAATACCCCATCATGCGTATGTAATTCATACTTGTATTTATTTTCCAGATCTGGATTGTTTACAAATAGACACACAAGAAACGCGACATGATGCACGTACGGGTAAACATTTCCACACATGTTCGCTGTTCATAGATGTGTATATAAATAATTGAATAAACAGGACGTCCCCACATTAAGACAGACGACGTGCGTTGAATAGTGTGTGTTTTTATGTTAAATGGATGCTCAAAGGCTAAGCGACCAAACCAGAATGAAATCAAAGCTAGAAATAGCTGACCGCGTTTGTTCCCCGTGTATGGAACGAAACGAACGGATAATAGCGGTAAACTATTGTGAAGAATGTAAAGATTATTATTGTAGTAGTTGCGTAGACAGACATAATTGGTTTCCAGCATTAAGGAACCACAAACTAGTTAAAACTGATCTTTCGAGGACCAACCAGCTTCGGTCATCAATGAAATTTATGTGTACCAAACATGGGAAGGAGGTAATAGAATCGTTTTGTTCAATACATGACGAAGTTCTCTGCGTGAAATGTGTTACAGAGGAACATAGGTATTAACTTGTCTTACATCATTTTGAATTATGCTCATTTATGATTGATTTATCACTCATCCATGTACATAGCTTTACTCATGTTTGATTTAAATATATTAAATTGTTACAGGAGGAAAATAACCTTCCCGATGCGGGGCTCGAACCTGCGACTTCTTCATACTTGCAAGTCAGATGCTCTACCGACTGAGCTATATTACAGCCAAAATAGTTATACTAATACTATATACAATACTGCTACTATATTTATACATAATTACTGATGCTAAGTATTTCTTTAAAATTATCATACAGTTTACTCAAGGCCTTTGGAATTTTACCTTCAGTACAATGCAGAAACCAGAAATTTTAGTGCGCATGCGTACTAGCTAGTTCAATTATTGTGACCATTATTTTGTCTCAGGTATTAATTAATGAATACACTATTAGTATATACATGCATTTTGCAGTGATTGTTCTAACGTGTCAAAAATCACTGAAGCCGTGAAGAATGTACCAACAGCCAATGAAATTTCAGAAGTCATTGAACAGTCGCTAAAGTTGGACTTAGGCCTCAAGGAGGTCTTACGCACACTTACTGGCGAAATAGAACACTTAAAGCAATCAAAAGATGTAGCAATCGTAGAAATAAAAGAGTATAGGGGAATTCTAGAACTGAGTCTGCTTCGTTTGGAAAAATTATCAATCGAATATGCAGAATATCTTCATGATAAACTAGTTGCTACTTTACTGAAAAGCAGAGAAAATGTAGAGCTCCGCGAACTTTCATTGCAACCCAAAAGGTTTCAACATGAAATATCAGCCTCAAGTCCGGAACAGCAATTCGTAGCATTGAAACAACAAAAGATGAAAATGAGGTTGGTAGAAGATGCATTGAACTCTGTCAGAAGTAATGGGAGGTTCGAAGTAAAATTCACTGAAGATAAGAAAATAAACGGGTTTCTAAGAGGCAAGTTAGCATTGGGAGAAATAAATATTGTCAAGAAATCCAATTTATACACTCTTTCAGCTGTTCGAAAATCCTATGTCTTTAATGCAGATATAGATACTTTCAGATGTAACATTGATGGAAGTTGCATAACCTTAGATGGTTTATACCTGCTACTTTGTGACTCAAACAACACGAATGTAAAACGTGTTGATATACGCAATCTCAAGCCAAAAGACCACTGCAAACTCCCGAATTCGCCGAATGGAATATGTTGTATTAACAAAGAAGAAGCAGCGGTGATTGTCTATGATAAAGGAATTCACATCTTATCTCTCGTCGACAAAATGCACATAACGAGAGTAATTGATGCACTACACCGCTCTTTTGGAATTGTGTACAGCTCTGGAAAACTTTATGCGACAACTTACTCCACTGAAATCTGCGTATACGACGTCAGTGGACAGTTAATCAAGGTAGTCACCACAGATGAATCAGGAAACAAGCTGTTTGTCAGCACTCAGAAAATTGTTGCAGATGAGCAGGAAGGTCGAATCTATGTCGCTGATGCCAAGAAAGGCCTTGTCATTCTGGATATGAATGGAGATCATGTTTCAACTGTGACACACCCGACCTTGAAATTTTCATCCGGAGTTTGTACCGATGCCAGGCTGAGCGCATTTATTTGCGGAACAGACTCGGAAAATGTCTTGCAGTATGATAAGGAATCTGGTACCCTTCTTGAGCTCGTGACGCCGTCAAATGAAGTCGGATACCCACAGACCCTATGTTTTGCTGAATATGACGGTCGGAAATTTATCATAGTAACTTCACACTTTTCTGATTACGTTTACAGATGTTTTATAGAAAATTAACTACATTTTGTATTGATATTAGATTTCGGAACTTAACTACAGAAATGAACTATCCACGCAATTTACTAGTACCTGCTTTCCTTATTTATCAATATTTGCCAATTAATATATGCATGTGTATTTACTTTGTATTTTATCATTTGTTATTACATGTACATGTATTACCATCACATTAAATGTTATTATATACAGTCTGGTTCGTTGTAAATAATTCTTTATCATGTACTTATACCTCATGTCACAACATTATATGTGCTGAGTGTAACAATAAACTGTAATAATTGGTCAATCTTGGTTTTGATAAACAACAAGATAAGAAATGAAGTTCTCAACTAAATACCTGGTCACAAATCCACAGAAATCTAACCGCCCACGAAACTTTAAAATATATATACTTCGATCGGTTGTTACGTTTTAAAAATGTACAGTACTCTGAAATGATATAGTTTTATATCAAGAATTGACGGTATTTTGATACATTATGAAGATACAACGTGCATAACTAGCATGTTTATATTAGCCACACATATTTCGGTGCAAGTACTTCCGGGTTTAGGACATGTGCGTGCTGGTGTAGATCAGGAAATTCATGTAATTTATACTACAATCCTGGTATCTAAGGCTATATCATTCAACCTCTCCTTTTGTAACAAGGTTTTTACGTGTTCATCAATATAAATATTTGTATACTATTAGACCAATGTGTATCTCTTTCTCTTTTTCTTCCTGATGTACTATTGTTATCAGACTGTATAAATCAAGTTATTCTGTCCTGGCATCTTTATGCAATGACACACATTCAGCGAAAAATTATTGAATAAAACTGCACAAATCACTGTATGCGTGGATATGAAAAGTGTCAACATCGTTGTATTGACTGGCAAGACAAGTTGATACTAATAAAACCAACAATTAAGACCGAATATCTATGGAATCGTTCATTCGGCAGACCGACTATTCACATTTCCGGTAAGCAGTTGCACACTATAGTATATAGATAGTCAAAGCCGCAAGAAAACAATCCCCAGAGGACACACCATAGACTCGAGATAATTGATTCATTTTAAAAACTATCTTTATGATAAAATTTTATTTGATTATATGGTACACAGTAAACACTTCATCTTCTACATAAAATGTTGAACATGTACATATAGCTATCCCCCCTAATAATGCTTCTTCACAACAACAAACAACTTGCCCCCAAGAAAATGGTTTAACAACAGTTAAGGATATGATGGACTAACCGGGCCTAAAATATGTAGTTATCTCCCCTGACTAAAGAAAACTATCACATTTAACCAGGGCCCTAGCTGCACTATAGGGGAAGGGCCCGGAGCCCTCAGGTAGGGGAATTTCACGTCATTTTGAGGAAAAAGGGGAATTTCAGGGGATTTTTTCAACTGCCTTATAAACTTGCAAAAAACAGTTTTAGCTTAAAATAGCTGTATTTAAATATATTACATGCATTAATATACAATTAATCATAGGTTAATAACTTAATATCAACTATTTAAGCATTAACCATTTTTGTTTAGGGAAATTTTTATCAAAAATTGGGGGGGAAAAGTATATTATTTTAGGAGGGGAAGGGGGCCGAATTTCGGCCCCCAAAAAACGTCAAATGAGGGCCCTGTTACCCGACGAATTTGACAAATGAGATATCGCATATTTATAATGGCATAAAAGACATTCAGGATCTTGATTTTTATGCGTTTTCCTAAAATTACTAAACTGTAATAGGCCTACAATATAAAGATATTTTAGATTTAATTTACTACGTATCAGCATATTATATAGGTGATGGGTGTATATATACATAAAATACGTAAACATTTGTTTCACTTGTTCTTTCTAAATATTAGAAATGGATCCATTTTTGTGTATTTTTGTAAAACTAACGTGTTTACTTATGAATACCCCATCATGCGTATGTAATTGATACTTGCGTTTAATTTCCGGATCTGAAGTGTTTACAAATAAACACAAAAATAACGTGACATGATACACGTACCGGTAAACAAATACAAATGTACTAAACATTGCCACAAATACGCTGCTCATAGATGTGTATAAATAAGTGAGCAGGACGTCCACAATAAGACAAACTAGGTGTTTTTATTCACAGTGTTTTTATGTTCAATGGATGCTCAACTTAGCGACCAAACCAGAATGGAACCAAAGGTTGATATAGCTGTCCGCGTTTGTTCCCCATGTATGGAACGAAAAGAAAGTATAATAGCGGCAAGATATTGTGGAGATTGCAAAGATTATTATTGTAGTAGTTGCGTTGACAGACATAATTGGTTTCCAGCATTAAGGAACCACAAACTAGTTGAAACTGATCTTTCGAGGACCAACCAGCTTCAGTCATCAATGAAATTTATGTGTACCAAACATGAGAAGGAGGTCATAGAATCGTTTTGTTCAATACATGACGAAGTTCTCTGCGTGAAATGTGTTACAGAGGAACATAGGTATTAAATTGTCTTACATCATTGTAAATTATGTTAATTTATAACTTATTAATCACACATCTTTGTACATAGCTTCAATCATATTTGATTTAAATATGTTTTAATATGAGGAAAATAATGTACCCGATGCAGGGCTTCAACCTCCTGCTTACAAGTTAGATGCTCTACCGGCCGAGAGGCTGGTGAATATCACAGCCAAACTATTTATACTAATACTATAGAAAATATACAATTACTAGTGCTAAATATTCCTTTAAAAATTATTATCGTTTACTCAATGGTTTTGGATCAGTTTTACCTTTTACAATGCAGAAACCAGATATTTTAGTGCGCATGCGTACAAGCTAGTTCATTTTTTCTCAGGTATTAATTAATTCAAACACTATATAAACATATACATGTATTTTCAGTGACTGTACTAACGTGTCAAAAATCACTGATGCCGTGAAGAATACACCGACAGCCAATGAAATTTCAGAAGTCATTGAACAGTCGCTAAAGTTAGACTTAGGTCTCAATGAGGTCTTACGCACACTTACTGGCGAAATAGAACACTTAAATCAATCAAAAGAAGAAGCAATCATAGAAATAAAATCGTATGGGGGAATTCTAGAACTGAGTCTGCTTCGCTTGGAAAAATTATCAATCGAATATGCAGAATATCTTCATGATAAACTAATTGCTACTTTACTGAAAAGCAGAGAAAATGTAGAGCTCCGCGAACTATCATTGCAACCCAAAAGGTTTCAACATGAAATATCAGCCTCAAGTCCGGAACAGCAATTCGTGGCATTGAAACAACAAAAGATGAAACTGAGGTTGGTAGAAGATGCATTGAACTCTGTTAGAAGTAATGGGAGGTTCGAAGTTAAATTTACTGAAGATAAAAAGATAAATGCGTTTCTAAGAGGCCAGTTAGCATTGGGAGAAATAAATATTGTCAAGAAATTCAATTTATACACTCTTTCAGCTGTTCGAAAATCCTATGTCTTTAATGCAGATATAGATACTTTCAGATGTAACATTGATGGAAGTTGCATAACCTTAGATGGTTTATACCTGCTACTTTGTGACTCAAACAACACGAATGTAAAACGTGTTGATATACGCAATCTCAAGCCAAAAGACCACTGCAAACTCCCGAATTCGCCGAATGGAATATGTTGTATTAACAAAGAAGAAGCAGCGGTGATTGTCTATGATAAAGGAATTCACATCTTATCTCTCGTCGACAAAATGCACATAACGAGAGTAATTGATGCACTACACCGCTCTTTTGGAATTGTGTACAGCTCTGGAAAACTTTATGCGACAACTTACTCCACTGAAATCTGCGTATACGACGTCAGTGGACAGTTAATCAAGGTAGTCACCACAGATGAATCAGGAAACAAGCTGTTTGTCAGCACTCAGAAAATTGTTGCAGATGAGCAGGAAGGTCGAATCTATGTCGCTGATGCCAAGAAAGGCCTTGTCATTCTGGATATGAATGGAGATCATGTTTCAACTGTGACACACCCGACCTTGAAATTTTCATCCGGAGTTTGTACCGATGCCAGGCTGAGCGCATTTATTTGCGGAACAGACTCGGAAAATGTCTTGCAGTATGATAAGGAATCTGGTACCCTTCTTGAGCTCGTGACGCCGTCTAATGAAGTCGGATACCCACAGACCCTATGTTTTGCTGAATATGACGGTCGGAAATTTATCATAGTAACTTCACACTTTTCTGATTACGTTTACAGATGTTTTATAGAAAATTAACTACATTTTGTATTGATATTAGATTTCGGAACTTAACTACAGAAATGAACTATCCACGCAATTTACTAGTACCTGCTTTCCTTATTTATCAATATTTGCCAATTAATATATGCATGTGTATTTACTTTGTATTTTATCATTTGTTATTACATGTACATGTATTACCATCACATTAAATGTTATTATATACAGTCTGGTTCGTTGTAAATAATTCTTTATCATGTACTTATACCTCATGTCACAACATTATATGTGCTGAGTGTAACAATAAACTGTAATAATTGGTCAATCTTGGTTTTGATAAACAACAAGATAAGAAATGAAGTTCTCAACTAAATACCTGGTCACAAATCCACAGAAATCTAACCGCCCACGAAACTTTAAAATATATATACTTCGATCGGTTGTTACGTTTTAAAAATGTACAGTACTCTGAAATGATATAGTTTTATATCAAGAATTGACGGTATTTTGATACATTATGAAGATACAACGTGCATAACTAGCATGTTTATATTAGCCACACATATTTCGGTGCAAGTACTTCCGGGTTTAGGACATGTGCGTGCTGGTGTAGATCAGGAAATTCATGTAATTTATACTACAATCCTGGTATCTAAGGCTATATCATTCAACCTCTCCTTTTGTAACAAGGTTTTTACGTGTTCATCAATATAAATATTTGTATACTATTAGACCAATGTGTATCTCTTTCTCTTTTTCTTCCTGATGTACTATTGTTATCAGACTGTATAAATCAAGTTATTCTGTCCTGGCATCTTTATGCAATGACACACATTCAGCGAAAAATTATTGAATAAAACTGCACAAATCACTGTATGCGTGGATATGAAAAGTGTCAACATCGTTGTATTGACTGGCAAGACAAGTTGATACTAATAAAACCAACAATTAAGACCGAATATCTATGGAATCGTTCATTCGGCAGACCGACTATTCACATTTCCGGTAAGCAGTTGCACACTATAGTATATAGATAGTCAAAGCCGCAAGAAAACAATCCCCAGAGGACACACCATAGACTCGAGATAATTGATTCATTTTAAAAACTATCTTTATGATAAAATTTTATTTGATTATATGGTACACAGTAAACACTTCATCTTCTACATAAAATGTTGAACATGTACATATAGCTATCCCCCCTAATAATGCTTCTTCACAACAACAAACAACTTGCCCCCAAGAAAATGGTTTAACAACAGTTAAGGATATGATGGACTAACCGGGCCTAAAATATGTAGTTATCTCCCCTGACTAAAGAAAACTATCACATTTAACCAGGGCCCTAGCTGCACTATAGGGGAAGGGCCCGGAGCCCTCAGGTAGGGGAATTTCACGTCATTTTGAGGAAAAAGGGGAATTTCAGGGGATTTTTTCAACTGCCTTATAAACTTGCAAAAAACAGTTTTAGCTTAAAATAGCTGTATTTAAATATATTACATGCATTAATATACAATTAATCATAGGTTAATAACTTAATATCAACTATTTAAGCATTAACCATTTTTGTTTAGGGAAATTTTTATCAAAAATTGGGGGGGAAAAGTATATTATTTTAGGAGGGGAAGGGGGCCGAATTTCGGCCCCCAAAAAACGTCAAATGAGGGCCCTGTTACCCGACGAATTTGACAAATGAGATATCGCATATTTATAATGGCATAAAAGACATTCAGGATCTTGATTTTTATGCGTTTTCCTAAAATTACTAAACTGTAATAGGCCTACAATATAAAGATATTTTAGATTTAATTTACTACGTATCAGCATATTATATAGGTGATGGGTGTATATATACATAAAATACGTAAACATTTGTTTCACTTGTTCTTTCTAAATATTAGAAATGGATCCATTTTTGTGTATTTTTGTAAAACTAACGTGTTTACTTATGAATACCCCATCATGCGTATGTAATTGATACTTGCGTTTAATTTCCGGATCTGAAGTGTTTACAAATAAACACAAAAATAACGTGACATGATACACGTACCGGTAAACAAATACAAATGTACTAAACATTGCCACAAATACGCTGCTCATAGATGTGTATAAATAAGTGAGCAGGACGTCCACAATAAGACAAACTAGGTGTTTTTATTCACAGTGTTTTTATGTTCAATGGATGCTCAACTTAGCGACCAAACCAGAATGGAACCAAAGGTTGATATAGCTGTCCGCGTTTGTTCCCCATGTATGGAACGAAAAGAAAGTATAATAGCGGCAAGATATTGTGGAGATTGCAAAGATTATTATTGTAGTAGTTGCGTTGACAGACATAATTGGTTTCCAGCATTAAGGAACCACAAACTAGTTGAAACTGATCTTTCGAGGACCAACCAGCTTCAGTCATCAATGAAATTTATGTGTACCAAACATGAGAAGGAGGTCATAGAATCGTTTTGTTCAATACATGACGAAGTTCTCTGCGTGAAATGTGTTACAGAGGAACATAGGTATTAACTTGTCTTGCATCATTGTAAATTATGTTAATTTATGACTTATTAATCACACATCTTTGTACATAGCTTCAATCATATTTGATTTAAATATGTTTTAATATGAGGAAAATAATGTACCCGATGCAGGGCTCCAACCTCCTGCTTACAAGTTAGATGCTCTACCGGCCGAGAGGCTGGTGAATATCACAGCCAAACTATTTATACTAATACTATAGAAAATATACAATTACTGATGCTAAATATTCCTTTAAAAATTATTATCGTTTACTCAATGGTTTTGGATCAGTTTTACCTTTTACAATGCAGAAACCAGATATTTTAGTGCGCATGCGAACAAACTAGTTCATTTTTTCTGATCATTATTTTTGTCTCAGGTATTAATTAATTCAAACACTATATAAACATATACATGTATTTTCAGTGACTGTACTAACGTGTCAAAAATCACTGATGCCGTGAAGAATACACCGACAGCCAATGAAATTTCAGAAGTCATTGAACAGTCGCTAAAGTTAGACTTAGGTCTCAATGAGGTCTTACGCACACTTACTGGCGAAATAGAACACTTAAATCAATCAAAAGAAGAAGCAATCATAGAAATAAAATCGTATGGGGGAATTCTAGAACTGAGTCTGTTTCGCTTGGAAAACTTATCAATCGAATATGCAGAATATCTTCATGATAAACTAGTTGCTGCTTTACTGAAAAGCAGAGAAAAGGTAGAGCTCCGCGAACTATCATTGCAACCCAAAAGGTTTCAACATGAAATATCAGCCTCAAGTCCGGAACAGCAATTCGTGGCATTGAAACAACAAAAGATGAAAATGAGGTTGGTAGAAGATGCATTGAACTCTGTTAGAAGTAATGGGAGGTTCGAAGTTAAATTTACTGAAGATAAAAAGATAAATGCGTTTCTAAGAGGCAAGTTAGCATTGGGAGAAATAAATATTGTCAAGAAATCCAACTTGTACATTCTGTCAACTGTACTAAAGTCCTTTGTCTTTAATGCAGATGCAGATGTTGTCAGATGTAACATTAATGGAAGTTGTATAACCCTAGATGGCCTCTACCTGCTACTTTGTGATTCAAACAACTCGAATGTAAAACGTTTTGAAATACGCAATCTCATACCAAAAGACCTATGCAAACTCCCAAATTCACCGTATGGAATATGTTGTATTAGCAAAGAAGAAGCAGCCGTGAGTGTCTATGATAAAGGTATTCATATCTTATCTCTCGTCGACAAAATGCACATAACGAGAGTAATTGATGTGCTACCTCTTGCTTGTGGACTTGTGTACAGCTCTGGGAAACTTTATGCGACATCCTTCTCCACTGAAATCTGCATATACGACCTCAGTGGACAGTTAATCAAGGTAGTGACCACAGATGGATCAGGAAACAAGCTGTTTGTCAGTACTCGGCAAATTGTTGCAGATGACCAGGAAGGTCGCATCTATGTCGCTGATGCCAAGAAAGGCCTTGTCATTCTGGATATGAATGGAGATCATGTTTCAACTGTGACAAACCCTGCCTTGAAATTTTCTTCCGGAGTTTGTACCGATGCCAGGCTGAGCGCATTTATTTGCGGAACAGACTCGGAAAATGTCTTGCAGTATGATAAGGAATCTGGTACCCTTCTTGAGCTCGTGACGCCGTCTAATGAAGTCGGATACCCACAGACCCTATGTTTTGCTGAATGTGACGGCCGGAAGTGTATCATAGTCACTTCACACTTTTCTGATTACGTTTACAGATGTTTTATAGAAAATTAACTACTTGTAGATCTTTGTAGTAAAGGAATGATATTCAAACATAACAATATCGTCTATTATATTGATAGTAGATTTCGGAACTTAACTACAGAAATTAACTATCATCGTCATTTAACTGCTTTCCTTATTTATCAATAGTTGCCAATTTATATACATATTCATGTGTATTTACTTTGTATTTTATCATTCGTTACATGTACATGTACTACCATCACTTTAATTGTTATTATATCATCATATACAGTCTGGTTCGCTTTTAATAATACTTTATTATGTATTTATACCTCTTGTCACAACATTATGTGCTGAGTGTAACAATAAACTGTAATCAATGTTCTTCTGTTCTTAGAATAAACTAGATAAGAAATAAAGTTCTCAACTAAATACCTGGTCACAAATCCACAGAAATCAAACCGCTCACGAAACTTTAAAAAATATGTACATTGTACTTCGGTTGTTACGGATTAAAAATTTAAGTGTATGAACTCTAAAATGATACAAATATGGTTTTATATCAAGAATTAAGGCTATTTTGATACATTATGAAAATACGACGTGTATAACTAGCATGTTTATATCAGCCGCATATATTTCGGTGCAAGTATACTTCCGGGTTTAGTGCGTGCTGGTGTAGATCAGGAAATTCATGTAATTTATACTACAATCTTGGTATCTAGGGCTATATATCATTCCATCTCTCATTTTGTAACAAGATTTTTACTTCTTGTTGATCAATATAAATTTGTCAATAGAAATATTTGTACATACCTAGGTGTATGTCTTTCTCTTTTTCTGCCTATTGTCTTATTGTTATCAGTCTGTATAATCAAGTTATTCTATCATGGCATCTTTATGCAAGGACACACACATTCAGCGAAACATTATTGAATAACTACATACATCACTCAATACAGTACAACCTTTCCAGTGCTGCGATCTCTTGAGTAACAATCTCCCTTCCACTGCACGATTTAATTATTAATTTACCCTCTCATCAACAACATAATTTGCTACTCCCAAAGGGTGTTGCTTTAAAGAGGTTTCACAGTACATTACATATGAAAAAAAAGATTGCTGTATTGAAAAGACAAGTTGATAATCATAAACCAACAAATAAGACCGAATATCTACGGAATCGTTCATTCGATAGGCCGCCTATTCGCATGTCCGAATCATGGCGTACGTTGTTCACATTGCCGGTAAGCAGTTTCACACAATGAATAGCCGTTTGCCGTTTATCCACCAACTTATACAGATGGCTTTGTTCTAATCAGCGCCGCAGTTGGTTGTTCAAATACTGTCATTACCATCCACTCTCATTCAACACCCAACAAATAGCGTCCCTGTATGTTATATGATTCCGAAGAGAGGAGAGAACTGATATATAGGTCACTTAATTAACACTAGCGCGTCCCCTGAAAGTCCCCGACCGTAGATAAACATTCAACGGGGGGGGGGGATATATTGTAATACGCTCTAGCTTAGCCTGAACTTCTGGATCCGCCACTGACTATAGGTGCCATTCTTAAATGATAATAGTATTGATAATGAAATAAGAGATCAGTTATTGCACGACATACGACGAAGATTATTTGCGTTTATGGTGAAAATGGATGAGCAAAATATTGTCTGTTATGCGAAATAATCACAATTTTTATTGAAAGAAAAATGAGTTGAGGTTATTATAATTTTACCAGTCATTAATTGCCGGTGTAATAATGAATGAACCTAAGCAAACAATGCGAGTTAAATTTCATTCATTTTAATATCTGTCTTGTATACTTGTACGTGTATCGTTTCATGTTCTCTGTTATCTTTTGTGTCCATTTGTGTCGTCTGCACTGCACTTCAAGATAATCGTATTTCAATAAAAATAGTAAAACTTAAACTTTTTGTCTGCATCGAACCACATGAACACTGAAGTATATAAATCAAATTCACTGTTTAAACTGACTGCAGTAGATTATCGTTGATTCATCAAGGATTGGTCGTGGATTAAGTAGTACGAAATGTGCTTGGTGTTTACCTTATTTGTACAGTATAGTCTCGTATCTTTATAGCGTACATACTTCACCACAGTAGCATTATATCTATATTTAGAAGACCACGCCTTTTTTTTGAGGTACACACTCGGGGTGATCGTCTTATTCGAATTTAATAATTGTCAGTGTTAAGTTTGTGAAAATGTCGTACAGGGCGGCCAAAGCGGGATTAGCTCGGGATACACAAGTGAAGGTAAGTTAGATTTTAATATCAACTTTAATATAATACCAGTAGTACATCTTAATATTGTGTCTCTACGTGGTGTTTAAATCGTTCATTTATATAGTATTGTAAGTTGAAACATGAGCTATAGTTAAATTGTCCACCTTCAAATTGAACATTGACTACAATGTACAATACAACATCGTTTGTCATTTTGATCGTGGGAAACTGGGAGAAAATTGTATTCACAGCTGTTGAAAGTCGGTGTTAGTACTAATTGAATTTTAAATTGGTGGACTTAACTGATAAGAAATTTCTGGAATGAAATGAGGATAACATATATAAGGAAATACAATAATTCATTAGTTCTGGTGTTCTATTAAGAATAAGTTCCGTTAAATATTTTGTCATGTTCTAGAACATTTGAAGCGCTATATTTATGGGGGATACTTGCATTATGCTCGTTAAGTTTCTTGAAATCCGTCAAGAAATCTGCTCTATACTATATTTTTCGCTCATTAATTACTATAAAACTGTTCAGAACTCGATTGTAGTCCAGTTGTTAATGCGGTGGACTTGCAATTCGTCGCTCCAGACTCGAATCTCGATCCCGGCATGTCATCCCTTCTACAAAAAAATGACAAAAAACTTTGCTTTCCTCCATATGTTTAGAAGTTACTGTCTCCTCATGCCCGGCAGTGTAAGTTAGTACTGGTTAGAATACATCAAGGATAAATGTTTAGGTGAACTGGTAGCCGCGTACATGTGACTGAAATATCGGCCATTAAAACATTAAAACCCGGTGAACGACAACACAAACTGTTTAGGCTTTTGTGATGTCTATACCAATTAGTAATTGATCTCGCTAATTTATATGTTTTATATTCCACCAACTATGTAGGACATCATTTATTTGTCGTTTACTTCAAGGTTTAGTATAGTATTGAATAACGAATGCGATGGCATTATAAATGTCTTAAACCCAGTTTGACAATTCTTTGCTAAAATACAGAGCGAGTTAATTTAATGTGCGTATCTTGAAGAAATTTCTTAATTAGTCATGTTTCTTGTTTAACTAAAATCTTCGGATGTCTTCATATATCAAGTCCATGTATATTACTGAACACTTTACGTGTTTATGATACTTGGACCTAACTGCTATAAAATGTACTTGTTTGTAGTTTATTGTAACATTATTGCTACATAAATTTTGTGTGCTTTCCTTTCGTTTTCGTTGTGGCGTTTTACATGGACCCTCCACGGGGTATGTTTGTTTAATTTATCAAAAACGTATATATTACATTTGCAGCCAGGCTAAGTATTTTTGATAGTTAGCTAAGTGTTCTGAGGAGAACCCGTTCGTATTTTAACCATTTATCAAACATAATAGTATCATATATCATGTCATTTATATCGTGTACTGTTTAAACATGACAGGCAACTTAACAACTAGAGTATTTTAGTTATGTTAGAGCGTGATTGTATGAATTCTGTGTTGAACAAATCATTTACCGTACTGTGTTAAATCTGTTTAAAGGGTGAAAGATAGTATTTAATGTTTGTGTGTTTTTTTATAGTTTAACAAACTATTATTCTTATCACTAGTATGCGACGTTCTTCAGTATTTTAAATCAACGATTACATTGTTTTGCGTATTTTGTTTGTTTTTAAAGTCAATCCATGGTTTATGTGACTATTATTATAGTCTATAGACTGTACATGAAAAGCTTAATATTAAACTATTTTACGTTTGTTCAGTCCAACATCTGGACACCTGTTTAAATTACTATTTTGTAGATTTAAAACCTTTTTTACCTACATTATCAGTGACCTTTTAAGATCGTTACTATAAATATAAATGAACAAATTAATATTAGAAAGTAAGAAACGTCCGAAGTAGAACATGGCCATGTATACATGCGGAACATTTCTGTGACTTGGTCGGTCTTATCGGCAAAGTTGTCTACGGTTTTTTATACCAATTTCATTTTTTACAGTGACTCGAGTCAGATTCTTTGGTTAATTAACGTGGCCCTTTAGAATTCATCGGCTTAAATAAGGTCACGGAATGAATGGTTGTTGTACTACATGGACAATCAACATCATTTTAAAACTAAGTTTACACAATTTATCCAAGTTAATCCGTAACAATCTCAATAGTATCGTTTGTATTTATGTCTGTAGCATTCCTATCTATGTCGCCATCTTGTTTAATACTAACAAATGTCGTACGTTCACAATCCGATTGTGAAAATGGAAATTTAAAAAACACACAAAAAAAACAATTGTTTGATGAAGATTAACTTTGTCAGCTCGCAAATTATGTTGAGTATTATTTAGATGAAACATTTATGATTTGGTAATCTCCTGGGAAACTTTAAGACGAGGTGTGAAGGCGAGAGGAATTTTCATGATTTTCTGCCTGCCTGTATAATGTAGGTACTATATATATATATACAAGTATATGATAGATTAATTTGTTCCTCTCCCATCCAATTAATCAGAGATAACTAAAAATGAAAATATTATTTCCGTAGTAATAAGTGACGCAAGACAGCAAATGAAGTAGCTTGTCTTTAATTGATCACGGGTACTTTGAAAAACCTGGTTGAAATATTGGACAGGTCGTGAAGTAAAACACTGCTGTATAAGGATAGATTTTAGATGGATAGTTTATACTGTACACTGCCATGTCCGCAATGGAATACATGCACGTACTGTAGTTATACCA